>CM046868.1:41253369-41695882 GCA_025617745.1 Heliocidaris erythrogramma
TACTACTACTACTACTACTACTACTACTATACTACTTTTACTACTACCAACCACTTCTACCACTACTACTACTACTACTATACTACTACTACTATTATCGTACTACTTGCTACTATTACTTCACTACTACTACTACTACTACTACTAAAATAATAATAATAATTTGCTACTACTGCTATACTACTACTACTTCTTACACTACTACCACTGTACTATACTACTACTACTACTACAACTAATTAAAAAAAATACTACTACTATCGTACAACTCGCTACTGCTACTAGTTGCTGCTACTATACTACTAATATATGACAATCACTGCTACTATCGTAATACTCGCTACTACTACAAACGATAATAAAACTACTACTATTGTACTACTCGTTACTATACTACTACTACTACTACTACTACTGCTACTACTACTATCGCCACTACTGCTAAACTATGGTCCATGGTGGACCTACTTTATTAACTACATATAGTAATCGTCATTACATATTAATTTAAAAGCAATAGTAATGAAGTTAATGCATTATTATTTCACTCAGCATAGTAAGCATTGCAGTGGGGTTAGTTGTAGTGAATATTTGCCGACTTTACTTTAATCAGCTTGTGAGACGTTATAAGTAGCCCTCCTCCCTGCAAAGGTATAACGGTGGAGAAGAAAGAAATAAATCCAGATAAAAAGAGAGAGAATATGTGTGTGAGAGAGAAAGAATAAATGGGAGTTATCAGCTTACGATATAACTAGCATTGTTTGAGGAGCTTAGAAACCTTCTAGCCATGAAGAGTATAATTTATCTATTCATGCCTTCAATGTTTCGATGACAATATCATCAAGGGGCGTGATTGAAAAAGGAATGAAAGGAAGGTGTGTTTCTGCGCTAGAATTTCATTGTTGGTTTACAATAACCGAAGAATGAGTGCAATTGTAAATGCAACTTTCCGATTGTTGAATAGATTATAGCGATGTATTTCGGCAAACCATTATATATGTTAATTCTATTCACTTATTCAGACAAGAAGGTTTTCATGTCGATATAATAACTGGGATTATGTTTCAGCGATGCCAAGATTATTGGGTTGACGAGGTCAGTTTGTTTCCGTAGTATATACGGTTTGTGACATCACACAGCACAACCTAACCGACCTAACCGATTAATTGCACTTTATCATTCATTTGGAATAATTTGGATGAGCAAGAAATTATCAATGATATTGGAGGATCATTTTGAATGGAGTAGATCAATTTGTTGCCAACTAGTTAGCTACCTAGCCAAAAATATGAAATAAAAAATAGAGGACAGTTTCAATTTGCAAACAAACATTTCGTTGCACCCTTCACATGCAACGCCCCGTGATTCCTTTGCCTGCATGGAGGGGAGGGTTCATGAGGGCGTACAAGTAATTTGTTTAGCAAGTATACTAATCTGAGATAAGTTCTGCAGGTGTTTTCGATATTTATAAAGTTAAATTAAGAAATGCGTAGCTTCCGATAAAACGATTTCAGCTATTAAAAAATGATATATCATATCAAATATATATTATAACAACTAAATCATTATATACACGATTGAAATAAAAAGCCCCAGGAGTAATCCAGTAATGGTCAAGCAGATTCTACACACGAATGCCTGAAGTTTGGAAAAAAGTTGAAAATTGTGGTCACCTTATACTAAATAATACATCTTGGTCATCTTAACATTATATTAGCATCTGTGTGATTCCTAACTACAAAACGGGTCTATATAATATATTTGATTCTTTAACACAGATCTGTTCTTAGTGCAATATGCATACATATTTATGCCTAAAATTAAATAATATACTCACTTCAAACCAGAGATCTGTCCTTTACTCCACTCATAGCTGAAAGAGCTAAGTCCTTTTCACTTTTACACAAACGGAGATTACGACAACGAGTACTTTCTTGATGATTATAATATTCACAGTCCACGGAAGGGAGAACAATATTCTTCCAAAAAGAAAACCGCGACTGAGATTTTCAGGTAACGCTGAGATTTTCAGGTAACGCTATCGTCTGTATCCCTGCTTAGAAAATGTTCTGGAAATTTGGAAATTATGAAGATGTTTCTACAAACGACACATAATAGTTCCTTTGTACACGTTTCAAGCGGATTTTTTTTTCTCCCTTCAGATAATCTCTGTTCTCAATGAGAAATGATGGTGCGATATTTCGTCCTTGGTTGGAATCACCACAACGGTACGTGGAATATGAACGGACTACATCATTGTCCCCATTCTCTTTTGACAAAGTTTTCTTTCTCTCTCTCTCTCTCTCTCTCTCTCTCTTTCTTGTGTAGACGGGTCGAGGTGACAAAAGAACTATGAGGTGAGGTTCTATTGGTCCAGACCCCCATAGGATTTAGGAGCTTTTGCGTATTCAAGCTCTTTGCTTGTTTAGTGCTTACTATTTCCGTGACCGAAACGGCCAAAATAAATTCGCCAAGCTGACTCCCTTTTCTCTGCAGGAATAGGTGAGGGCTTGATAAGGTGTTACAATGCAAGAAAAAAAATAGTAGAGGTTACGAAATCACGGAGGAGGGTGGAAAAAAAACACCGGAAGAAGATCTTAGAATGGAAGTTGCAATAAAGTACTTGAGAAGATGTCCGTATGATGAAAACAGACGATACACAATTAGTTTTCAAGAGACGAATGCATTGAATCTCTGCATGCACTCCAAGAAACTTTGACAAAAGAAATAGAAATACACTACCGTTATGTCATATACCACGTTATAATATTGTAGATGAAGCTATATACCAAAAGACGAATGACCGTGACGTTTGAAACGTAAACGTGAAAGAACGTGGAGTACTAATTTTTAAGTTTTCTACTAAATATTTTTGGACTGACAGTGTAATTATTAAGTATTGAATGAGATGGTACTTGACTATCTTCTTTCATCCCATCATAGGTATAGCATGTCCAATATGCCTATGTGCATTATTCATGTACATTACCCCCCCCCCCCCCCCCTTTACACGAAATTGAAGGCCTGCTCCTATATTTTTAGTAGAATTAGCAGATAAGTCTGAAATATACTTTTAAGTTTTTGATACATGTTTTTATTACTTTCAAATTGCGTTGAAATAAAATCTCAATACGGCTTACATTTTCAGTCTGTTCGATATCTTGCTTCAATTCCAAATGGTTTTAGTGTATATATATACGCACAGCAAGAACAATGATGATGATGATGATGATGATGAGCTTATGAAAAATATGAATAGCACTGACGACAAAAGCGGACAAAAATTAGCTGATCAGTAAAGACCTTTTTAAAATTTAAGTTACGATAGATTCGTTCAATAAAACTGTTCAGGCAATTAGGAAGAAGAAACATTGTGAATATGAATTGTTTGGATCGGGAGGAAAAAAAATAGAAAATCTCATTGTCTCAACTTTGTTGTCCCCCCCCCTCTCTCTCCATCCGTCCTGGTTCTTTCGCTCCATAAGAACAAGTAGCAACAACAACAACAAAAAACAACGCCAATTACTGAAAATAATAAATAATAAATAAATACAATAACAACAATGATGTTTTTCCCATAGATATGGGCACATAATTAAATATCAGTAAGTAAAACATATGATGCACAAATATTGACCTACAGAGTGATGCTGAAAACAGTTGGACATATTTAAGAGCAAGGCTTGTATATTACATGTACGGAAACTTATATAACTTAATCACAATTGGGTCGTTCAATAAGTTAATAAGGCTTGACAAGCATGAATGATCGGGTTTATGATAACCTGATGATGTCCTAAATGAGTAAATAAGAAACAATAAATTAACAATGAAAATTTCTTTTTAACAACGATCAACTGAAGTAAAACAAGATTTATGTTGCCTTAGTAACTGAAAGTTCATATTCAACCTTTTTTAAGACTTGAATACATCGTTAAGATGAATAAAAGGGTTTGCGATGTCTTGAACCTCGAAGGTATTGTTGGTGGTAAATGTTTTATTAATACCCGACTTGAGTAGTATTAAGCCAGATTGATGTGATGAAGGAGTGGTTTGACCTGTCATTGCCTCACCTTTTTTGTTCTCTCTCTCTCTCTCTCCATCCGTACTGGTTCCCTCGCTCTATAGGAACAAGTAACAAACAAACAAGCAACATACGCCATACCAATAACCAGATTACTGAAAATCACGCTCTCCCTTTTTCCTTCGAAATAACCGCGAATCAATGATCAAGAATAATGCATATAGGTGACTAATTATCAATTGACTCGATGGACTTATATCTTTTCTACCTTTCTTTGATTTCTTTCTTTCTCCCGCTCATTTCTGTTCCCTGCAGGTTGTTCCCAGTCGAGACCAGACAGGTTCTTGTCTGGCTTCTGATTATTTTCTAGTCGATCTTTCATTTTTGTTTGAAAACAAAGCTGCGCGATGACATGTAAGTGGAAGATTTGTCATTCTTTTCGGAACATTGGTCTATCTTGTTCTGAAGATGTGGTCGCAGAACATATGCTGATACTACTGTCTAATTTTCAAGCAATCCAATATGAATTTAAAGCTGGACAAAAAATTGTTGGAGCGGTGGTGAACTTTGCCGGAGCGGAAAATTGCCCGCTCCTCACGTCGCAATATTTTGTGCAGCTCAAAACTTTCGGAGCGGTAGGAGGGACCATCAGCGGTGGCCGAGCGTATACGGCGTTGCCTTAACGGGGGCCAACTTCTGTTAAACGGTGGTGAACGGTTACGAGCGGTGGTGAATTTTTTTTCACCGCTCCAGGAACGCTCCAGCAAAGTTCTGGCGGTGTGACCGGGCCTTAAGGCATGGTCTTTGTTATCGGTTATTATACATGCGCTTGGTTTTTAAAGACGAGAGGAGGAGAGGATGGCAGTCGACTATTCAAAGAAAGCCCAATGGGTGCTTAGTTTCTCTAAACAAAATCCCTCAATTCAGGTGGCTATCAAAATTCAACTCTCCTTTTGCCTCTCCCATTCACCATTGTATAATGTTTGTGTATGCTAATGTATGTTTTTGTAATATTATGCGGAGATGGTCTTTTTTGTTGTGGGTATATGACCGGGGTTACTGTAGGATTATAATGTACGACATAAATGACATAGGCCTTACTTATATGTATATTGCATTGTTGAATGATAAAGTGAAACAGCGCCAGGATCGGGCGAGGATAACTTTCAATTCAAGCATCGTGTTAAAATTAAAAACAGCCCGCGGTGAAAAAGTGCGGCAGGGAAGAGGGGGGGGGGGGGGGGGGGGGCTGGCACTCCGGTTGTGGGACGTCGCATCGCATTCTCACTCCCACCCTCACATCCCCGAATAAATCATGACACAAATTGCTATCAATTGATAAATAAATCCAAACGAATAGAGCAAGCAGTTTTCTTTTCTGTCTTTAACTTTTAAAACACATTGACTATTCTTTGAATACGGGTTCGATGGCGCCCTCGGGAGTGGACATTAACCAAAAAAAAAAAAAAAAGAAAAAGATGTCAGAATATATATAAATACATTTTAAGCATAATTTTATCAAATAATCCCTTATTCAGTAATATTATACTTTATCTCTCATAAGCGGGGTTATAGCCGGGGGGGGGGGGGGGGGGTTTAAAAAGTTCGTCATGTTCCGTGAGAACGACGCTACGAGAGGAAGCTTGTGATCGAACACGGGGAGGGTGTAAGTAATGAGGGGTTTGACCCTATCCATAATAATAAAGAGGGTTTTTAAAATTTTGATCAATTGAAACATATCCTCATAGAGAACGATTAATGACAACCTGATTTTAAATTGTTATTTGTATAAGATCGAGCATACCATAAAATTCACTGGGCTGTGTACAGCCTCTAGCGCACCCATCTACATTATTCTTGATTTGAGTAGGCCTATTTAATATCCATGTTCCCCTATATGTAGGCCCTTAAAGAAAAGTATCTATTTTATTTTATACATACTGAAATATAATACCATTAATAACATATTGGCAAAAGTAAGTTGACTCTGTTTTTTTTAATGAGGGATGGGTATTTGACATGGACTGTCATCACATTTAATCAGTGGAGTAGTGTGAGTTCAGCTATTGAGGGGGGCAGGAGGGGGTGGGGGCAACGGTCTTACTCGGAATATTCAATGCGAGGTCACTGATTAGGGGGGCACGGTGCTGGAAGGTCTCCTTTCGTCTCATTTTCTCGTCTTTCTTTTCCTGCTTTTTCCCTTTCCTTTTCTCTTTTTTTTGTTGCAATTCGATGGGGGGGGGGGGGGGGGGGGGGGGGCACGAGACCCCAGCGCCATAATTTAGGTCTCATTGCTCTGCATGTCCATTGAAATCATCTGATTTCTCAAATCTTTACGGACACCATAGTATCTCGTCATCGCTTTTGTTTTGTGCGAAGCCGACCAAGGGCGGACGGCTAACGGCTAACTTCGGCAAAACATGCAAAAAGTCCTTTTCTAGGCGCAAAGATCAAATGTGTTTACTTCTTTGAATAATCTTGAGGGCCTAGATAACTCGTAAAATAAGGAGAGGAAGGGTAAGACTAATGCGGAAGTTCAGCCCAGTGAACAATTCTGATTTTTTGTATCAATAATATTAAATTTATTATTTTAATAATTAATAACGCAATTACTAACGAATGGGACTGTGATTAAGTAAATGTGAATGGGTGCAGCCAATAATCATGATAATAATTTAATATACGTTCTTTGACATTTCAAAACATGTCAAAACCAAAAACAAATCTGACTAAGATATTGAAAAGCATTACGGCATTCAACTTCAAGGTTCATATCAAATGTTATAACAAGTTTTCCCAAAATCGCATCGTATTCGGATCGTGCAGTGTGCGCCGGGCTTTATTCCCCGTCCATCAATCATGTCCATAGACGTTGCAGTGCCGCCTGCACTTTATTTTTGCATGCTAACGAACGAATGGTTTCCTCAACCACAATAATTATAGCCAGCATGTCTGATTTAGTTTGGAAGCATTATCGTGGTTGAGGAAACCAGTTTCCTATTTCCCTCGGACAATTTTTCAAGCAAAGACATGTCCTTCTTTCTTTGACTTCAGCACTAGTATTAGTAATGTCGCCCTCTCGAGATTGGATCAATCGCGCAACTATGATTTGGAGACGGTACCGATTATGAAAGAACTAGTCTAGTCTGGTCTAACGCCTATATCTAACATTACAAGAATTCAAGCCTGAATAATAAAATGAATTGCTTTATTTAGTCAGGATCTCTTCTACATGTAAGTTATCTCAATGAGAGTTGGCTAGTGATTTTGGAGGTTGCAGCTGTGTTAAATCATGGATGAGGAAACCAGCGCCTATACTATAGTATAGAGCATGCTCCATAGGCTTGTACACGCTGGTTTCCTCAACTCTATATAGAGAGTTGGCTAGTGATTTTGGAGTTTACAACCTAGAAGTAGAAGTGTTCTGGAACATTTGTAACTGTCTGAAAGTGGCAGAGTGGTCTTGAAGAGGAGGGAAATGCGGGGTAGATGGAATATACAGGTTAATTACGTATATTTTGTTCGAGAATGTGGGGGCTTATTTCACGACTAATATATAGAGTTTCTTATGAGTTTCCACGGTTTTCTTTGCTTTTTAAGGTTTAGTAACTGAAAGCGGCAGTGGTCTTGAATCGGAGGGAAATGAGGGGTAGATGAAAACTACAGGTTAATTTTGATTGATTCTCTGCCGACAAGTGGTGGATCCTTTTACGACTATACAGACGGAAGCAATAACTTAACTGACATGGTAGGGAAAAGAGAGGGAGATACATAAAAGTGCTTTATTCCGTCAGGATAACTTCTAAAAAAAAAAACTGAAGTGAAGAAAAGTTTGTAGGAAGTGTTTAATGTGACGAAAAAAACCTATATCTCTCTAATCACCCTTGTAAAAAAGTACCATAGTACCCATGGTAATTTGACAATAATTTGACAATAATTTGACAATAATTTGACAATAATTTGACCAAATTACCGTGATTTGATGGTAATTTGGTCAAATTACCATGGGTACTGTGGTACTTTTTTACAAGGGTATGAACTTGAGCAATGATGGGTTAAGATAGTGTGTTGCATGTCGTCTGAAAAAGTGTCCCCTGCTGAAAATCTTGTATCAATGGAAATCTGCGTGATGGAAATAAAATACCAAGTTGTGTTGAAGTTTTCGCATTGAATCTTTTGAAAATCGTTGAAGCGAGGATTTCTTTAGAAATTGAGCAGAAAGAAGGTCCCAGTTTGTTTAGGTGTCTGGTAGCCTGGAGCACGATATAGCCAGTTTGGAAAATTTGAGGCCTAATCATGGAATAAGTCCCTTCTCATTCAGTGTACGCATGCACTTGCGTATTAATGTCTATTGAGCAGTATTTTTGCTTTCAATTTCATTATAAAAACATAATGAAGTTAATAAATATAATACAGACTACAGACAGTGTCTATGCAGTGTTTTATAGAAAGTCTAGAAATTAAAAACAAGAATATAGGTGTAGTCTTTGTCAATGTTTAACAAAAGTTAATTGTACTGTTTTGTTCATTTGTTGCCAAGATAGTGTCTATGGTTTCTATAATATACATGTATCCTCATTCTTTTTATCTTGGAATTGGATACTCATTTGTCAAGAGCAAATCTCTTTCAATTTTGAAAGAAATCACAATTAAAATTAATTCCCAAAGCAGTAGACTGGCTACACCTTAGTCCCCACTGCAGGTGTCATGTTCACCCTGTTGCTATGGAAATTAGATGGAAGTAAGCATGTGACCTGTGATAAGTTGAGAGTATGGATCAGCATCAAGCAAAATTAAAAATATATATGATTGAAGTATAGTCCTATCACGTATGCGCACCGCTACAGAAACGCACATACTTTGTGGAATTAGCTGGGCGCGGTCATTTTGTGACATTTCCGTGTAAGATCGTTGTCTAAATATCACTTTTTCGCGCGTGGGTACGTTCTTCACGTCTTCTCATCTTATGCATATATTCATTTTTTCCCTGTCCAGCTGTCGAATGAAAACTTGGGTTGTCAATCGTACCTCTAGATTCAGTAAATCAAGCTCGTTCCAAACATATATAATTTGCCACTATTTTATGTCGGTAAAATGCAGCAAAATTGGCCTCAAAATAACCTTGTTTGTCATATAATCGATTCATAAAATCATAGTTGATTATTTGTTGCCATGGTAATTTTTCAATGGTTTTCCAGGTATCAACATACATTTATTTTTAAGGTTTATCATCCACTCTTCAATTTGTTCATTTGGTTTTACAAGTCTTATTCGATAGTTTCTTTTTTATTAGCCCCATAGTCGAGGTAGTTTCACCAACTTTCCTCTTTATTTTGACCGTCATCCAGAAATTCGTCAGAAATTACACAATACGGATACAAATTGCAGTGTGTGAGGTGATATTTCATGTTTTAGGATATTGTTAACGATTTAATAACAATGTTACGTCGATTTGACTTTATTTCGGTGAATTTTGAAGAGTTTGAAATTACAGCAAAAGCAGCAATCCCCCATTTCTATCAAGACATGGATTAGCCGTACGCTGCCTGCACTGGGGTAGCGGAAGTCCGAATTCCCGTAGCGAGCGTTGCGTTTCATGTGGGATTCTGAGTCATGGACAATAAAGATGCATCAACATTGGATATAAATTTATACTAAAATTCTATTTAAATGAAATGAATATGCATAAGATGAGAAGACGTGAAGAACGTACCCACGCTTGAAAAGTGACATTTTAGGACTCAAATGGCGGCGCCCTGCTAATGCCAGCGGTGCGCATACGTGCTGTGGTTATGCAATCATATATTTTTAAGTTTGTAACATGACTGCAGGAATTTTGAGGCACTGTACATATATTCAGGTCACTGGCTTGCTTCTGGCTAATACTCACTCCAATAAGATTCTTAGCTGCAACTGAAATTGAAATTTTGAGAAGACTTTATTCTTCTGCAAATAGCCTGAGAATGATATTAATGTGGTTTCCTTCATTTTTTTGCAGACTACTCCATTTTTTTTGGATGCATTTTTGAATAGGCAAATATTGATCTGTTCTGAATCTGGAGGAAAAAAAAGGAGATCATTATTAGAATTGTTGCATTACTGGGAACCTGATGTAAGATGGCAGTTGAAATAGCTCAGCTCTTCAGTCACCAGAGGTAGGTATTTCAATTCAGATTATTCTATTATACTGAAACTGTATGTATAAAGACCATTCTAGACAGACAATGAAAGCAAATTGTATTATTTAGCAGGTGGTCTTTATAAGTTCATTTAACCCTTTCAGGACAGGAATTATTAAAGGGCTAAATCGATCACATTCAGTTCTTCAGATTGGCAACAATATTTTAGTGCTACATGGTTCTAACATGGTGTAATGCCTTTGAAAAAATATACATGGTTAAGAATCTTGTCGAAAAGTTGAAAAAATTGTCAATTTTGATTTAAAAAATGATTTTAAACCTTTCAAATTAGTCAATGAGAATTTAAGGATTTTAAAGCTTATTTTTGTTTTTAGAATTCCCGTATCAAACGCATTATGGTCATGCAACAAAAATGGACATAGTGTGTGCAGAAACCTTTGCTCTTTCTACTCATGCATCTGGTATATTTTTTAGAGCTCTGAATTAAAAGTTATTGAGCAAAACCACAAAATGTGGTCAGTTGTCTTGAAAGGGTTAAAATATGTTTCAGTGGGAAACAGCATTCAAGGGAAAACAAAAAACATGGTCTATAGACAGGTGGTCTTGTATAGAGGTGTTTGCTAAAGCAGATGTGACTGCATATTTGTAATAATGTAGAGGAATCGTCTAACATGATCAGCTTTAATGTGTTCCTGAGAGAAAAAATATCTAATTTTATCTAATTAATATTTTCTTTTTTTCTCAAAAGGAATGAGGTTTTGAATAAATTTGAATGTATTTGAAACGTATTTATGGGCCAACTTGGATTTTGGAGGTCCAAAAGAGAAAAATACAGTGACTCTAAAGTTTGTAAATATGAAAGAATGGTAATCACATTAAACCTCTGTATAATTTCACTTCAAATCCATTGCACTTCTATTTTCCTCATGCTACAGGATAGGTGACAGTAAGACAGCAGTTCTACTGGCCCTGTATTTCCCTCTGGGTCTTATCTTAGCAGTCTTAAGGCTTTTCATTGGACTACATGTTTTCATCATTGCCTGCATTCTTCCTGTTCAAGTGCCCTTCAGGAGGTAATGAAACATTTCTAGCCAAGAATTATGCCAGATTGGGGGGGGGGGGGGGGGGGGGGGGGTGGGTGCTGGAAGTTGATGATTGAAACAGAGAGTGTTGAAATTCTGAAAGCCAAATTTTGTTTATTGCGTTGCAAAATCGAAATGTTGTTTACCACTTGCCTATCAAAAAAGTAACATTGTTTTTTGTGGGTTATGTATGTGTTCAATTCCAACCTGAACCACTGTACTCCACCCTGAACAGCTGTTGTCAAAACTATTGGGGTTCAGCAACTTCAAGATTCAAGATTCAACCCTGTCTTTACAGAATACATGTGTTGTATCTTCTTTAGTACATTTTAGTATATTTATGAAACTAACAATGACATCTGAGACAATAATTTTCTGATTTAAATGGATACTCAATAGCAGATTGTGGACGTTTTTTTTATGCAGCGAGAAGGAACCGTGATCATTTCCTGATCATGCCGTTGCTCCGTGCGGTGCAGTATTCGGACAGACTAGTAGCTGCGCAACATGCACTCTCCGCCTGAGCTCAAGCTCTTGTGCGAGATTCGGTCGGCTTCGTGCAGTCCGAAATATAATCCCAGTAGTCGCGACGGACGCGTTCGACGCACAAACGAGTGAATGGGGCTTACGAAATCCTGACTCTCCCCACAGCCGCCTGGTGGCGTAATCCTTTAAGATCTGTATTTATATGACCGATACCATTATAGATTAGTAGTACATTGCCATTACACAAAGGGAAAAGGTGACTAGAATCAAATAGACAATTAATCCTATTGCATTTTTTTTCTTCTCTTCTCTTCTTGCAGAGCTCTCCTGCGGACAATGTACACTGTCTTAGGTTTCATCGTTTACCCTTCAAATCTACAACATAGAAATCACGATGTCAAGGTGATAGTAGCCAATCATATCTCAGTGCTGGATCATGTGATCATTGGACTTATATTTCCTTCAGTTGTTGTAAGTAGCTGTCTTCCTTTCTTTTGGATTTAGATAAAGACATCCACAAACTGATCGATAGATTGCTGTGATATCAAGCTTTTAGTGGTGAGAAGTAAATATTCTGTATTTACAGGGATTCTTTTTTGCATAACATTGTCTTTAAATTTCACTTGTTCCTTTAAATAAGTCACTCTTCTTGGATTTCTCAGTCATGCCTTAAAGACCTCAGCCTGACCGAATTTTGAAATATACCCTTTATTCATCCACGGGGAGCTATATATTTTCTGAACAAATTGAAACCAACTTCATGAGATTCCGTTTCCTGTGGAATGAGTAACAGTGTCCCGAATGTTGAGCCCCGGTGGTTTGGGCCCCGTCTCTGAGGAACGCTACTTTGCGGGGGGTGAAAATTTGATGACGACATATCGTGTAGACGCACTCGGAGCTGTATACATGACATGTCGTCACACGTCTAGCGACCCCCTGCAGTGTTACGCCATAGGGAGGGGGCGGACCAAAAAAATTATCTTTTTTATTTTTTATGGATAAACGGAGACGAAAATTTATGAATAACCAGGTTAATTACATTCTATGTTTACTAAGCTTTACGTCAATATATAGTTATTTTGGGTCAGGCTGAGGACTTTAATAAATGGATAACTGGTTGGATGGAATTCCTCAAATGCTCAGAACACTAGTAAATGGCAGTGAACGCTATAGTAATAGAGCCTGATCCGTTAAGAGTAGGCATTTTGTCAGTCTGTGACATTGAATATCTTATGGATTATAATATTAGTAGGCGACCATGGCAACTAAATTCTATCAAATCTCAACTCCTTCTCTGATGCCCTTTACAATGAAACTTTGCAATTGAATAATTACTTTCTACAAGCCTTCAAACTTTCAAAATTTGTCAAATTTCCATCTGTGAATAACCGATCAGGCTCAATATTAGCAAGTATCCTAGGGCCAGGGGCCACTTGCATAATAAGTTGCGTTTAATTGCAACTAAAAAAAATAAACGCAACTTGATTTTCGACCAATCAGGATCACGTATTTGGGACTTGCGTTTAATTTTTTGAGTTGCGTTTAATTGCAAATTTTTATGCAAGAAGGCCCAGGTCTTGTAGTGACATAATGCTTGATATTACTATCGTTATGATTAATTTTGACCTTGCAGCCCAATGTGTGGAGCCTTCCACCTTTCCTAAACTGGGCGTTGGGTTACACCAACATGGGAGCCTCCCAGGGTAGACAGGTGTTCTTAGATGCTGTCAGGAGACATTGTCGGCAGGACACAAGACCGGTGCTAGCATTTCCTGAAGGTGCTATGACTAATGGCAAGGCTAGTCTGCTCAAATTCAGGTAAGTCATTAATTGTTTAGAGATTATCATGAATTTCGAGTCACCAGATCTCTTCATGTGACTGAAATTTCAAATGTAGGAGATGATGCATTCTGTTTTTCAATTTGGAAAATGATGTCTTTATATTCCTTATGCCTGCGTCACATATCCAACGATCTCTGGCCGAATTTGTAGATAGCCACAAAGTCGTATTTTTCACCATGTCACATACTGCACGGGGCTCGGGAGGAACCCTTTGAGCACTAGCGATAGGAAGTCGCCCGGCGCCCGTCAGTATCAATGGGAGTCCAGCGAAGCCCGTTCAACATAAGGGCGGACTCCGTCCGAGTTTCGGCCGATGATGACTTCTTCTGTCGGTACCCGCCCAGTGAGTTCCGCCCGATGCCCGCCCGATGCCCGGTCGAGTTCCGCCCGCCTCCGCGCCTCAGAAATATCATCTGTTTGGAGCCAGAAGGGCCTTTATTATATCATAATTATATGCGATTGCCGCCCGAATATCGATTGAATGTTTTCCGATGCCTGAGCGATCTCCGGGCAACCTGTTTACGAGCTCTGCGACCTCAAAAATCGCCATTGGAAAATCGCTGAATTGGGAGCAGGGTTCGGTACCCTGTAGATGTCGGCAGACCCCTGAAAAACCTGGCGTTGCCTGCAGTGATGGAGCAGACACTGGCTGCATTCTGGCCGTATTCCGGGCGAAAATGCCATTTTGAGCTCACAGAGAAGTCGGGCGGGCTCCATTTTGGATATGTGACGGCCCCTTTACTACCCCATACTACAAATGTCATATAATATTGATTAACTATTTAAAGAAACAAACAAATACATGTATATAAACAAAAACAATTTTCATTGTTTGCCATAAATAGGCCAGCCAGGGTATAAACTTAGTAAACAATTTATGAATCCTTGAAAACAATAGAGTTTACATTCTAGTTGTCAGTTGATATTGTGGACATACATGTAAATCTCAAATTTCTTCCTCATTTTTCTAGAAATAACATTAAAGGAGAATTAAGCCCTGATTACAAATTTACTTATATTGGAAGGTGTAATATTTTCCTACTTATTGGCCTAAATCATTTTCTAATACGATATCAGAAAAGGGTATAAATAAAGATATTCCAACACCCGGTATCGTCTCCTACTCATTTACATGGGGGCTGCCATTTTCTTGCTGATTTGGAGTTGTACATGAACCATTGAGAAATGTTCCAGTCAGGAAGATATTTTTAATCCAAATCCTAAATTGATTTTCTTCATTACCTAAAATCCCATATGTGACGCAAAATATAAAGTGGTGTTTACATGTATTATAAAAATTAAATCTTTATAATGATACTTTTAAATTGTCTGGTTTTGCTTAACAAAAATCTATTTTCTTGGGTTTGCCAAACAGAGCAGAACATAATATATGCAGCATGCATTCTGACGTTTCAAGTCCATTATCCGAAAGCAGGTGAATGCATAGTTTGCCGCTATAGATGCTCAGGGAAGAAGCATCCATAAAATTTGAATCCGTCCCATACGTCACAGTATCGAGAAAATAGATTTCTATTAAAGGAGAATTACGCTCAAAAATAAAGACGATAGTGTTCAAAGGTGTTATTTATTCCTACTTTTTAGACTATATGGCTTCTCGTCAAAATATACGAGATCGATACGAATCAAGATTTTTTGAGCAAAATTTATCATCTGCTAGCAATATGTATCGTCTGCTAGCAGTACATGGGGGCTGCCATATTTTTTATTTGTACATGAAGATTTTCTTAATCCAAATTCCCAATTGACTTTTTCAAAATTAAAAACCCATTTGAGATTAAAAATATAGAATAGATATGTCAATTTATTTTTAAACTGAAGATTTTCTTATATATTTCTGTTGAAAATCGATATTCGCTTAATAGAAATCTATTTTCTCGATACTGTGACGTATAGGACGGAGCAAATTAATTCAAATTTTATGGATGCTTCTTCCCTGAGCATCTATAGCGGCAAACTATGCATTCACCTGCTTTCGGATAATGGACTTGAAAAGTCAGAATGCATGCTGCATATATTATGTTCTGCTCTGTTTGGCAAACCCACGAAAATAGATTTTTGTTAAACAAAACCAGACAATTTAAAAATATCATTATAAAGATTTAATTTTTATAATACATGTAAACACCCACTTTATATTTTTCGTCACATATGGGATTTTAGGTAATGAAGAAAATCAATTTAGGTCTTGGATTCAAAATATCTTCCTGACTGGAACATTTCTCAATGGTTCATGTACAACTCCAAATCAGCAAGAAAATGGCAGCCCCCATGAAAATGAGTAGGAGACGATACCGGGTGTTGGAATATCTTTATTTATACCCTTTTCTGATATCTTATTAGAAAATGGTTTAGCCCAATAAGTAGGAATATATTACACCTTCCAATATAAGTAAATTTGTATTTAAGGGTTAATTCTCCTTTAAGCGAATATCGATTTTTCAACAGAAATATATAAGGAAATCTTCAGTTTAAAAATAAATTGACATATCTATTCTATATTTTTAATCTCAAATGGGTTTTTAATTTTGAAAAAGGCAATTGAGCATTTGGATTAAGAAAATCTTCTTGTACACATAAACAAAATGGCAGCCCCCATGTGCTGCTAGCAGACGATACATATTGCTAGCAGATGGTAAATTTTGCTCAGAAAAATTTGATTCGTATCGATCTCGTATATTTTGACGCGAAGCCATATAGTCTAACAAGTAGGAATAAATAACACCTTTGAACACTATCGTCTTTATTTTTGAGCGTAATTCTCCTTTAACTAGAAGTATGCCAAAACTGAATTTCACAGGTCATCTAATAAAATAATAATAATGAATTAATAGTAGTTGGATTTATAAAGTACTTTGTCCTGTGGATATCCAACTTTTAATTTTCCATCATGTCATTTTTTTTTCCTTCCCAGTACATGGGCTTTTGCTTTAGAACGTGACATCCAACCTCTTATAGTGACGGCCAATAGGCCGGTGATAAACATCAAAGCAGAGGTACTAGGAAGCAGTCTTTGGCAAGATCTTCTCTGGTTTTTATTTGTACCATACACAGTCTACAGAGTCAAGTGAGTAGTTGGTTTAAAGACAACATTTGATGGTGTCTTTGTTGTTTCCTTTAACTGCCAGTTTTGAATTGTCAAATAGTTGTCAACTGATGTAATTTTACAAAAATTAACAGTTTGAGGGGTTTTATTGTGTCACCAAGATTTGAAAAATTTCTCAATGAAAAAAAAATTGGGACAATTTTTTGATTATAGTGTGTTTTCAACTTGATAAAATATGGTTATGGACATCTTACAAAACAATTCATAAACGCATTTATACTAAAGTAAAGGTTTTAAAAGAAAGGTGAAAAATAATTTGTGAGCTTTCTTATTCCTTTTATATCAGTTTGGGAGAAGATAGTTTGAAATGTCCCCTAAAAAGGATTACTCTTCAAATGCCCTCATATTCCGAAATATGACGAGAAATATCTGAAATGTTCGGGCTGAACATAAATGCTACGGGTGTGTACAGTCCCATATTCCCCGTTATGTGTCCAGTGCATGTGCTTTTAAGCAAGATTGGGTCAATTTCTTATCATTTTGATGATTCCAAAACCTCACAGTATACACCAATTCTTATTTAGACATGGTCAACCTTTCTCAGTTGCTTTTGGACAGTTTATTCACAATGTAATCGCATGACCAGACCTCAACATTATCTTTTAAAAAAAAGTGTTTGATGCAGTATGGTGGGTAAGCCTGAGTCGAATCGATTGGTTAGCCGGTGTTCGATCGAAGACATCGAATCCCGAATACGTTTTGGCAAATTCGGTGCATCGATTTGTAGTCCGCCAGATTTTTGACTACCGTAGCCACCATGAAAAAATCAAATAAAAAAAGAAACTCCGTAACGTACAGCATATATACTAGCAGAGAACGTGAAGGCGACTTCAAAGTTCAAACTGTTGGCTAACTTTCGCTAATTCGCTCGCGGAGGATGTCGCGCTTTGCCTGTGCTTTCTCTATGGAAAAATCGTTTTGTCGTTACGAACTGAAGTTTACAATAATTTTCTTGCACTCTCTCTGCATTGTCAATTTGACAATTGTATAATTGAACATGATAAATACGGGCATGAGTACGAGTGTTCCTACTTAATTCGCAATAACTAATATCTCACTCTCATCAAATTGGCAATTACTTCTGAATGATCTCTGAAGCTGAATGAAGTCGAGTCTATATTGAGCGACGAAAAGTTTATTTCGTATTGTTTTTTTTTTGGCATCGAACAAACGTGTTCCATTCAGCTCTCCAAAGACAAAGTAAGATTATTAATTCTTTGAATTTGAATCATTGTCGGGTGTGTCGACAATGAGCATCGCTTCGTGCGACACTAGTGATATTTTGGCTAGCCATACGGACTAGAAACTTAAGATTTTGGCTCGTCCGCTGTGATTTTTACTAGCCATTGGCTAGCGGGCTATCGTTAATTTCGAGCAGCGAGAGCCCATACATATGCCCGCGATGCCAGCGGACCGGTCACCGGTGCATGGTGCATGCACTGCGTGCAACTCTGTTTTCACCGCACATCATTTATCGATTAACCGGTATTCGATCGAATCAAAGCCGTCGAATCCCGGTTTATGAAATATTCGATATGACTCAGGCTTAATGGTGGGTAGTTACCACTGCCTGAGGCAGTGAAAGGGTTAAAAATATAGTGCAGACATGATCTCATGAACTACATCATATTTAATGACTATCATTGGTTATGACCTAGGGTTTTACCTGTAGAGAGGAGGAGTGACTTTGAGAATGCAGATGACTTTTCTAGAGGAGTGCAGCAGATAATGGCTGATGCAATGGGTCTGACATCGTCTCCATTTACTAGCGCTGATAAGGCTGAATATGTCAAGAAACTTGGTGTCCAACATACAAGAGGTTTGCAGCTTTCCTATTCAAAATCTTATTTTGTAAAGGCATACCACAGTGTTGTTACTTAATGCACCCTTTAAAAATTATTTTGATTTTCTCCTTTACTTTAATTTTCAATCATGAGTGCTTAAACACTTCTCAATTTTGACAGAGACACTGTGAATATCATTGAGCATGTGACTTTTCTTTAACATTAATGCATTGGATCAGCTATTCACAATCTTCATTTCCTGGTTCTTAATACAGAGAGGAGCACTCAACGTTCACAGGTCAGACAAACAACCAATGCACCGTCTAGATCACAAGGGGAATCCCCTCGATCAGCTGGGGAATCCCCTTTAGACAGGATGATCAAACAGGTCCAAGAAGTTTTGCCTCATATACCTCAGCATATCATCAAAACAGATCTAGGTAATAATTTTGGTTTGATGATGGTTATAGTAAGGGTGATGTGGAAATGTAGTTGATCTTCTTTTACTAGACATAAGGATTCAGGTTCAAGTGCTTTGCGACCAGACAACACATTTTATTTCTGTTGTCTCTCTCTCTGCCAAGGTGAGGTAACTAGGAACCTTGGAAGACAGCTTGGAAGACACTTTTAGACTTTTAGAATGCTTTGAACATGCCAAGCTGAAACCAGGGCAGCTGTCCTAAACCACAGCAAGAATATTGTATTCAAGTTTTAACCCTAAAAAGACTGGGGGGGGGGGCCGAAAAGGCCCCCCCTCGACATAAACTGCGATTATTTTGTAACGCTTAAAGATTTCGCGCTGCTGTTTCATGACTTTTTTCTTTAGAGTTTTGCGCAACTTTTGATACCAAATTTGCATGCCCCGCGTGTACGATAACAGAGTTACGTCATGTTTTCACAAGGCATGTCAAGAAAAATCTGATATTTTGCATTCATTTGTGTGTAAAGTCAATGGGGACTGGAATGAATATTACAGATACTGTTTTCAAACTATATTTTCATATTTTCAAAAATAAGAATAAGAATATTAATTTGACTATGCATTCATGTAGAAAACATAATGAACTATGTGTATACCAAATTTGGTTGCAATCGGACAATCAACAGCCGAGATCTTAGTTTTTCCAGCCTCCAAAATACCCCAGTCTTTTTAGGGTTAATCTATACTTATACATAAGGATATTTAAATAAATCAGTTGATGATACGTAGGCCAATCCTGATGAGAGGTGTTTTTCTTTTCCTCTTTTTTCAATACTAGTATGGTTACTGGTAGTCAGATGGTGTCATACATTGAATAGAGCAATGTTCTTGGAATAGGGTGACATGGTCTTGCAACCAAGTTGCTTACTCTGTTAGATAAGACAATCATCCGGCATATCTAACCCCCTAGATAGGATGTAAAGTAGTAGGTTCCCTTATAGTATACTCTCACATAAAAAAAATAGTAATGTCTATCTGTCTTCTTCACTTGTACAGAGACTACAAATTCTGTTGATCAAACAATCTTCAACATTTTAGAGAATAACACTGCCATCCCTATACCAGCAGAGGAGATACCTGGTACATCGGCAGGGTCTGCCACGCCCCTCTCTACACCCCAAACCAGTCCTCAAGGTTTACCCCATACCACATTCTGTATGACATCACAGGGAAATGAATCAACTTCGTCTACTCTATCGACTCCATCACCAGCAGTAAGTTTTGTTTTCATAAATTTATAAAACGCTTTAGTCCCTTGACTGCTGAGGACCACCCTTTTCGTTATACCCTCAACAGCTTAAGAACACCTGAAAATTGTGTTTTACCGCAGTAGCGAAGGAAGAAGACCTTGGGCAATGAAATTATGTGTGTACTGTCGTTGGATATTCCCCAGTTAGAGTCACCATGGAAATAGATTTGTTACTTTGGAAAGTTTTTTGCGTAGAGCAGGGAGGGAACATCCAAAGATTCTCTGCTATAATAATAATAATAATAAGTATTTCTAATGAGCACTTTCTGGTATAGTACTATTTATTTTTTATTTTATTTTTATGCCTCCGCCCACTGTAAGTGGTGCCGGAGGCATTATGTTTTCAGGTCGTCCGTCCGTCCGTCCGTACGTCCGTCCGTCCCTCCGTCCCTCCATCCCTCCGTCCCCTTTTCATTCTCGCGATAACTTTAAAACCGTTTTTTTTTTATCAGTTTGTAACTTGGCCCATGTATGCATATGGGAGGGACGATGAACTGATTAGATTTTGGGGTCTCAAGGTCAAAGGTCAAAGGTCACAGAGGTCATTATGTACATAAAAATGGTTCGTTCTCGCGATAACTTCAAAACCGTTTTTTGGATCAGTTTGTAACTTGGCCCATGTATGCATATGGGAGGGACGATGAACTGATTAGATTTTGGGGTCTCAAGGTCAAAGGTCAAAGGTCACAGAGGTCATTATGTACATAAAAATGGTTCGTTCTCGCGATAACTTCAAAACCGTTTTTTGGATCAGTTTGTAACTTGGCCCATGTATGCATATGGGAGGGACGATGAACTGATTAGATTTTGGGGTCTCAAGGTCAAATAAGGTCAAAGGTCACAGAGGTCATTATGTACATAAAAATGGGTCGTTCTCACGATAACTTCAAAACCGTTTTTTGGATCAGTTTGTAACTTGGCCCATGTATGCATATGGGAGGGACGATGAACTTATTAGATTTTGGAGTCTCAAGGTCAAAGGTCACAGAGGTCATTATGTACATAAAAATGGTTCGTTCTCGCAATAACTTCAGAACTGTTTGACGGATCAGCTTCTAACTTGGCCCATGTATGCATATGTGAGAGACGATGAACTGATTAGATTTTAGTGTCTCAAGGTCAAATTTCAAAGGTCATAGAGGTCATTATATACATGAAAATGGTTCATGATGTATGGAGTCTAGGCCTACCTATTTTAGAAATTTCAAGGGGACAGTGGTCTATTTGCTATAAAATATCTATTTCCTTGGTGTATTTGATGATTGTAAGTCATCAATGGTAAGTTTTTTATTTGTACGGGATGGAAATGAAATTAAATAAATTTTCTGTCTCCTGTGCTTTTTAAGTGAAAAGATTTGTAATTTTGTAATCCTTTTTAGAGTGTACATGTATGCCATACATTTCCAATTTGGTGATGGCGGAGGCATAAATTCCGACCGTGCGCGGTCGAAGATTCATCTAGTTTATTTATTTATTTATTCCTGCATGTTTCACAATAATCAGTTTCATACATACAAACTTTGAAAATAGAAACACACAGAGGTCTGGCAATATAAGCTGGACGCTTGAAGTGTTGCCATACCTAAGATCTTACATATTTCATACATTCTTAAAAGTAAACATAGATTAATAGATTAAATACACACAAAAAAAGTGCAAATATAATACACTATATACAGATACAAATACAGATACAAATACAGATAAAGAATAAGATTGAAATCTCTACAGTACGTTCTAGAGCAGGAAAAATGTAGCAGACATGATAAAAGGTGCAGTCCATCCATACTGAAGGAGAAACAGAGAGAAAAGAGAGAGAGAAGAAAACGTAAGACAAGCAAGAGAGAGGGGGAGGGAGAGAGAGAGAGAGAGGGGGGGGGGGTGGGAAGATGCCCTAATTAACAATACCACTGCGCATAATTACATATAATGGCAAATTATACATGTATAATTTATATTATACATTATAGAATATGTACAATCATATTAAGTACACGCTATGTTCAGGGGAATTAACAACCAACTAATAGAACAAATCTTAAATAAAAATGTTTGCAATGAGCATGCGCTTGACTGCATTTTTAAAAGAGTAGATTGTAGGCAAATTACGTGTTTCAATTAGTAAAGAATTCCAAACGTCTGGACCAGTATGTCTCACTGATTTATGTGCCAATACTGTGCGTGGATTAAACAAGTGCAAGTTTGCCGCTTGTCTCGTCGAATAAGAGTGAATAGCATTGTTTTCCATGAACATGGAAGAAAACGAGGCAGGTAAAACATTAGTACTATAACGATACATAAATAAAGAGGTTTGAAGAAAATTAATTTCACCGACTTTAAGGCATTTAAACCTAGCAAACAGGGGATCTGTGTGTTCACGATAACCAACCCCAGCACAAATTCTTAAAGCTTTTTTTTGTAACAGATGAATGTCACTTGTTACATTCTTTGACACTGCCCATAGAATATTACTACTCAAGACACTACAAACATAATGGTTATCTTAATGAAACAAACAAAACAGAAGCAAAAAATATCAAACTTGTACAATAATATTCTTAATAGCTCTGAATGAAAAGGAGCTGCTTGCTTTTGGTTTGTGTAGTTGATACTTTATCAGTCATGGAGCTTGATGTGTGCTGATGGATATTTTACAGATCATTCAAAGTTAACACTGTGTGTTGAATGCATAAAGACACAAGCTCTCACTGGTCCTCAGAAACAAAGTTTCCATTGGAAACTATTTGGTGCAAGATGAAATACATGTATACTATGGTAATTTCAGTGATTGGTGAAACAATTGACCACATTTTGTGGTTTGGCTCCATAACTTTTAATACAAAGCTCTATGAAGTATACCATATGCATGAGTAGAAAGAGCAAAATTTTCTGCACACATTATGTCCATTTTTGTTGCATGACCATATTGCATTTGATGCCAGAAATTAAAAAAAAAACAAGAATAAGCTTTAAAATCCTTAAATTGGCAACGCATTGAGAGGATCAAAATCATTGTTTCTCATCAGAATTGGCAATTTTTTTCAAGTTTTTGACAAAATTCCTAACCATATATATTGCTCTCAAAGACATTACACCTTATTAGAACTATGTAGTGCTAAAAGAAAAATATCATTGTTGCCAATTTAAAGAACAAAAACTGATCATCCCATGCTGATTAATTGTTGACTCTTTCTTGTAGTGCACCAAGTTTGCAGCAGATAAGTTTGGATCCTCATCGAAGGAGCGACAGATGTCACTACAAGAACGTAAAGCTGCTCTACTTACCAATGCTAGGAAGTAAGTTATATCATTTAAAGAGAAGGTTGAGTTTTGGGAAAAGTAAAAAATAATTTGTGAGCTTTCTCATTCTTTTATGTTAGTTTGGAATATTATCACAGTAGAAATGTCCCCTGAAAAGGATTTGCTCTTCATATGCCCTCACATTCAAAAGATGACAAGAAACAGCTGAAATGTTTGGGCCAAACATTTGTGTGTAGTCCCATATAATTTATGTGTGGAGTGCATGTGACTCTCAGCAGGATTGAGTCAATTTCTTATCATTTGGGTGATTCCAAAACCTTACAGCATACACCAATTCTTATTTGCTATATAATCAAACTTTCCCAACTGCTTTGAGACAGTTTCTTTCACAATTCAATCTCATGACCAGAACTCAACTTTATCTGTAATTACATCTTTTTGATAGAGTGCTGCAGGCGTCAGATCTTTGGTATTAGCTTTATGTAGAGCCTGATCAGTTAAGAGTAGGCATTTTGTCCGTCTGTGACATTGAATATTTTATGGATTATCATTTTACTAGCATACCTTAGAAATGTCTGCCCGTGACTAACCTGTCAGGCTCAGGTACAACACATTATTTTTTAAGTTGAGCTCCATTCCTGTAGAGCATGCCACGTTATATAACATCCCTATGCACTTCCCAAGAGCTTTGGAAACCTGGCTTTAGCTCCGGCAACTGTTGCCAATAGTGCACAGTACATTTAAAGGAATGAGTCCAGTTGTCGGTTAAAATCACCGACGAAACACTTGATGAAATGCTCCCCAGGTCATGGGATTACATTGTGAAAGAAGCTTGTCCCAAAGCAATTGGGAAAGGTTGATCATGTCTACATAAGAATTGGTTTATACTGCGTTAAGATAAGAAAAGGATAAGAAATTGACCCAATCTCGCTGAAAAGCACATGCACTGCACACAGAAATGGGTACATGGGACTGCACACACATGTGCGAACACTAGAGCTATTACTCATCATATTTCGAATATGAGGGCATTTGAAGATTAAAATCTTTTTCAGGGGATATATCTACTGTGATGTTCTTCTCGTCTGATGAGAAAGCTCACAGGTTTTATTTTTCACCTTTCCTAGAACTAAACCTTCTCTTTAACCTTGGCCGAGAAGGATTTATGTAGTTTAATGTACCCTACCCCTTGATAATAGGAATTGTGTTATGTATTCATTCGATATCTCTAGCCTATTTACCAACGTGCCACTGAAAGAAGCTATTGACATCTGTGCTTCTTATCTCTATCATGGCGACTTAGACTCGCCACCTGTTCCTAAGCCCGTATTCATTGATCTCATGAACTTGGCCACTCGCGCGGTTGAGTTTAGTTTCAGTGATACAATGTATTCACAGATAGATGGTGTGGCTATGGGATCCCCATTAGGCCCTGCGATCGCTATCATTTTTGTTGGCTTTCATGAAATGCGCCTGCTACAGAACGCCACCGATCTTAATATAGTCCCGCGTGTGTATTGTCGGTATGTTGATGATACGTTTGCAATTTTTGACAACCGCACAGCGTGTGAGGTTTTCCTTACACAACTGAACCGGCTCCATCCCGCGCTTAAATTCACATGTGAAATTGAACTGTCCAATGCGCTCCCATTTCTCGACGTTCTCGTGGAGAGAAGTGATGGGAAATTTATCACTTCCGTCTACCGCAAGCCCACATTCACTGGGCAATACAAGAGATGGGACTCGTACAGTGCAACTTCATACAAAATTGGGCTCATTAGAAACTTAGTGTGCCGCGCCCTTAGGATTTGCTCCGAGTATAAATTAGCTCCCGAAATCACGAAAATCATTAAACAACACGTCCCCTCTACTATTCGGAACTGCACAACCAATCAGCGCACGCAACCAGTCTGTGCCTGCAAATCAGGCCAAAGACAGCCAAATGCGATTCAGTGATTGGTCTCCATTTGCTGAACAATCCAGCTTGCGCACAAAGCTATGCCGACGATCAATTCTCAATTATGTCCCGGGCCAGACAGAAGGTGTAGACAGAAGGAGTTCGTCCAAGCTTTGTGATTGTTCTGAGATTGCGGCGTCCAGGTTGCGTCCGATTTCATCGAGTATAATATAGTTGATTTCGAGTAATTTGTTACATAACTGCGTGATAATCTGATGAGTGCAGGTCGAAAAGCTTCATTATCATGTCTCTTTTTCGTGCCATATTGTAGTTTAATGTCTTGCTGAAGAGGATTTGTGAGGGAGTACCTCATAATGGTTGAAAACCAGGTTAGTTTGCTCTGTATCTTATAAATGCTTCAGATGTAAAAGGTGGAAAAGTTTTAGGAAAGAAGAAAGTATAAAGATGCAAGTCATTCTAATTTGTTGTTGATAAATGCAGTCTTTATTTTTAAAAAAGAACTTTCAATTTTCCATATTTAAGATTAATGTCAATACTCAAAGTATTTTTTGAATACTCTTGCAAAATTGTTACTAATATTTTGTTATTTTGCTTTCAGGCGATTCACTGAGAAGTCTCAAACGGATAATTGATGGATGCTGTGCTTCACTACAAACAAGTAATGAAGGAGGTGAACAATCTAAAACTACCCTCAAAACAATTTGAAAGACATTTTTTTTTCAAAGCAAGAGGAGCGAGCTTGGACAGCATCCAAACCGAAAAAAAAACATCAAAAGGATGAGGTGGAATGGGAAGAGGGATGTATTGAGAGAGATAGTTGTCACACGCTATGTGAGCGCAATCATAGGTGAAATCATGGAGCTCCGAATAGTTCCCTCCAAGAGATTAATCATCAGGATACTATGTATAACATGATGATCTGTACCAGGAAATCACTTCGTAATATGCTATTATTGCATAACATTGATAATTCTAGTAAAAATCGGGTTTAAAAAAATCTAGTTACCTAAAAATAGATGAAACATGCATAGGTACAAAGGCATGGAGGGAAATATTTTGGGCCCCATGAAATGACTGACCAATTAGGAACAACTTCCGGTGACGTACAGTCTCTCTCAACTGTCTAAGGTATTGAGAAGAGGGGCACCTTGAAGGGAGTGTGTCAAGGAGGGGGCTTTGGGGAGAGTATTAGAAGGTAACAGCCTGTAATAGACCTGTTCACAAAGTTATTCAAATTCATCAATGTTTGTTTCCTGGGAACCTTGTAATGAGGTATTCCATTAACCTGTTATTAATTAATACTATAATACTTGCAATCTAGTTTGCAGACATTACTTGTTGCTATGTCTATCAAGAGCAACCTTTGTTTTAAAAGTATGCATCAAATTTGAATATATAAGTGAACAGGTCTATTATTCTATATTTATATTGGGAAATGAAGAAAAAAAATGTGAAAGGGAAGAAAGTGATAGATGTGGGGAGATTTGATTTACTGCCTCTTAGTCACTGCTTCTACTTGTGGCACGTCATCATTCTGTGTAGTGGTGTTGTCCTTTCTTAGTGGTGTTGTCCTTTCTTTTATGATTTGTGTCATGTCAAATGAATTTTAACATTTCTAGAGGAAGTTTAGACATGTCAAATATGTGGTTCATAACATGCATGAAATGAAAGAAGCAAAGCCAGGTCCTTGGCCCTTGCTGCAATGTAGATGATTTAAGGTTAGATGTTAAAAACAGTAACAGTGGTATACATGTACCTCCATTTACATATTTTCATATACATGTAGTTGACTCTTTGGATGCAATTTATTTTTTATTTGACATGGTTTGGATTAATATCTTCAACCTTAATGATCCACAGATTGATCGTTCAGTTATTTTCATTTCTATTCAATTCAATTCCATCTTTAAAAATCATTATACAAGACATTGAATAAAGAAATGTTATGTGACATAAAGAATATGTCTGTTCTTCCCTCTTGATTCATTAGTAATCATTACAATTTCATTTTTAATGCTGGCTTCTTTTAAAATTTAAACACACATTTATATCTTATTTATATTTTTACATGTCTATAACTCTTTTGCTTTGTTAGATACATCTCTGATACTTGACACTTTATGATGAGTCACTGCCATGATCAAGCAGAAATTTGATTCACTGTCTGGTTTGATGTTGGTGATAACTTCAAAGTCCACTTCTTTGATATTTTTCAGGATAGACTGAAATTAAAGCACAACTCGTGTGAGACCAGGGATGGTATTCTGACAATTGTTATAACTTTTATCTTAAGTATTTTGATATTAATTGTCATAACAAATCAAAATTAGGACAAGTCATTGGTCATTGCACAGCTACATGTATCTGCATTTGTGTAAAGTTGGAAGAGGCATCTGCGCAGGCACCAATGATAAGTATTTACTCAATTTATGAAATTAACATCGAAATACTGAGATAAAAGTTACAATTTTCAGAATACCACCCCATATGTTTGGCCGACAACTGAGTTACACACACCCAAAGCTTTTGATCTCAAAATTTCTCATCACCATTCATCATGTGACCACAGATTCTAAAGTGACCTTATGAATGGCTTATTCATACTGAGATGCTATGTACTAGTTTATATTAGGATGTTATTTCAAATAGGCATTAACTTTAACTTTTAAAGATCACCCCTGAATATGGAAAATTTTTTTGAAAAAACCAACACAAAACACAGCAACAACAACGAAAACAAGTCATTCAAGTTTGAAGAAACATTGTTGTTAAGTATTTAAAGAAAAATAAAAAATAATGTTGATTTTTGAGGAGAAAACTAATTTTAGGTCCAAACCCCCCTGTTAAACTAAGAGATACGATCATATGTGAAGTGACTTCAACTTTTTTTTTTATTGTAAGGGTAGTACCAGTAAGTTGTAAGTTACACAATGGGATGTTGTATGCACAAGCATAGTTTACTAATGTGTAAATAGCAATCTGTGCTAATCTTTAAACCCTTTTCATTCTTCTTGCTTCTTTTTTAATTAAAAAACAGCTGGCCATTTTCATTTGAATAAGATTAAAAAAATTTTTTTGTCACTCTTTGTTCACTCTCCCTTACACTTGGGCCCTGTTTCATAAAACTAATCAATAACAACTGCCAGAGATCTATGACAGATTATAACAATTACAGTATCTTGTTATTGAAAGCAAGTTTTATGAAACAGGGCATAGTTTTTGTCTACATGTATGTATGAATTTGTGTCTCAAAAGAAACTTTCGAGTTGTATTAATGATGAAAAATATAACGGAATTAAACCCAACTTATACTTGTTGTTCAAGACTATTATACACTATTGGGTTGTAGCATTTCACTAGAATTCTTCACGACTAACCGGGCAAGTCTAAAGTATTTGGTCATTTTGTGTCCCATATGTCACCAAAAATCATACAATATCAGAGATACCGGTAATTAACATCAATAAAGTTCCCTTGATATTTAGTGTGATCTAAGCTATCAGCTTGATGGTGACACGGCATTTGCTTCTGCGACATTTGCTCCACCGTCCATATCTCGAAAGGTCAAAAGTTATGATTGGTTTCATGTTCAGGACAATCAAGATTGGGTTAGGATTGGGGTTTATGGTTAGGTTTAGGTTTAACATGGCAAAGTTAGACCAGGGGTGGTATTCTGAGCATCATTTTATCTCGGTCTCCTACCTCCTACCTCATGTTGTACGCATGATACGCACAGCTTAACGGCTTACGCCAATCATATTTGTGGGAAACATAAAATAAAACTTAAAATAAGCTAGGGGCTATTTTATCTCTAGGATGCATGGCGAGGTGCTAGTCGTGCGATCCAAATAAACAAGATACTGAGTGCTGACTATATTCTCGAGCAACATTCTCATACGATTATCGAATTCTATCACAAATTTTTGCAACCAATATCACACTTTCGGTAATGCTTGTGATGGTCTTCTAATTGCTCGGAAAGTACCTTAGTCATTTTCATGAAATCCTAGCAAAAAGCGCATTTGCGCTTTGAAGCATGCGTATTGAAAATTGTAAAAATAGCGCATTCGCGCTCTTGCCCAAGAGACTGGCAGAGAGCAATTCTATTGGCTGAGCATGACAAAAGTGAAATCTAACGACATTTCTTATTGGTTAAGGCATCATAAATGGGCGTGTCTTAGATGAGATAAAATTTCGCTAAAACGGTTCTCAGAATACCGATTTAAAAATATTTTAAGGGTATTTTATTTCACTGATTAAATTCTCAGATTTTATCCAAGATAAAATGAATCCCAGAATAGCGCCCCAGAGCATTGTCACAGGAGCAAATGTCATGGAACCTAATTTGATACAGTCATCTGGACATCTTTGAAGCCGGTAACGAATGGGACATAATACATTAGAGTTGCTCAATTACATCAGCTGCAGTTTGATGACACACAACTCAAAATGGATCAACATAACATTGGTTTGCTTCCTTTCTTTATTCCGTTCAAAAGATGTTACAAAATGTTCAAAAGTATATGCACAAAAAGTTATAAAAAATAATTAGTTCTCAAATTAAAAGATGTTAAAATAAATTTCTTTAATTCCAAACCAATTTCTTCACAAAATTCTGATTCTAAAACCAAAATTAAAAAAAAAAAAATTTTTGTTGTTTATTAATCAATATATAAATAATTGCTTCAAAATGAAATATCATCAAGAATTCTGTTTTTATTGTGATATCTGAAAATGAAACGATGCACTTTTTTATAATTTTTAATTCATATTTCCTGCTCCTTTCATTTTTTTTCAAAATATCAAATAGGAATATTTTTTTAAAAATGATTGACAGATTGACAGGTTTCAGTTTCAACTGAAAAGAAATACCAAGAGACATAAAAAACTTACTACTTTAAAACTATATTTTGATTTTTTTTCTCTCCTTAATGAATATTAGTAAAAACCAAGGAATGTAACACGGCAAAGCATGATTAATGTGGATTTTGTTCGACATTTGTTTGGTCTTCATCGTTTTCAAAAATACACACATTCATGTAAAGCTAATTTGATCAGAAAAAGTTATTAGTCATCAAAATTTGTGTACCAGTAGTTTACTAAAAGATGAATGTCTATATACATTGTACAAAAGCGTATGAACACACAAGATTTAACGACACAATGACATAATTATCCAATTAAAGTTTCAACAGAACTTTTTTCCCTTCATTTTTGAAAACAAAGCACACAAAATATCATAGCAAAATGTAAAAATAAAACTGGAATATTAAAGAGATACATGGAGACTTCTAATCTACTGACAATTCAAGTTTAGGCACCCAAGATATGAAGCACTTTTCACCAATCTTAAAAAAAAAGTCTCTAGATTTTTAAGCTTCCACAAACCCTTATCTTAAAGGAGAATTAACCTCAAACAATAAAGACGATAGTGTTCAAAAGGTGTTATTTATTCCTACTTGTTAGACTATACGGCTTCGCGTCAAAATATACGAGATCGATACGAATCAAGATTTTCTGAGCAAAATTTATCATCTGCTAGCAATATGTATTGTCTGCTAGCAATACATGGGGGCTGCCATTTTTTTTATGTGTACAAGAAGATTTTCTTAATCCAAGTGCCCAATTGCCTTTTTCAAAATTAAAAACCCATTTGAGATTAAAAATATAGAATAGATATGTCAATTTATTTTTAAACTGAAGATTTCCTTATATATTTCTGTTGAAAATCGATATTCGCTTAATATAAATCTATTTTCTAGATACTGTGACGCAATGGACGGAGCAAATTAATTCAAATTTTATGGATGCTTCTTCCCTGAGCATCTATAGCGGCAAACTATGCATTCACCTGCTTTCGGATAATGGGACTTGAAAAGTCAGAATGCATGCTGCATATATTATGTTCTGCTCTGTTTGGCAAACCCAAGAAAATAGATTTTTGTTAAGCAAAACCAGACAATTTAAAAGTATCATTATAAAGATTTAATTTTTATAAATCATGTAAACACCCACTTTATATTTTTCGTCACATATGGGATTTTAGGTAATGAAGAAAATCAATTTAGGTCTTGGATGCAAAATATCTTCCTGACCGGAACATTTCTCAATGGTTCATGTACAAATCCAAATCAGCAAGAAAATGGCAGCCCCCATGTAAATGAGTAGGAGACGATACCGGGTGTTGGAATATCTTTATTTATACCCTTTTCTGATATCTTATTAGAAAATGATTTAGGCCAATAAGTAGGAATATATTACACCTTTCAATACAAGTAAATTTGTACTCAGGGGTTAATTCTCCTTTAAGGTGTGGTATTCAGTCTTATGGCTTCTCATATCAAACAGAATTTGATAATCATATTCATCATGGGCCGCTTTCATTCTTTTATCCTATTTTTGAAAAGCTACTCATTAACAGCTTTTCTACTATGTGCGAAACATAACAATCACAAATATTTACACATTTAATTACATCATTAAAATTATTAGCATAAAAATGCCTAGTCAAACTAATCACAGGTAAGATTCTTTACTTTCTGAAAGTATTGATATAAAACTTTTAATTATGGACGGAATTTACTAGCTTATCAAGGAAGTGATGCTGAAGCCGTTGAATAATGGCACAGCATGCTCACACACGCACACACGCACACATGACCAAAGTCATCTTAATCAGTTTCTTTTGGACAAAGCTTAATAAAATTTACTTCACTCTTTATGAAATAGAATGATATATAAAAGTTCTGGTGCACAGCTACAGCTATGTCAAACCTAGATCTGCAGAGCTTTCTGATAAAGTCTACTTCCTTTACAAGTGGGCAATACAAACAACGCATTAAGTAGTTTGCAAACCCTTGAATAACATTGCTATTAAACAATCACAGAGATCATTAAAGATATCAAAAACTGCCTAAAGCTTTAGAAGCACACATCCTTGGTGATGATCATGCAGATCAATAAAGGGCATTCAAGATTTTCATTATGATAAGAAGCACTTTGGTGATGATCATTCTGTCACCCATTGAGAGCACTTGAAACTGTGACGAGGCCAGTCAGTAGATTGACATTGTGGACTGCAGTAAGCCTGCTTCTGACAAAGAGAGCAATGGAACTGTCCTACCAGACCACAGATGCAGAGCTGGGTGATGTCTGGAGAGAGGATAACAAGTAGAAAAAAAGGTTTAGAATTTAATGATCTGGATTACCCTTGTGTTTAATACATGTAGTTATTGCTATTACGCATGCTACTTCTTCCCCTTCCACTTTGCTTGGTGTCTTTCATGATGTTTTGTATGATAACAGTGGTATATGCTACCCTATATAATATAATAATTCGTTGACAACATAGACTATATGGAATATACATGTATAATATTGATGGTGACTGTAATATAAAAAAAAGATGAAGAGAATGATTAAGAATGATGACAGTGATGAAGATGATGATATAATTGTAAATCCAGAAACTTTTGCGTGCATGAACCCTTCGCGAAAGTTTCATGCTGCCAAATAATCAAATCACAATTGAAACAACACAAAATTATTGAAATTCATGAAAGTTTTTTAATGCAAAATTGGCTGTCATTAAAATCTGCCAAAGTTACTGGTTTTACAGTAACAAACCAGTATTTTTAAAGTAAAAACTCTTCTGTCCCGTATGAAATAAATATCTACATTATGTACATGAAAAAATTACTATTGAAACAAAAAGTAGATGTCCTGTTGATGCGTTGGTTAAGTCTCGAGCAAGGTGGTGCAGATTTAATCCTCATATTATGTTGTTTGTTGGGATATTTACATTTCAATACCACATCTGTTAAATTGGAAGGTTAGAAAGCTAGTTTACAAAGGGAGTGAAACTGATGCTGAAACTTCTTGCTTTTCAGTGTATATGAAAGTTTTGATAAGACGAAGCAGGGGTATGGACATTGGATGGTGAATGTTCAGTTCAATTTCAGTTCAATTTATTTCTTTCAATCATAAAACTATGAAAGTAAACTACAAAAGTTACATGTGTCAATCATAATCATACAATTTTGGAAATCATGATGGAATGGCAGAGAAAAAGGAAGTTTTGAAAAACTTGTAAGCAATAGCCCTCTGTCGTAGAAAAGAATTAACACGATTACATTTTCGTACATGTTACTTGAAAATGAGATGAATAATGGATGAGATACCATACCTTGATTATCCAGCCACTTCAGAAGGACACAATCGGATGAGTAGACCTCATTCACCATCAGCTTCTTCTCATCAGCAGGCTTAATCTGTGCCAGGGTTTCCTTGAGGATGACAAAAGGCTTCTCCCTGACCTTGGCAGGGAGGGCGGAGTCCTTGAGGTCATGACGGAGCTGGCTGATCGTACCCACCATGTTGGCAGCCACCTCGCCAAGCTTTTGGAATGTTCCGTCAGAGTTCTTCACCATGATGAAGAGCTTCACACGATCGGCGAGTTCTAAAGACCACAAAAAGAAAGATGTTACAAAAATGAGCTTTTTCGGCATGACAACCTAGCATTGGTAATGTTTGCATGCATTCTGAGTAATGGCTCAATTCATATTTTTCTGTTTATAATCATTTCCCACCAACTTTTCACTGATTTAAGATTAAAGTTGCTTCATATTGTCAGAAGCAGAATTCTTCAGACAGACAGTCATCATGCAGTGGGTGCACAATGAGCATTGTTACTCCATCAAAAAAGTTTGCAGAAAACACAGCAGGCAAAAGCCTTTTTCCAAAACAGGCCAATTTTCGATCGTATGTGAACAAAAAAAGTATTTCAAAGGAGAATTTGAAACTAGGATCTCACCAGTCTCCATCTGTCCTTCCAAGAACCCGGGAGGCAATGCGCTGACTGCGACCTCCGGTGACCTACGAGCCAAGTGCAATCCTGGAGAACGGCTCCGGGCAGACAAGGTGCTATGCTGGCTGTCTGTCTCATCGTCATATAGAAGATGTTTGTTCACCAAGCTATAAACCAAGAATAGAGCGATAAACCGAGTTTCATATTTTGAGCTTACAATTACACTATACTCAATTGATCAAACTATACTATACTATCATGCTATACTATGTATAAAAGTTAACATCTGTTTTAATATAATTAGATAACTGTATAACTGCAACTAAAAGAGATTGTTTTTTTTGGTAATGGCATGTGAAGAAAAATGATTGAAATAGAGACTTCTCAATTAATGGAGTAGGACAAAAAGGGGAAAGAATGGATTGAAGAGAGAGAGAGTGATTTACCCTTCATCAGGAGTAGGCGTACGATCAATGTGGACACTAGGAGCCAGGGAAAGGTGGATTAAACTGTTCTGAGACCCAATATAACTCATCACCTTCATGTCGTTATTACTACCATACTCCTTGGTGGTAGCAAGGGGCATTTCATCCATCAATGTTACTTTCCCTGCAACAAAAAAAGAAAGAAAGAAGTTTTGATTAAAAAATAGAGCATAATTTTCATCACTAAATCAATTATTATTCTCTATCCAAGGTTTCACAGAATTAAACATTGAATAAAATTAATAATAATAATCTGGATTCACAAAGAAAATGACATTTAAAACTATCCTAAGTACTTTACATCTATTATTATCTCATAACTGGATTCATGCAAGCACATGATGTGTGCACCATCTCCATTTCAAGATAAGTACATAGGTAGCTACCATACGGTACTTGTAAAAATGAATGTAAGATTGTAGGTCTATATAATTCTTTGTTTCTTCAAGTGATTTAATGGCTATGGTGCATGTAATTTGTAGATGCTAATAGGTTTATTCACTCAGGTCCTAATTAACTGTGAAATACATACTGTTGCTGCTCTTCTTGACCATGACGACTGCAACAACGATGATGAAGATGAGGAGGAGGACGACCACCACTACTACAATAATGATCCAGAGAGGAAGACTACTGCTAGAAGACTGAAGGATGAATGCACAAATTATACAGTTAACTAAAAATTTGATATACAGGAGTTTGGTCATTATCTAGAATGTCTAAACTCAAGAAATCACAGTGTCTGTCACTGACAGAAAACTTGTTTGAAAGATAACTCAATAATGAATAACTAACATATGGAAATTGTTTCCAAACTTCCAATGCACAGATAAGATGCTACTCATTTTGATTAATCTCAAAATAACAACAATTTGGGAAATACCAAAAGGAGAAAATATGATTAAAAGAGAAGGCAGATTTTATACAGATAGCCCTGGCCTATGTTTTCCCCTTACACAAGTAGGTTTCAAGGCTAACTGAAGAAACTGATTGGCACTTTGATGACCAGTTGCACCAATGAAAGTTTTAACAAAATCATGCCCTTGACCAACACTATGTACTATTTTCACTTCAATAAGATCCTTCTCTTAATCCTACATAGGATTGACTAAGATGAGAGAAAGGACTTGACTGCCTACCGTTGGTTCATATGCTGCTCCATCAACCATGAGGTACTCATCAGCTGTCAGGGTCTGACCGTTAAATGTCAAAGTAAGGTCACCGTCAAGTATGTCCTCCCAGATCAGGCTCTGAACAGAGTCCACATCGCCGGTGATATCAAATGAGATAAGGATAGATCCTAACAGCAGAGAAGAAAAAAAAGAAAATATATTAGTTAACAGAATTTGACCTAACTTGACTAGCTCACGGCCACACAATTAATGCAAAGTAATAATTACTTGCTTTCCACATCAAACTGTGAAAAAGTTAAAGTGATGATTTTATCCTCTCAAAATATAATTAAGTAAATCATAATGCGGTTGATTCTATATTCTTTAGTATATACATTTGAATTTTATATTCTTAGAACTACACTAATCTGTTTACCTTCTGAAATTTGGACATTGGAGAAGGTAGCATTCTCATAATTTGGTGCGATGTGATTCAAGAAGTTGGCTGCAATAAGCTGCTCATTGCCCTGAGCGATGCTGGAATAGTCATAGTCGAATCTGATTGTGAGCGACGCCGTCTCACCGGAGTGCGTGACGGTGTTCTCGGCTACGACGTTGAATGGATCCAGACTGCCGCTAGCATGGTAGGCACTGGATGGAGATGTGACAACGGAGACATCTAGGATGTAGTAATAACTAGCTGCGTTGATGCTCAAGCTGAAATTTGCTCGGGCTGAGGATAGGTCCAGGGTGGTGCTAAGAGATCCTTGGAGATCTCCTCGGTAGTTGGTTGGATCAGAGATCTCAATCGTCACTGGCCAGGAGTCAAAGCCCTGCAGAGGAAGACAAGATAACAACCATAATGATAATAACATGTTATATTTATATACCTGTGCAGTTCAACAACAAATCTTGGCATCTAAATATAAGGTTATTTCTTAAAACAAGGTTTGTTGTTGATCTACTGATTGAATATAGACTGCATGTGATACAGTTTCAACCCTCAAATTTTAAACTACAATGGCATATAAAAGTACTATACGCTATCTGTTCAATAAACTCATTTCTTGATTCGAAATTTGAATTGAATTTCGATGTAATCAATATCAACCTTGAAAACTAAAAAAAATTATCCTCTAGAATCAGCATTATTCATCAGGCTCGATCAAAGCATGCATATATCAAATAACAAGAGGAATGTACCTTATCAGCCAGGTTAGTGGGCACTTCACCGGTGTGTGTTTCCCTGAGTTCAACAATGACCTCAAACACCTCATTCTCCATCACATCAGACGTCGGCGTGGTGATGACCTCCACTTCGTAGGGCTGGACATCAACATCGAAGGCCTCGCTAGATGCCGTCAGACTGGAGGTGTTTGGATACGTGATTGTGAACTGGAGGACGAGGTCGGTGGCGCTGATGTTGACCCCAAGGTCGGTGAAGTTCGCCCAGCCTCCTTGGAAGGAGATGGTCTGGTTGTCGGAGATGAAGCCGATGTTGCCCTCTGAGCTCATGCTGCTGATAGTAGCAGTCACCTGCCAGGGTCTGGCTGGGGTACCCAGCTGTTCAATTCGGTTACCCTAACAAGGAAAATATAACAATTATTATCTCAGCTATTGATGGTAATGAACTACTAAATTGATGGTAATAAAGAACCAACTTCTTTCGTACAACACCAAATTCCCATGCAATTGATACACTCATAACTTTTCTTGGGAGTACACATCTTGTTTAGTGGGAATGAAGGGGTCGAAGTATGAATGTTCCTCATCATATATCAGGATGTCTAAGGGGATCCCTGTATTCAATCGCCTTTGAAATTGGAACAAATTCAAGGAGGATATTTCCTGATTCATTCTGCATATATACTCCTTAAAATTCTCCTTGAATTCCTTGTAATCTTCACAAATCCACTGATAAAAATGCAGAGATGAAGATCAAAAGGATACTCACTTGATTATCAAGAACTTTGATTCTTGGTTGAGTTCCGAAAGCACTTTCCTCGATGGCGTCATCTGGCTCGACCTCTATGACCATGGCAGAAGCAATGACGTAGACCGTAGCCTGACCAGCGGTGCTCAGAGCTAACTCTTCCTCCATCGCTTGCTGCTCAGCATACCTGTAATCAATCAAGGGTTACAGGTTGTCAACATGGGCATTTGGAATAATAGTTGTAAGGTCTTGTTCCCGCATATGAGGCAGTGAGTTAAGTAAAAAAAAAATTCCCGTGCATGCAGTAAAACAAACACTACTTCACAAGTGCAGATCTAATGTCGAGGGGTTGAATATAGCTGTTGAGTACACATACTGAACATCTTATCTATTCTGTAATGGGGACATCATGTGAGCTGGTTTACAGCCTCAAGTAAAAATGTAGCTTTACAACGTTGACCTTGATCTCTCTAGGTCTATTTCTATATCACAAATCAAGAGATTTAGACAGTAATAGCTCTGAGTTAAAGACAGATAAATGAAAATTCAATAGATATGTACAAGTCATGTAACATATAGCTAATAAATGAAATGAATCTGACAAGTAATAATTTGCGCCTTGAGCATCTAATCAGGATGGAAAAGTGCGCTATACAAGTCACATGTATTATTATTATTATTATTAAGGAGCTTGGGATGAAATGTTTATGAATAATTTCTATGTATAAAGCATAGGTAATTGGATGGAATACTGTTCCCTAGTTTGGAAGCAGAGACTTATTCACAAAGGAGATATGACATGTGTCAAAGTAACATATAGAATATCAGCGCCCTGTTAATTAACATAACTCCTCTTATTCCGCTAGGATTAATACAGTCCTGTAGACAATAGGTTCACGTTGATAATAGTATATTTACGTTGTGGTGCCATTTGATGGTCCGCCAGTCATATTGGTGGCCCTTACTCCTCCTGTAGGATCCTTAGGAGTGTCGACAGGGTCTGTCATGGCCATGGATGTGATAGTGATCCCAAGACTACCTTCCAGGTTACCTGTCTGCATCTCATCGGCAAGGATGGCCTGAAGATCCGTTAGCTGATCAAAGGACAGTTCGGATGGAGCCTCTGCATCATAAAGACAAGTGTGTTTTATATCACTCAAGACTCAAGATGATAACATGCAACATCAGTCCAAAGTTTATTGGTATTACAATAATAAAGACAACAAATAGAAAATGTCATGCAACATTTCCTACATGCCTCTGCCAACTTAGACAAAGAAAGCAAGATACATGTACATGCATATAAAAATGGCAAATCCTTTTGGAACACACTAAAAGCAGATTAATACTATGCTACAAACATTCACAAGATTTCCCAAACGTTCAAGAACAGATTTATGCATAACCCAATCACAGACTATGATTTTCACTTATATTAAATAGTATTTTTACCTCCTGAGGATAGGACATGTCTGATATAGAGCTAACAATTCTTATCATCAAATTGGATTTAGGTAAGAATGGGATTCATGGCCTTTCTCTTACGGGTGCTAGAAGGAGCGGCTGTTGTGGCAGAGCCGTCATCGGTAGAAACTGATGCAACAGGGTTTGCTCCAATTTCAACAACCACTTCCGTATCAGAACCTGTTGCCCGCTTCTTCCGTCTGGCCTCGGAGATGATCTCAACGACTCTGATCTGTGATGGATCAATGTTGAGCAAGTTAGCAAGATTCTCCACAAGATTCTCTTCAAAGAAATTATCCACCTCAACGGCAGGAACTCCAAAGGTTGTGATGACTACGGGAGTGGTCCTGATCTCAATATAGGTGGATCCTCGGACCAGAATGTAGAGGGTCTGCTTTTCACGGTCGAAGTAGTTATCTCCAAGAACCATGGAATCCAAGGAAGGCATGAAGTCAGTGTCAGGTGTCGGAGCAATCCACTGAAGCCCACCATTGACATACTCTCCATTGTTTGGAATGACGTAGAGTCCGTCGGCGTAGACATCAAGACGTTGGGGGTTGGCATACCAGATACCCACAGTCAGAGCCTGGGAATCGTTGCTGTTTAGCAGATGGAAACGCAGACTCTGGGGGTTGGTGCCTGTGAAGAACATCTCGTAGTTCTTGTTGGTAGCCACGACGGTGTAAAAGGTGCTGATCCTCTCTTGGCAGGTGTAACCAAGACACCAGCCATGGTCCTGGGGTCCATTGATGAGATCCACATAGCCGTCAGCGTGGAGAGCGATGGGAGAGACACGACGTACCTCAGTGTCTGCATCCATACTCTCTACAACCATCATCATATGATCTAGACCGTGGCATTCCCATATCTGCCACCTGGCATGCCACTCACAGTCATCATTACGGATGATACCTGGATAGAGAAGAGAACAATTGCTTATGGTCATCATATCTTCACTGATGTGCAGGTAAAAAGTGTACTCACTGTATGTGTGCAGCATTCAGTTTAACTGAATACTTTCTCCTGTGTACAGCTAGATAACTACATTCCCCCATCCCCAGAAAGCTACTTCCATGAGGCAAATTTACAATCCCTCTCCTCCCTTGACCAACCATCCCTCTAGGACAGATTTCCCTAGACAACTGGACAACTATCCCCTTGAACCACATCCTGTCGTTTGAGAGCAACTGTTGTAGGGTGTAGTTGCCTACAGGTGGTACAGGGTGGCAGTCTAAGTGTTGCTCGTCCAAGCATGGATCCCTTAAATTATGATAATAAGTTTTGAATAGGAGTCTTCCATTTAAACTCATATACAAGAGCAATAAGACGACATGTCTGATCAACCTGTTATTTCTGTAACATCTGTATTCTATATAGTGATATCATAATCAATAAATTTAATGATCAACACTTAGACATCATGAGAAATATTGTTTGGTTTCTGTATAATGTCACAACATTAAGAGTGACAAGTTACCATTGTTCGGAGCAATATCGTCCTTGGGAATCCTTGCACCGTCGGGTGTGGTAAGCATCATCTTGGGGATGCGGTAATCTCCGAGACCACGTCTTGGATCTCCATCCCATTCAAAAGCAGAATCCGGAACCAATGTTCCTGGGCTGTCCAGCAAGCTTCCATCAATATCTCGAATCATGGCCTTCTTGTGAGCATCACAGTCCATGTCCACACAGTCTGATGGATTGACCAAACTGCAAAATCAAGAAAAAAAAATTGATGTCAGCTGAAGTTGGTGAGCTTTCGTAACAGAGTGGGTTTTAAAGAATAAATGGTTTGACGAGAGAGGAGCATAAGACCAGATAGTGGGGCTGATGGAGAAGGATAGAAACAAGAAGTTGTGGAACAACATGATCGCCAAAGTCTATAGATGTGGAACAGAGAGATAGAGAGATAAAGAGACAGACGGACACCCTACATGGTATAGTCCTTGATTACAATCAGATATATTTGCGTTTTCAAAAGATTTTTCACAGTACTCATAAGAAATTTTATACCACTGTTGTGACCCACATAATCATGATTCCTACCACCTTTTTGATTGATTTTTCACCATCTATCTTGAATAGTTAATCAATTCAATAAGCCTTATCATCAATCTAGTACTTTTGGGGACATAAACATTGCCATGTTTTGATTACGAAGTCGAAGTGCGACACGTACCCAAGAGGTGGACGATGGATCCAGACATAGTTATCAGTTGGGGTATCGAGGATTGTTAGGCCTTCTACTTCCATGGGATGCATGGCATCACCACTCTGAGGACTTGTCATGATAAGCCTGTCTCCTCCAGAACATTTGTCATTGAAGCTGGAGAAGGTTACATCTAGATGGCAAATATTCAAAACGATAGAGAGAAAGAGGGAGAGAGAGAGAGGGAGAGAGAGGGAGAGAGAGAGGGAGAGAGAGAGAGGGAGAGAGAGAGAGGGAGAGAGAGAATACTCTTAAACCATGTACAATTGTAATGAAAAATGGTAGATAATTTGAGTTTTTGAAGATTAAAACAGCTTCTTCAGCTTTAAGTCTTCTTATTCACATATAGTTTGATTAAACTTTTCTGCGCAGTAGGTGGTTAAAAAAAACTCATTTAAACCAATTTGAATCAAATATCATGGATGAAAGAAATGGCTTGAATTTTTTCAATTCAAATCAACTTCATATTAAGTAATGAAGTTAGATATCATGGAACAATACTTGTATCAAGGAATACATTGGAAAAAGGAAACCATCATCAGTTAAAACTTGCCGAGCTCATGCAGACACTGCATGAAAACATTAAGTTTCTGTAGTACCATTAATGCTACCCCTTACAGTGCTACCAAGTTTATACAAATACTTTCAAACAAACCTGGCCACACCAGGGCCCTGTTTCATAAAACTTGTTATCAGCAAAAACCGCCACATGACAAATTTGCTCTTAGCCAATCAGATTCAAGGATTTCAGTAGCTTATAACAATGATTGTAACTTGTTACTGATAACAAGTTTTATGAAACGGGGCCCTGATATTGTAACTGCAGTATGGGAGACACGCCAACGCCACAAAGGTGCTCATACATATTCATATTCCATGCAAGGATTTTGAAAATGTGTTTAGTAGTACCATTATCAGTTGTGTATTGCTGACCTCTTGACCAGTAACATGTACTGTACAAGAGAAGGGCTATAAATCGGGTTTCTTATATTGTAATTCTGGGCCCTGTTTCATAAAACTTGTTATCAAACAACTTGCAATAACTGTTATAAGCTACTGAAAGCCTTGCATCTGATAGGCCGAGAGCAAATTTGTCATAGAAATCTGGCAGTTGTTACTGATAACAAGTTTTATGAAACAGGGCCCTGGTGTGGCCATGTTTCGTTATGATGTAAGTTTGCTTGAAAGTATTTGTATAAACTTGGTAACACGGTAAGCGGTAGCATTAATGGTACTACAGAAACTCAAACCAGAGACTTAATGTTTTTCATGCGGTGTATGCATGAGCTCTATCTATAGGTATATCATTCATGTGTATCTGGATGTGATATTCAGATTCCCGTGAGAATGCAAGTAACAGACAATGTGATGGGGTTTGAACCCTTAACCCAATGACTGAAAGTCATTGGAATGAACCACGACACCTCCACACACCTCAATTCAGTTAGAACTCCTACTCACCACGAACAATCGTTTTTCCTCCAATGGTTGGATAGCTCATCACAGAGGTGAAAGGCTTGAACGGAGCACCACCAGGGCCACTCTTGAACGAGGTAAAGTAGACTCCTACCACTCCTCCATTGGGAGACTTGGTAGGCCGCTGATTGCTACTGTGGCTCGCTCCTTCTGGAGTAACCTTAATAAGTGAATGGAAAGAACAAAACATGTCGTCATCAGTTCGCTGACTGATGGCTTAAACTCTGCTGAAAGTGAAACTGAATCATGTCTTTCAAATGGTTACCTTAAAGGTCAGTCTCAAGACACAGTAATTATGTCTGATTGATACAATTTTAGAAAAGCTCCCAGAACAGCGACAGTCAGAGGGAAGAGGATTTATGGATTTTGATTGCTCATGTGAAACATTTCGATGGGGTGTACTTGATTCAACAATACTTTGAAAATTTTTATAAGAAGTTTTCATACTAGAGGAACAAAATTTGACAATGGTCAAAGAAAATGCTGATACTGCTTTTCGCAAAGCTGTACGTATCTAGACTACATACCTTGTCTAGATCACAATCAAAGCTGTCACTGTTTCCAACAATGAGGGAGTCCTCCACAAGAACATATTCATCGGTTCGTACATGAGACAGAGCAGCAGGTGCGTAGTTATGGACTAGAATGTGGGCTGTGTTATCAACGAGAATTAATTCGCTCATCTCAATGGTAGACGGAGTCAGGGCATAAACTCCGTAATCAAAGTTGCGGTAGCTGAAGAAATCACGGATCCGCGTGCAGGGGTCTTGACCCGTCTTGAGGATGTGTACACCTTGATAGGCGGAATGGACCACGTTGTTGGACCAGACGTTGGGGTCACTGCATCGCTCTCCCTTGATGTTGTATCCAACTCGTTCTGACCCAGCGACCGTGTTGTTGATGAGGACTGGGTCCGTTGCCTCCACCACGTCAATACCTCCCATCCAGTCAATATTCTCAACTTCAAATCTGTCTTGGTAGGTGCCTGGGAAGATCATCAGGGTCACCAGGTTGTTGGTGATCATGGTGTTGGTTCCATAGGACACAATACCTGGAGGTAACATAAAAAGAAAAATCCAGATTCAATGGCATACCCTGCACCAATAATTAGTATAAAAGCAACAGATGATAATATTAATAAAAAATAATGATAATGATAATAATACCCCTAATTAAAACTACATATGAAATGCCCTTTGAAACTATTACTTGTAAACAGCATTTTATCCGACATACCTGCACCCACTGTGTGGTGGATGACATTGTTGTCAACCTCGATGTTGTCCGTTCCAAACACTCCAATGGCAGGGCTGAACCCGTTGTGGAAGGTACAGCTATGGACGTAAGAGGGTACTGAATCCATCAAGACATCGCCGATGTCCAGGAAGGCCAGGGAGTAGCGAGGATCATAGAAGTCTGTCCAGCCTTCCTGGCCCGTCAGCTTGAATTCTATGTTGGCAAAGTGACCGGAACCTGTAGAAAACAACATTGAATAGGTGTCTCATTTAACCCTTTCAGGACAGGAATTATTCAAGGGCTAAATTGATCACATTTCGTTCTTCAAATTGGCAAGAGTAATATTTTTCTTTTAGTGCTACATGGTTCTAATAAGGTGTAATGTCTTTGAGAACAATATACATGGTTAAGAATTTTGTCTAAAAAATGAAAAACAATGATTTTGAATCTCTCAATGTGTTGCAAATTTAAGGATTCCAAAGCTTGTTCTCCTTTTCAAAATTTCTGGCATCAAACGCGATATGGTCATGCATGCAATAAAAATGGGCATAGTGTGTACAGACATTTTTGCTCTTTCTACTTATGCATCTGGTATATTTTTTAGAGCTCTGAATCAAAAGTTGTTGAGCCAAACCACAAAATGTGGTCAACTGTCTTGAAAGGGTTAATGATGTCTACATCATAACATATCATATCTGAAGTCGATTTCAAAGGAAATTGAAATTAAATATCTAACTGAAGCTTCATACAGCACATTGCAATTAGCAGAATGTAATATGTATTAATAATTACAATCATAAAACTACTTTTAGTTTGTTGAAAACAAATCAGTCTTAATGGGCAGAGAGAATTTTCCCCTTTTACCATCCAATCTCATTTTCATTCTGGTCAGTAGGAAGAGTCTTTGGGACAACACAAAACTTGAAATAGGACAAACAAGATGTTTCTTTGTCTTCGTCCACTTTAGTCCTATCTGCTCATTACAGCAAGATGACAGAATTATACATTACCTCTATAGAATTCTCCATCCTGGATGAATGAGCCTACAATTGTCCTTGCCCCGAATGATTCATCAAATAGAAGATTGTAATCGTTGCCCTCGATGACGATATTGCGAGTTAGGAGCCCAACCTCTGCCGCGATGGTGTAAGACCTGCCATTGACCTCAGCAGATTCAACTGAAATGGAATGAATGGAAAAATAATACATTTATCAGTGGTAACAAATAGGAGTTTGAGAAATCACCTACAAAACAGTAGGAATGTTGTTCTATGTGGTGGCACATTAAGTATTTCAGCATTGGAATGTGAAAATGGTTGCACTTGTACATATATTTTAGTTTAACAATGATAATCAAAATGTCCCTTATCAGATTCTTCTTCCTAGTAATTATTTGGTTGTAGATTAATCCCTCAAAGTCCATGTATGATGAAACAGTGTAACCAACCTGTATGCATATGAGCAAATGTGCCGTTGACACTGAAGGTCCTAGAGTCAGTCTTGGAGGAGATCCTGAATGTTTCTGTATGCCACGCCTCGTAAGATGTAGCCGTCACAACAATCTCATCACCAACGCGCCAATCAGTATCAACAATCAAGGTGAACTCGCTGTCACCCGCCTCGACCGTTGAGGCGAGCTGGGTCCAAGTGACTTCACGGGGCTTACCATGAAGGTCCAGGGTTCCAAACACACCTGAAAAAGAGGAGAAAATGTTGAGATGGAAACATACATCTGACAGGACAGGTCCAGAATATTCTCAATCTACTCTATAGAGCAAATTCACTTTTAAAAAGACAGAAATCCTGGAGATAACAGCAATGTTGTGGAGTGCCCGGCAGAAGGGTTTGAAAGCGATTTTGATCAAATTTCTAAACTTGTTTTGATTGCTGGAGTAATAATTTCACTTTTAACAACTTGGATGATGTACAATACGAAATGTCTTCAGTAGATGCCGTGAAAGGATGGTCAAACTTTGGAATGCATTTCTCATGAAATGTACTGTTGTCTTGCATCCATCTACAGTGAAACCTGCTCTAGCGACCACCTGTCTATAAAGAACATAATTTTTGTTTCCCTTGAAAAGTGTTTCTCATTGAAACGTGTATTAAAGGAACCTGTACATAAAGACCTCCTGCTTATAAAGACCGCTTTTCTTGTCTCCCTGGAGTGGTCTTTATAGACAGGTTTCACTGTATTTTCATTACAAGGTAATGCTCTTTAGATGTAGTGTCTAATCAGACTGAGTACATGTATTACAACCAGGAGCTCTTGGGTTGAAATCCAAGCCAGTGAGCTATATGTAAAACTTCAATCCTAAATTACCAATTTCCTGGTATGGGACCCAAATCTGTAGGTCCCCACTTGTGTAACCATGCAATTGCTTTCCTAACATTGAGGTAAAATAAAATCATCATCACGTACACCTGGTGATCTCAAGCGATAATTGCTTTGGCCTTTATTTTGTTTAAAATAAGGTGTTAGGGTTAGGGGAGTCATTGAGTTTAGGTTAGGTAGAGTCTTTGGTCCAGCGTTGAACTGATGAATTTGGTTAGTGTAGAAAATTGACCGTAGAAATTGTTGATGTATCCTGTGGCGATAATTGTACACTTACCTAGAGCCTTAGATCCTAGGTTGGGTCCATTAGGAAGAGGGATGTCCTGAGTGAAATGATGACCGTTGAGGAGGATGCGGAGCTCATGGGTGAAAGGTCTGGTTTCGTTGAAGCCTGCAATCAGACGTCCACCTTGGATCAAGATGTAAGTAGCATTGATCACCATGTCCTTGGAGTCATCAATCTCTAGGGTACCGTAGATGAACAGCTTGTTCATCCATGGCAGAGTGTCGTTGGCTACAATCCAGCGCTCTGAAAAAGGGCAAGAAATCATAATATTTATGAATCATCCTTTTATCTCTCATTAAAATAATGCCATACTAGCCTAAAATAAAGGACCTATTTCAGTATGCTATCAGTTGTAATCCCTTTTATTAATTATGGGCAATAATCTATTAAAGAACTTTTGTTCTTTCAAGTAAAGTGTACAGTCAATTTTGATTTTACAAAAAATGAAAGGTGACATTTTTTTATATGATTTGCATATTTTGACATGTGGCTTCTACATGTACATTGTAATTTAGACAGCTATGAACTTAGTACAATATGTACATCATGGCATTGCCAATTTATGTTTGAATGGTGTGCCTGTTATTCAATCTCTGAGATATCAACAATCAAAACTTACCTGGGAAGATCATGACATTGTCACCATTTTCTGGCACTTTGCTGCCTGAACCAGTATTTCCACCCCATCCTTCAGTGACGTCATCCCAGGCTGCCGCATCTCCCCAGTAGATCACATCATCTGGTCTTCCTTCAGGAGGAGGTGGAGGAACAGAGGGAACCGGTGGGATGCAATCCTCGTAGTAGCATCGGTAGACATCAAGGTTCACAGAGCGATCCACCAGTGAGCTCTGGTCCTTTCCAGAAACTTGATGATGGAAGGAAGAAGTCACAGAACAATTTGAACCTTGGCATCGTGAGATGAAATCAGTACATTTTATAATGATCATTGCTTGAAAAATAACAGCAAAGAAATTACAATACAAATGCCTCAAAATTTGCAGATTGAAGTATGATGAATTCACTTATAAAATCATTTTCAAAAGAAGTGTAGAGAAAGAGAAGAAAAATTATAGAATAAAGAGAAGGAAAAGAGATGGAAACGAGTCTAAAGAAATATCTATCGGGCATGAAACTGGAAATGGAGCAAATCAAAACACAATTGAAACTCACTGAGATAGTAGAGATTATTGGTCTCGTTGTTAAAGTACCATTCTGCATTGGCATCTTCACTGTACTCCAATGGACGTCCAACATTCTCAGTCACCTGTCCGGTCAAGGCAAAGGCATCCGGACTCTGGGTGAAGTTGTGGTTCATGATGACATAGTCCCCATCACCAAATTCATCAAACCTGGCAGAGTAAGAGATGTTGGTGACGTGATCAACATTCTCAAAATAGAAATTGTATGTCTCTGTCTCAACAAGGGTCAACATCCATCCAGTAGGATGAGTGATTCTTTTCTTATGGTAAGGGACAGAGGTGGTACCATAACTGTTGGTCAGGATGGTGTTCTTGTACTTCAGAGATTCAGGATAAGCATCGTTGAAAGCCATTCTGTGCAGAATGACCGTCTCATCGCAGACCGTTCCATTGAAACCCTTGCTAAACTCGTCCACGTCAAAGGAGCAGTGATCGGTAGGGAGACCCTTGTTTGTCGGGGTCACAATGTAATTTTCATTTCCAGTCAGGGTTCCATCGAGATCCTCAAACCATGTCTCATGCTCCCATAGGAAGGCAGCTTTGTTTGGTGAATTGGTGAAAACAAGGTTTTTGAAGCGATGTTGAAAGCCTCCTTGGTCTACTTTGCAGTGAGCACAAGCTCTTAATGTAACACACCTGTCTTCATCAAAGTTAATGAACCGTACCCCATCCACAGTCATATACTTGGACTTTGGTAAATGGATCCCAGCTGCAGTACATCTTTCATCAGCTTTGCCTTCAGCAAGTCCGGGAGTGTAGCCTATGATGACAGAGTCCTTGATCATAGGACCATCTTCTCCCCATTCACTCCCAACAGTTTGGAACTCGATTCCTGAAACCTCGTTGTCTGTCATAAGGAAATTGTGAAACTGGATCGGTCCAACCAAAACACCTTCTGCCCCACGTTCAGTACGCCAAGCAGTCAGGTTATGGAATTCGGTGTGGCCATCAACCCCATTGCAACTGCTATCACTTTTAGGGTGATACTGCGGGAAGATCCAAATACCATACCATCCCATGGTGTGCGCTGTGTTGTTATAGAACTCCAGAACTTGGACGTGGCGCGGGCAAATGGAAGATGTGAATGACGGTCCCATAGGGTGTTCAGGCATGTTGTACCAGAATCCAAAATGGCTGCCACCAGCTGCAGCATTGTGACGGATGTAGTTGTCAGGGTTAGTCACCCAGAAGGAGGCAGGCGTAACATCAACATTCAGCAAACTACTGCTAGGTCGTACAAAGACAGCAAGGTTGTACTGGATGATGTTCTTGGTCTCTATACCATCCTCCAAGAAGTAAGCATGACCCATAACATTGAAGGCTACATTGTGTTCCACCAGGAGGTGGTGGACACCGTGGATGGTGACGGCCCTGTTGAAGGTGTGATGGATACCGCATCCTCTCACGTACGACCCTGTGACGTTACCGTTCATGTGGTAATGAATAGGGTAGCGACCGAGACGGAAAGCCTGGCCAGCGTGCGTCACCTCGACGTACTCGAACCGACCTCGAACCAGATGAGTGTCCTGCTCCTTAGCAAAGAACATGATCTGTGAACCAAACTGATCAGTTACAGTTTCTGCACCAAAGCGTCCCTGGAAGCATGTCTGGGTTGCAAATTGATCTGTTGGACAAAAGAAAAGCCAATTGTCACCAACCATAACTGCATTAAATATTTTTCAGAGGCAAACCCTCTACAAATGCCTCTTTAAAGAGGATGACAGGCTGAGGGCAAAGGCTTTGATTTAAATCATTGAATAAATAAATTTATATGTCTACATGTTGCTTCAGTGTTACTAAATTTGCTTAAGATATTCATATGTAGCTCAGGATAAGGCACAAGTTGAGTAAACTATAATATGTTTTTATCATTTTATTCATTCTCCAAGTTTATTCTAATACATGTTTTAAACATTCCACTTTTGAACTAAAATTATGTATCTATGCACGTTTCTTTCTATAACTTTTATTGAACCTCTTAACAATATTGAAAATGAAAAAAATACCCTTCAAATCTCAACTAAGATCAATGCTGAATCAATTCAGATTGATCACACAGTGAGAAATAAATTACTTCGGGATTTTAGATTTTTCCAAACTCCATGAACACATTAATGCAGAGGGGAGAGACAGGCAGATCAAGAAACCAGCAAGTACATGACACCTCCAATAAATAATATGAATGATAGATGTTCTTGTTCTAAATGTTGACTGTGCATATTTACAGCATGTCATAGGCATGATGATAACAGGTCCTCCAACATAACGCCAGTGGGGTGACAAAACCTCTTAACTCATTTTCTGGCAAAAATGTTGTTTCTTCATAATTTTGTAGCTATAAGGACTTATTTGATGTTCTGATATAACCTGAGTAGTGCATATATCTGAAAAAAATTATGCAACATGCCATCTGTCAAGAGAATGTTGTCCATTCATTTACTGTGTTAATCGTGAAAGCTTTTTTGCTCTCCTGAAAATTTTTGAGTTCCAAGTGTTTGTCACCCCACCAATGTTTATGCTCCTGCAACAATTGCTTCTGGTTTGAATTCGTCAAAGACATAGGATAAGGGTTAGGGGAGTGTTTGGGTTGACAACTGAATATTCAACGAGAGACTTACTTGTGTCAAATTCATCCGGGCAAGCTTCCACTTCCTCCACCCAGTCCTCATGGACAGAGCCTCTAATCTTGACGTTGTGAGTGAGTAGTCCGACCTCTCCCCTGGTTTCAACCAGGATACCATCGATCACCTGAGAGACAGAGATGTGATCAAACTCCACAGCTGGGGTGAACGAGATCGTCATGTTGTCATTGGAGAAACCTGAAGCAGAAAAAGTAGAGGAAACAAGCGTGTCTTCGGAAACGAATTACGAAAGGAGTTCAGAACTACAACATCCCTAGAACGTTTCAAATCCCAGTTAATTTTTCTTAAAGCAATGCTTGACTCATTGGACTCTCTGATTCACCTCAATCTTTCCTTGTGTGCATCAGAATAGAAGTTCTAGATAGATGGTGCTATACAAATGCCTATTATTATCATAATCAATTCCTCTTATTTTGATGACAAAATATCCTTCCAAAAGCAGTCCACAGACTGGTACATACAGAGTTCATCATAAAAACTTGAAAATATATTGTATGGTTAAATCAACAAAATTATTATAAAATTGCACTTCTAACAAGATGAATGCGACTGCGTCTCCTATATGCCTCCGCCTAAATTCAGTTGATGGCTCAAACTGTTCTAGAAATATTTGATAACGAGGCTAAAAACCAGTAATTTCATGTAATTTCATGTAAATTGACCTCTGTGACCTCTTACCTTTGACCTACTTACCCCAAAATCTAATCAGTTCATCTTTCTATGAGGATGCATACTGGTACCAAGTTTGAAGTTCTCACCTCAGATTGTTCTTGAGATATCGCGGTAACGGTGCTAAAAACCAGTAATTCCATGTAATTTCATGTAAATTGACCTCTGTGACCTCTGAACTTTGACCTACCTACCCCAAAATCTAATCAGTTCCTCTTTCTATGGGGATACATACTGGTACCAAGTTTGAAGTTCTCACCTCAGATAGTTCTTGAGATATCGCGGTAACGGTGCTAAAAACCAGTAATTCCATGTAATTTCATGTAAATTGACCTCTGCGACCTCTGAACTTTGACCTCCTTACCCCAAAATCTAATCAGTTCATCTTCGTATAGGGAAACATACTAGTACCAAGTTTGAAGTTCTTATCTCAAACAGTTCTTGAGATATTGCAGTAACGGTGCTAAAAACGAAGAATTTCATGTAATTTCATGTAAATTGACCTCTGTGACCTCTGACCTTTGACCTACTTACCCCAAAATCTAATCAGTTCATCTTCGTATGGGGATACATACTAGTACCAAGTTTGAGGTTCCTACCTCAAATGATTCTTCAGATATCGCGGTAACGAGAAGTGGGACGGACGGACGGACAACCCGAAAACATAATGCCTGCGGCACCCACCTTCGGTGGGCGGAGGCATAATAAAAAATGGGCATCAAAGCATCCAGATGATATATAATAAATGAACTAAACTTATTCACAACTAGCACCATCTTCACAGGCCATGGAGGTTTTTTTTGCCATGATATGCACAGGGTCTACAAAGACAAAGACGAAGCACCTAGGTATGCCTAACTGCACATAGCTCTACATTAAACTATCCTCATAACCTCAGTCAATTAGAATTGACAGTACCTGTGATTTCAACCTCTTCATTCTGTGTCTGCTTGTGCCTGGTGCCGGTGGATGCTAGAACGATGTGATCTCCGATCCTCCAGTTGATAGAATCCATGAGAGTGAGTTCAGTATCTCCAGCACTCACAGTCTCAGCAAGATACGACCAGGTGATGGGTGTCGGGATGCCTGTGTACAGGAAGCAATAGATAGGTTCACAGGGATCAACCAACACGAAAATATTTTGCTCTAACAATTCAAGGGTCTATGCCAGTATACTATATTTGAAATATCAGCTTTAAATCTAACTTTTTTCAGGAGATATTGCACATGTAAACCCGAGCTTGAAGTAAGATAAAAGCCACTTGTGAGTATGATATTCGTCAACGCACCCGAATGCGCAAGCACAGAAGTAAACTCTGAGTTAACTTCCACATGGGCCTCGATGTGAAATCAGTTTTCCCTTTATGCTCTTTAATCCCAAACCTTTGGAATGTCTCATATTGATTATAACTGTGATATTATGTCTTCAAACAAAATATTTTTTTTCAGTTGGTCCCTTTTACTCCTAAGCACCTGATCTTTCATACCAACACTTGCCATTACTCACTACATCACCAGATACAAGTACTAATTTACATTCTCACTCAATGTAGCAACAAAATTATAGGGTTTCGGGCTATTTCCAGTTACATTTCATCTTCAAGGGTGAATCTGTATTGTACCTGATGCTTCAGAGGAATGTTTTTTTCAATTAGTCCCAATTGTATCAACGTCCACAAAATCCCATTAATGTGATAAAACAGAAGTTAATAAAATATATTCTAGAAATAATTAATTCCTTACCGTGCATATCAACTGTTCCATTTCTGACAGCAAACGTTTTTGCACCAAACAGGGGGAGCTCTACAGACCTCACGTGACCGTGCATGACGACGCTTGCCTCGTGCTGGAACGGTTCTTCCTCGGTACCGATCTCAAAGTGACCTCCGTCGGTAACAACCACGTACTCAGCATGCAGCTCAATGTCAGCCTCGTCAAAGATCATTTCACCACCTGTGCAAGGTAGAATTAAACATTAACAAATGATATCTTCCCACAAGGACTCCACTATGAAAATATTGACCAGTAGATGTACACATAACTTTAGTATTAAACCGTTGTGAATTCTTACTACATTATAAAACATTTACGAAAGCTATCAGAGGTATTTTCTTTGTCAGTTCTTGAATTTGTGAGAAAAAAAAATTCATATAAAAATATAGTGGCTTTTTAATTCTCGGTGAGCAAGGGGATTTATTTTGAAGCAGTACAGACTCAAAGCAACATAAGCAAACATGAAGATGCCTCAAAGACCAGTATTTTATTATGTTTTTTTTTGTGGAAAATACAACGTAGTGGATGTATGAATGAGTATATGATGATTTCTTACAAACTCATTCACATCAGAAAAATACTGTACAAGATAATGAGCTAAACCTATATATCATACCAACCTTGAATAAGGAGTACTTTTAGAATAGGTGTGGTAATGTCCAAAAGGATTGTTTGCCCAGCTGGGATGATCACAAAATCTCCCGCGACAGGTGGGTCATTGCCACCCCATGTGTAGATTGAAGACCAGACGTCAATGTAGAAATAGTCAGCATTGTCCTGCGTGAACAGAAGTTAATGGTTACATTCAAGGACAAAAGGTTTTCAAAAAATTATTGTTTCTTTGTTATTTCCATTAGTAATTTGATGTAGTGGTCTATTGGTTAGGTTACTGGATTCCTGTACAAGCAAAAGTGAATGGATATATAGAAGGATTTGGAGTATTCAAAGTAAATTAGTTTAATCAACATTATGACTGTGTCTAAACATAATCCCCCCCCGCCATAAAAAGGCTATTCCACTGCACAATCAGGATCATGTTCTAGCCTTAACAAACAGCCTAAACTACTGTAGTGACCCATTTATATAATGAGCATGGCCCGCAGCATTGGTTAGCAAGATGAAGACCTTGGTGTCACTAACCTGTGTTGCGATTCCATTGGAGCCAACTTGAACTCTGACCTTTGTCCTCTCTGAGGGTGAATGAGCACCAGTCTGGCAGGTGATGACTGTTGAGTTCTCCGAGAGGATGGAGCATGTGGTTCCAGCAATCGTTACCTCATTACCAGAGTCCCTATATAATGCAATTTAATATGGTTTACAACATGAAAATAATACATAAGACTGATAAGATGTTTCATGATAGCAGTTGGTTCAGTCTGTTGAGTGTCTCCCTATAAATGGTTGTCCTCCAGTCAAGCTTAAGCATGTATAGTTCCAGCAAGTCCATGTAATACACATTCATATGATTTACAACATGAAAATGCTATATAATAATTTTACAGAAACAAGCTGGTTCAGTCTGCAAAGCATCTCCCTATAAAAGTAAACGGTGTGTTAAATTATAGTCAAGCTTAAGCAAACTGTAGTCTCTTATGTTAACTTTGATCATATAATGCTGGCAAATTTCATGGTCTTACACTATCTTAGATACACATTTATACATGACGGTGTTCTTGATCTTTCTAAAATAACCTAAATGATAGTGACATAAAATTATATTTTATTATCGTCAATGGTTTTATAACAAAAAGTGAGCAAAGGAGGAATACTCACAAGAAGTCCTCTCCAGTGATGGTGAGGGTGGTACCACCACCTGTCCCACCACGAGCAGGGTAGACAGAGTCGATGATGGGGGTCATGTCACGTCGGTATTGGTAGGCATCGCTTTCGGTCACATCAGAACCGCTGGCTACACTCACCACAATATCACAGTCAAGGGTGCTAGATGAATCTGTGAGAAAGCGTTCAAAAACAATAAAGTGATACATGTTTTAGCAACCACCTGTATATAGAAAGACCACTGATCTAATTAAGATTTTATTTATACTAATGCTCACTATGAAAAATAGATCGGGTGGACATCAGGGTACTTTCGTTCAATGCCATTGAAAACACAGAGATTCTTGCATGATCAGCAGACCATCAAACATGGCTCGCTCGACTGAATCATCGACCAGCACAATGCCGAGGCTCATGGGTCTGATAAGAGTCAAAAGCTGTTACCAGGTTGTGTGATCAGCATTCGAGCAGGATTCAAGCAAGCACGGATATTGTTTTCAGCGCTCCAACGGTTGGTAACCGGAAGTTATGTAAGCCCGCCCCAACCTATACATGTCTTTCAAACAATGCAAAACTCAATAGAAGCAGAGAACTGGTATCATGCTGTTCAACTAATAACAACATTACAATACTGCTATCTAAACATATACCCACTAAAGCCCACCGCACACTATACGATCGGTCTACAATCGGATTTTGAAAGAAATCGTCATAGCATTAGATGTAAACAGTTAAACACATAAAATATGTTTTGAGGTTCTGAATATAGTATAGTAAAATCAAAATTATGGCCTATCACGAGCCTTCTAGTCGGAGTAAAAGCCAAATCATCTCCGAATCGTAGTGACGTCAGAGCAATCCTGCGATTGTCTATGATTTGAAACTGATTTGGCCCTTATTCCGTATATAAGGCTGACATCGCACCAAATTCCTATGTTGAGTATTCATATTATTATTCAGAACCTGAATCAGGTAGCTTTCACTTATCAAACTGCCTATATTTAATGATGTTGCGATTTATTTCCAAATTCGGATCGTAGACCGATCGTACAGTGTGCGGTGGGCTTTACGTATTAACCCATATTCTATGTGAACCAGGAGGCTGCTGTATTAAGCTTATGGGAATGAGAGAACTCACTAGTCAATGGGTTTAGAATTCAAGCATTAAACTCACTTGAATTGGCAGGCACATCACATTCAACAGTAGTCTCGTTGACACTGTACAGAGGACACTCATTTCCGCACACAGTGACCAGGGTGGTGTCACTATCAAATCCTGATCCTTCAATCACAAGGGTCTGTCCACCTCCAAAACTACCTGCAATTAATGCACAGAAGCATCATTCAAAGATTACTCATTGATACATGGTGATCAAGTAAATTCCTATTATACTTACACTTTCTACTACTACTTGTTGCGATCAAGATTTTTCATTACCAGTGCCGAGTGCTTATGAAACACTGATATGTTATTACGGGGCAGTTTTAGCAAAATCTGTAAATATAGTTATTTTGATATTACCAATATCAAGCTACATAGATGATAAAACGGTAATCTTAATGTTCATGTACATGTACATGTATGTCCAATTACAACTTAAAAATGTATTACCAAATGTACATAAAATACATGCACATATAATCTACTGGGTGATTCTAAGGTTAACTGTTGCCTTATTGTCTATGTAAAATTGGTCAATGAGGCACATTAGCAGACATCACAGATACAGTGTAAAGAGTTAATGTTGTTTTTTATTCTTTTTGTGATCTAATGTCAAAATCAAAGAGGAGTTACCTGTTGATGGTGAAGTTGAAGAGACAGTAAGCTCATACTCAAATGTCTCATCATTATCAGCATCTCCAAGTCCATCTACATGAATCATCACATCGAAGACACCAGCGGAATGAGCCCCAGCATCACATTCTACCTCCGTTGAGGAAGCACTGGTGATGGAGCAAGCAACTCCATCAATAGTGACTGAGATGTCGGCTGCGGTGTTGCTGAAGGCAGATCCAGAGATTGTGATGCTGGTACCTGTTTCTCCTGATGCAGGAGAGATGGAGGTAACAGTCGGTGTGGAGGAAGAAGAGTAGACGTAGTCCTCCGCTACATAGGTTACGCCATCACTCACCACCACCAGGTCATAGGTTCCTGCAGAGTTTGCAGGAGTGATGCACTGGATCTCTGAGAGACTGATAGACTGGATGGCACAGCTGCTTCCATCGATGGTGACTGCAGTCGCTCCTTCAACAAAACCATTCCCGCTGATGTTGACTGACTGACCACCTTGGGTGCTTCCCTCCGATGGACTGACAGAGAAGATGTTGGCCTCGCTTTCGACGGTGTCGTTGCCATTGAAGAACTGTGCGAGTCCTTTACCAGCAATATTGACCAGAACAGAGCGCATTCCTACAGGAACTGCACCAACATCGCACTCGATCTCTGATACGCTTGTCGCTGTAATGCTGCAGTCTTCTCCTCCTATTGTGATGGTGATATCACTGGCTGTGGATGATAGCTGTGAGCCATTGAAGGTCATGCTGGTAGTACCAGACCCAGATACTGTTCCTGGTGTCCAGCTTGTGATGTTGGGTGTCTCAGCCTCAGAATACGTGAAGGTGTAGCTGCCACCCACTGCCCACAAGGAATTCACCTGAACACGCACCGAGTTGGCACCATACCACGAGCTAGACGGCGTAGTACACTCGATGTAAGTATAGTTGTAGAATGTGATACCACAGGACAATGAACCAATGTAAACCCCGATGTTACTTGACGAGGAAGGTGCAAAGCCATCACCTTGTATGACAAGCGTTAGTCCTCCCACGATGGATCCATCAGTATCGGACACAGAATCAACACGTGGGTACATCACAAAGGACCTGTTGGCCAAGATATGAGATTCCTGCATGGCAAAGCCCCTGTTTGCAACATTCATGGCAAACTCATGGTACACTCCAATCTGTGGATAAAAAAATATCACGACAATCAATGAATAAATGACAATGTATTCAAATGTATTTTGTCAACTATTTCATAGCACCAGTATACTGCATGAATACTAAACTCTATAAATAGCATAAAGGCTTTCTTTGGCTCCTCTATTCTGTTACTCTTGTGCTTCCAAATTGAACTTGCCTTTCAGTTAGAATAATCAAAGATACACACTACCTTAAGTTAATTGCAGTTACTCAACTGACAAACACAAACCCATGGTTTACATGCATACATCTATGAGAACAAGTGATAATAATATATTGAATACATGTAGCTAGCTTGGTGATTTGAACAGTTCAGTGGATTGTAGAACACATGCTATGAACCGCATCATATGCTCCACGGTCCATGCATGTCCTACACTAAATGAATGATAAACTTCAGTCCTTGACCAAACACTATACCTAACTAAACACACTACTAACCCTAATACCAACCTAAAACCCAATGGCAACCCTAACCCTAACCCTAGGGCCCGAATTCATAAAGGAGGTTTGGTTTAAGCCACGGTTTAAACCCCCTCCTGGGTTTTTTAAGCGTACGTGCGCACAGAATCCGATCCAATCATATATTCTCTATGAGCGCGCGCATGGGCAATGAGCGCTTATTTACGCTTATTTTAGTACGCTTACGGAGGTTTAAAAATCCTTTGTGAATTCGGGCCTAGATCTTTGACGGATGAAACAATGCCTAGAGCACACGTCTGAGCACTGGGTACTGTTTCATGAAACTTATTATCAATAACAAGTTATGATAACTGATACAAGCTACTGAAATCACTGAATTTGATTGGCTGAGAGGAAATTTGTTATAGAATTGTGGAAGTTGTTCTTGCTATATGAAGGAAGTTTTTGGAAACAGGGCTCCGATTTGAACAGGTAAACTCTTCCAAGGCATTAAACATCTAGTAGAGAAAAGAAGAGAAATATGAGGCTCAGAGAGAGGGGAATTAAAAAGTAAATTAAAAATAGTTTGTGTATCAGACAAGATGATATACCTACATCCATCTCATCCTGAGTATCGATTTCACATTCCACACGGGTAGTCGAGGAAGAGGTCGTCACACAAGGATACTGTCCCACGGTGATGACATTGGCACAGTCATGATCACTGAACCCTGATCCTTCGATAACGATGGTATCAGAACTATCCCCAATCAGAGGATCGATGCTGGTTATCACCGGTGTCATGCAATCGTCAAAGATGAAGTTCAATTTGGTATCGTCGGTGATGTTGGGGGACGCTGATGAGCAACCAGATATCGTGGTGTTCTCATTCGTGCAACTTCCACCGCCCGTGGGGTCGGACACTCCTTTACAAGAAAAAAAGAACCACAGGTGATACATCTATGAGATAGAGCTTCTGCTTCTTTAATCAATGCTACTAAGAATCTTCCCCTACCCACTCCCAACAGGTCATACTAGCAGTAGGATATGCAGGTACATAAAATAAAATAGCATGAATTCCTTGATTTGCAAAATTACATACTTGAGATATGAAATTACCTGAGTTTACGTCGTGCTTTGCGCTAAACCCTCCTAGCATCACATCAAGCTCCATGGCAATGGATGCTGCTGGTGCTACTTCCACTACTCCCTTCATGTAGAGGGTTCCATCACTTCTAACAGCACCACTGGAGTAGTAGTAGGTTCCGGGAACATCAAATTGATAGGTGTAAGAGTCTGTTTGAAGGATGGGACATGACACCATATCAATTACATGAAGTCTGATTGTAGAGCTACATTTATATCACACATATTTCTATCTCAGGGGATGCTCAAAGTGTTTTAGCCAAGCTGCCGCAAAGTGCAAAAAGCATTCTAAGAATTTCTTCTTAGCATGTACCATACAAGGCACTATGTAATAACAGAATACTAACTGTGCATTGATGTTACTTAAGTAATTTTCTTTCTCATGTTCTGAACCAGAATATACATTATTGTAACCTGCCGGATTTTAAGACTGCAATCGCATTTCAATTGATACAGCTTTTTAATGGGACATATTCTCCTCATTAATGTAACCATCTTACTCACCTGATGATGTGGACCTGCCTCCGCTGTAGAATCCAGTCCCATCATAGCCCAAGGAGTCTCCATCAACTGTCTGCTGCACAGCATAGCCAATTCCGTTCACATATGGGTCAACATTCCAAGACCAAGTGACAGAGTCACCAGCTGTGATGCTTGCCAGCTGAGGATTCCACTTGTAACCATTGCCATATTCTGAAAGAGCAGTCAAAATTATTAATATATCATTTATTACCCTGGCAAATTTTATTTTAATTTTTCTTTCAGAATGAATTAACATGGGGATTGCATCAAATTTCTGAACACTTGTTCTCACTGACTGGGCTTCACGTTGGTAGGTAAAGACTAAAATTCATGATAGGTACTGACTCTACCTTGGTCACGACTCAAGTTTGTTATTCAGGTGTGTGCCCAGCAGAAGGGCGCAAACACAAATTTTGGTCCCAATATTCTTTTTTTTTCAGTTTTGTAATGAATGATCTTATGAGAAGTTATTACCTACCGTATACTAAAAAGACTGAACTGCATTGTGTAAATGTAGCAAAGGAAGGTCAAAACTTTAAAAAGAAGAAATGTACATCCACTGGCTGTGCACCCATTCAAGCCCTTCTGCAGGGCACACAACGATTCCCTTGGACTAAACTTACTGCTATGCCTTCCCAGGTTGTCAACCTGGTGATTTACAGATGTGCTGGACGTCGTACAGGTCAGTTCATCATCATCCACAGCGGTCACCTCGCACTCAAAGCCTCCCATGGTCACAGTGATGTTGTCAGCATCGGTACCAAAGCCAGCACCGGTCAGAGTGACCTCTGTACCACCTTGGAGGGATCCTGAAGACGGGAACATTCCAGTCACGTCCAGGACGTAACTGAATGGATCAATGGCGCTGTGAAGAAAAAGAGAGAGGAGATGATGACGGGTTAATTATTTTCCTGCTTCGGTCAACTTCTGGTACATGCAACAGACTGCATGCTTTCATCATCCGTTGATTACTGAATTCTGTAATTCTATTACGCTTTATGCACGATCCATCTGCTACAGTAGGCAATGGGCTATTTTGTTAATTTGACAGCCTAGGGATTCAGTTACCAACATATGGTGATGCAGTGAGGACTGTTCAGGAGTCCCACTGAATGAACCAAGCTTGTGATGTTGGTACAGCGTGATGTGTCAAATCACCAATGAGGAAGCATATATCGAAAACTTTCCATAAATTTTAAACTAATGAACAAAACAAAACAAAAATCAAGAGGGCTGAATAATTATGGTGAAAACTTTTCTGTTGAAGATTCACACCTTATCAGCATCCAGTTAAGAAGAAGCAGAGGTAATAATAAATTGTTTATATTTCAAAATATAGATGTGTATATATATATATATATATATATACCATAAAGAGTACCAAACCTGGTATCAGCAAGCCCAATGCCATCAATCTCCACATCTACTTCATAATCCCCAGGAACATTGGGGGGTAAAACACAGACGATGGAAGAGCTACTCTGAGAGGTGACTTCACAGGATGCTGAGCCAATCATAACAGAAGCACCACTGGAACCAAAGGATGAACCTGAGATGGTCAAATCGTCTCCACCTGAAATCATAAGAATTCAAAATGCTAATGCATTATCAAATTATCAGTATGATTGATGAATAGGTATAACAATTTTCTAAATTCCTATTCACCATGGCACTCCAATGTTACCCTGCCTCTAGCTAGGCAAAGGGTGCTGTGTAGTGCTCACACATTTAAAGAATTCCTTCTTCCACACACTCATTTACTAAACGTGGATTGAGAGAGTCAAAAGCAGATATACTGCCTTATCTAGGGACATGAGCATCAGGAACAGGAATTGGACCTATGATCTGTTTATTGACATTCAAGTGAATGAATCCCTATACCACAGCTCCTAACATAATCATTCATATCTCATCTAAATGATGATCAGATTTCCTCATGAAGCAAACTATGACAGTGAACATTTAAGAAAACTACACTGATTTGGAAATCAAAGACTAACATTTCATTGAATCCGCAGCAATGGAGAGAATCTTAGACAATAAGAGCATGATTTCTTACCGACAACACTGCTAGTTTCTGGGCTGATGGCGGTGACTGTCGGAGTCAGGCTTGTATCAAAGGTGAAACCATTGCTGACGGTGAGAGGAGAGACACCATCGATGTCAACGATGACATCTGCATCAGTGGTCGAACGACGCCGGCGGCGGCGTGAGCTAGCCTGCAACAGACAAGAAAGGCTGGTTAGCAAGCTCACTGGAATTTCAAGATTGTGGATCGCTCAAGTATTTACATTCACTCAAATTCAAAGTAATATAATTTCTTTCCAGTATTTTTTCCACATTATGCAAAGTATTCAATAATATGTACAAATTATTTTAAGTTTAATTGAAAATAATCTTATAATTACTTCAACGAAGAGGGAGTAAGATCCTGTGATACAAAGAGCATGTCTTGGGTACACCTGCAAAAAATGATGCAAAATCTACCAACTAATTGTCTTTCACATTCGACGAAAAGAAATGATTGTTCAGTTTGGCATTAATTTAATGTGGATTGACTTGTCATGTGCATTTGATATGGGAATGTGCCTGTCTAAACTTGCTTCCAATAACACACTAGACTGAGCTTGCATCATATCATTTTAAATGCCGAATATCAACTTTTGTATGTTTTACTGGATCTTGAACTACACATGACACAGAAGTAACATCATCCTTTTATTTTGGACGTAACACAGAATCAGTTCTCTTTACCTCGACAACGATCACGCAGACAATGTCATTATAGGTAGCAGATAGTACTACACACTCGTTACTTCCGATGGAGACCTCTACATCTCTATCACCTCCAAGACCGTAGCCACTGATGGTCACTTCAGTACCTCCTGCTGCACTGCCCTCGTCTGGTGAGACGGTGGTAACGTCAAAGGTGTACTCAAATTCTACTCCTCCTGGAAAGCCACAGAACAAAACATAAAGTGATTCAAGTTTAACTTTAAAGGATCTTAATAACAGTGGCAAATTATGTTATAAAGCACTGATGCAATGATAAATGGCAAATTTGTGGATGATATTGACTTATATGACATAATCTCCAGGGGTGGTATTCAAATCAAAATGCGCATTAAGTAAATTACTAAGCATTTAGCCTGGCTAAGTAAAATGGCTTAACTCGTATTCAGATCACTTTAAGGTATTTTTCTTTAGGACGCCGAATTTAAGGCAAAATACTTACTGATATCCATTGTGACGTCACATATCCTGTCCAAAATAAATGCATCACAGTAGATGCGTGCTGACAAGGTTTGCTTGTGCGCAGCTTATACTGCTCCGCGTATGTATGAAGCCATGTACCTGCCAATCAAGTAATTGGCTTAAGTCTGCTAGGGAGCTGTCTTAGACTTAGGGTAAAATACTTAGCCAAAAGATTCAACTGAATACCAAAATTCTTTAAGTATTTTATCTCAGCCGAAATCTAAGTACTCAAATTTCATTCTTAAGTATTGAATTGAATACAGGCCCAGGGAAGTCTTTACCAGTGTCTACTTTGATGTTCAAAATGTAAGACTTTGTTATATAAGGGGTATTAATTACATGCTGCCACAGGACAAATTTGCTTCATATAGCATCAGAGAGTTTTTAAACAATACTTTACAACTTCTCTATGTAGAGAATGCTAGAAAATACTGTAATGACTATTTTACAAATAAAAGATAATGAGGTGATACTATTTCAAAAACTGAATAAGTGCTACTGCCTATTTCATAGATATTTGGATTATTTCAAAGCAAACAGAACAAAGTCTGTGAATCTAAATGCATTAACTAAATATTGCTAATAAAACTAATCTTATAGGGTGTTGCAAGAAAGTTGCAATCGACTGCAAATTGTATTAGAACAACCATTCTGAATGGTTCAGGGTCTGCCCATTCAAGAAGATGCGCTTGCAACAATGATTTTGATTGGTCAGTACCGATCAGTTGCAACTTGCAATCAATCACAACTTTCTTGCAACACCCCATTAGTCTAACCTGCTGGGAGGGAGCCGCTTCCCTTTCCTTCAACGACAACAGAGACGTTGTATACTCCTCCCTGAGCTGATCCCACATCACACTCGATCCTTGTCGCATTAGCGTCAATGACCATACAATCTGCTCCGCCGATGGTCACGTTGTTCTCAGCGACATCGTCACTGAATCCTGTGCCTGTGATCACTACAGAGGTACCATCATTGGCAGATCCTGAAGGCATGATCACATGAAATGAACAATAATTACAGTCATACACAAAAGAGGATTAAACTCATTGATAATTATGTGTTGATAGCACTTAACTCCAATGAATATTTCAAAGACATGAGCTTTCCATAGATATAAGACCAATAATAAGTAATAAGTTGAAATAGAAAGCAACCTTTAACAATTACATATATACGCAGGAAATCAACTAAGTGAAACTTGAATAAATTAAAACTTTTTTATAATCAAGATATCCTCCCACTCTTCTTTACACTGACATACTTTTATTGCAAAAGTTGGTAATGGTACTATTGTGTCTGTTTAGAGTCAAGAAAATTGACCACATTTTGTGGTTTGGCTGAATAATTTTTGATTCAGAGCTCTAAAAAATATACCAGATGCATGAAAGCAAAGATTTCTGCACAAACTATGTCCATGTTTGTTGCATGACCATATTGCATTTGATGCCAGGAATTAAAAAATTTTTTTTTGCCATGTATACTGTTTCCAAAGACATAACATCTATCAGAACCTTATAGCACTAAAAGATATATTACTGTTGCCAATTTGAAGAACAAAATGTGATCAATTTAGCCCTTAAATAATTCCTGTCCTAAAAGGGTTAACAAACCTGGGTCTGTGGCTCTGCAGTAAAACCTTAATCTCATACGATGCGGTTAACTGCATAAAAAACCACCATGACAAAATAAAATGACACAAGAATAATATGCTTTGAACACATTTCTGCATCTTACAACAAACAGATTTAAGCGAGTATGCAACAGGGCGTCTGTTGCGCTCCGCTATTTTTTCTTCACCGCTTATTGATATTCATTGACTGCAATTTTTTGAGGCAATTTAACGGCATGATAAGTGAAGGATCAAGGCATGAAGATGGTTTACCTGATGTAGGAGTGATGGAGGTCACAGTGGGTGTGGCAGCAGGGGCGTACTCAAAGGAACAAGAGTCAGACTGGCATGAAGATGGAATACCATTCACAATCACTTCCACCTGTTACAATGATCAATTATGTTATGATTAAATGTTTTCAAATCACTGTATTATGTCATTATTCTGAACCATTTTGAGACTTTGTATCTTCAAGAGTCTATTTTAGTTGGTTCATTGGTCAAAGATTTGAAGAAAGAAAAAAAGTGAGATGTTAAACCATAAGACTGGTATATGCTCCTTCCGCCAACTCAGTGAAATATAATAAGTCTGAACAAAATTACATCATTTGTAGACCTCAAAGTTAACATCTGAAACTGAAAGTAGATTGATTTTGCTGACTTCTCCTTTTAAGAAAGGTGGCACAATTTATTTATGCCTACATTATGAGCATGTCACTCAGTAGATTTCAAAGGCTATATTTTTCTGTTACCATGTCAGATGTCTACAATGATACAAGCATACTGTCTAAATTGCTGCAGCTCTCCAGAATTACAGACACAAGGTGACTGAGTTTCAAGTCAAATATAATTAAACCATTGACAATTCCACTGTCTAAAATCCTTTGTATATCAGAGACATTGTTTCATAAATTTTAAAAACTTTAATCTATTACAACTGCCATAAGAAATCTGCAATCTGCCAATCAAAGACAACTACTTCAGTAGCTTAAATATCAATTATTGGTACAGTAATAAGCTTTATGAAACAGGTCACATAGAGTTTTCTCACCTGTGGCTTATCGTTGACTGTCCTTAGAAACTCTGCCGGCATTGTTGAGAGGAAGACGGAGCCTTCGTTAACACGGGTTGAGGTCACGTTGACCCACGTCACATTGTTGTACAGGTTGTTGTCTGTCACCTAGGTTACACAATGAAAGGAGAGAATGAAGTAGAATTCATGATAGATCTAGATTCACTGTGTGATCTTCTAAACCATATATGGGGTAGGAAACTTTTGATAAAGCTATGAGGGTAAACAAATACGTACATGTATCTTTAAAGGGTAGCAATCACCAAAAAATATTTTGCTCTGTATGTTAGAGGATCCATGTCGATATAATAAATTCAAAATATGGGCTTTAAATATTAATTCTATGAAGAGATTTTGCAATTTTAATTACACTCCCTGTAAGCGTAAAAGCGAATCATGAGTAGACTACTCGTTGCACCCGTACGCGCTCGCCAAGATAAGGGCTTAGAGTTCGGTTCTGCGTGAGCATTTTCATGTTATCCTTTACTTCCTTCATACTAACTCTTTAACTGTTGATAAAATACCAGATATAGTTCTTTGAGGTTGATTTTATACGTTTTAGCTGTTTTAGCTGTTTAGCTGTTTTGGCTGCACCTATAAGGGGAGAACACAACCCAATAAAGAATTCACTCTGGCATGCTTGCATTTAATGAGCTTGAATGTTTAGTAGCAGTTGTTTTGTTTGTATGTCTGTTTGTTTGTGTGTTTGTTTTTGTTCTGTTTTGCTTTGTTTTTTGTTTTTTTTGGGGGGGATTAATCAGCCCACAACAAATTGTGTTAAAGCTAGCTTTACTGATATCTAAAGGATTGATTTGTTCCGGAAATTTACTGATACCGGTATGTAAGGTTCCGTCTACAACGATAAGTCTCCAAATAACGAATAATTGAAAATTTCCAAAGAAGAATATTGTATTTAAAAGAAACAAAAATCGTCAGGCTCAAGATGAATGGACTGGGGTAATACTAAACACAGTATCGTAAAAAAAGCTGCTAATTAAGAATGGAACTTAATCTGCTAAATACCAAGTCCAAGACAGACCTGACTGGGGTCTAAGGAAGATGGTAAAAAGAAGGCTTGATCTACCTGTAGTAATCCCTGACTGCCTCCTTTGCTTTCCCATTTGATGTTCCAACTGTATCCAGTACATTCACCAGACCTGGTTACTGAAAGGTCACCTACATCTAAGAATGTCTCCAGCATATCCTTCATCTGGGATGATGTACTCTGTCCACTGATACCTGCATGGACAATCAAGAATCCTCATATCATTAAATTGCATGAAGAAGAAGAAGAAGAAGAAGAAGAAGAAGAAGAAGAAGGAGAAGGAGAAGGAGAAGGAGAAGAAGAAGAAGGAGGAGAAGAAGAAGAAGAATAAGGAGAAGGAGAAGGAGAAGGAGAAGGAGAAGGAGAAGGAGAAGGAGAAGGAGAAGGAGAAGAAGAAGAAGAAGAAGAAGAAGAAGAAGAAGAAGAAGAAGAAGAAGAAGAAGGTGAAGGAGGAGGAGGAGGAGGAGGAGGAGGAGGAGAAGGAGAAGAAGAAGAAGAACATCACCTGTTTTCAATTTCAAGCCTTCCCTAGATTTAAAAAGTTACATGTAAAGTAAATTTAAGCATTAAATGGTACCTTTGACAGCTGAAATATGAAAGGAAAGAAAAGAAAAAGAGCACTTGATGGAAAGAAAGATGGAAAGCAAAATGGAAATAAAGATGAAAAAACATGGATTAAAGAAAACAGCTCTTCACGTAAGAAAGAACCAAGAATGCAAAACAGATTAAAAGACATTAAGAAATGAAGATATATAACTGAAAAGCAAAAAATGTTAAGATAAAGAATTTAAAAAAAAAAGAAAGAAAGAAAGATGGAAATTCTGAGAGAAAAAGGAAAGAAATAAACACAAAAGAAACAATGATTGAAAGCAAAAGGGAGAGAAGGATAGAAAAGAAGAAATGATAATAAAATATGGGAATAGAGCAAGTGATGAATAGAAATGAGCTAGAGGAGAAGAGACATAAAAAAAGGATAGAATTAGAAAGAGAGACACAGTGTGAAAGAGAGACATAGTGTGAAAGAAAGACACAACATATATAAAGAAAGAGAGAAAGAATAAAAGAAAGGAATATATAGACACAAAAAAAAGAAAGAAAGAAAGCAAAGATACATGGAAGAAAGAAAAAAAAAGGAAGAAAGAAAAAAAAAGGAAGAAAGAAAGAAAGAATGAATGAATAAAAGAGTCATTCGTCATACCAAGGAGTTCCTACTCACCATTCACGGCACTGCCTCCTTCCTGGGCGAGATTGAAAGTACCGAACACCGGAGGGGTAGCCCGTTGGACTGACTCTACCATCACGCTGGCATCATCAGCCCACCTGCGGCTGCTGTACGTGACGAAGTCGCTGCCTGACTCCGTCGAACCGTCGTTGACTTGGCCGCCATGGACCCCGATGAGGGGAAAATCGTAACCGCATTGAGCGGGCTGAAGCTCAATGGTGTAGCCATTGTCGACTGCTTCCACGGAGGCATCGAGAATGAAGTTATCATTGGGTCGAGCAGCTGGAACACGCACACCATCTGGAGAATGACATTAATATAAATAATAGAGATGAACTTCGTGCAGGGACGATATCATCATCAACCTAGGGAGATGATAAACCTGTATCCGATCCGCGCTGCGCTGCAGCGCAGATGCCTGGCGCAGATCGATGTTCTCTGGCGCTGGCGCTAGCGCTGGCGGATTATGCGCGCACGCACTGCATGAGACTAAGACCATATGACTAAGACCTGTCGCACCGAACCCCGGCATAATAGGGAGAGGGGATGCTTCAGAGGCAGGGGCCCGGGGGGGGGGGGGGTCGTCTAATTCCACGTAAAACAATCTTGTGCTTTGATCTTGCGGTTAGGCCTACATACAAAATAAGTAGAAATATGAAGAAAGAAAAACAGTTCAAAGTTTCTCGTTTAGACTCAAACAATAAAACTTGCAGGTATGGCCTTTATTTCAGAGGCTCTTTCCCACCAAGCCTGCATCAAACTCTGTTTAGGAAACCACCCATTTTTGATATATCATTGTGCCTGAAACTGATTCCTGAAACTGATTCCTGAATATGTTTTCGAGCAGTGTAAGACAGATTTAAATACCGGTAGATGCGGCTAAATCACTTTTATTTAGTACAAAAATTTTCTTGGATAATATGCTAGTTTAATTGGCTCACATCACACTATAGACCTTTTGGCATTAACTTTCAATTTATCAAATACATCGTCCGTTAAGAGACACCCGGCCCAGTGTAAAGCCCTTAATTCTGATCCTCATGAGAATGAAGTAAATGGGCTGACTTAAGTGACATACTTATATAAACTGTTAAGCCTAGCTCGTTGTCATTAAGTAAGAGTTCTAGTCTTACATGAGTCATCTTTGCTACCAATGAAGATGTTATCAACCCAGAAATCTTGGTCTGTTTTCTGGTAGAGACGGATGCGTTCCATGTAGACGCCGGTACCAGAAAGTTGTTCTTTTGACAGCCACGAAGTCGATATGGTGTCCCAAAGATCAACGCATGTATGTTGCCAACTGAAAAGAGAAAATAAATACGACTACATTACTTTCAGAATCATCTTAAAAGATGAAGGGGGAGGGGGCATCCACCCCCCTGGATCCACCACTCCTCTTGATCTGAATCCTCATCACAATCACCAATCCATAATCCAAATGGTGAAAGACTTTCCATGCTTATTAAATCTACGTCACCGGACTGTGGATCTCATGGTTCGCGGTTCGAGTCCCGCCGCGGCACTAATGTCCTTTGGCAAGACATTAATCTACATTTGCCACTCTCCACCCAGGTGTAGTAAATGGGTACCTGGTAGGAATTTATTCCTTGAAATGCTTTGAGCACCTTATAGGGCAGCTCGGCTAAAGCCAGGGTAATATTGGAGCGCCTTGAGCACCATTGGTGGATACGAGCGCTATATATCCAATATTATTATTATTATTATTATTATTATTACTCAGATATATTCGCATGTTCACGAAATATGACACTGTCAAAGTGTGAAACTATTTGGTAAAGGCAAAGGAGATCTTCTTAATGGAAAGCACTCAATCTTAAACTTAGATTTGATATATACACACACACGCGTTTTGAAGGTCAAGCACTTCTTTTCCATTTGAGTGATTTCAATAATTCTAACTAATACTTCTATAATAGGGCTGGTGAAAACGGTAGAGTGACTGTTGGGGAGAGGATAAATGCCCTATGCCCCGAGGTGCATGAGCAACTAATTATTATTGAACTGGACTGAGGACGATGATCTTGAAGCCGCGATAGCAGAAGCACCCTTGGCGCTATAAGGAAGAAGGAGAAGCATAGCTGATATAATTTGTACATACTTGTCGTTTTGAACGAAGTCTGCAGAGATATACATGGCGTTGAACCGACTGGCTCTGTTCTTGTCGATCCAAGAAACCCAGACGTAGAACCATTTCTCCAAACCAGTCCCACGGTGTCCCAAGCAAAACTGTGAAATGAAAATCAAACAACATGCTTCAAAATATTTATCAATTATTAGTATTTTTGGTTAGTTTGGCATATATGACAATACCTACGGTAAAATGTCAGGGCAGAGACAGGCCTTTAAAAACTCACTCAGTCGGGTGGCACACTTGCTAATAATGACGAAAACACAGCCTACAATTTACAAATTATTTCTTTCTGCACCTATGTGGAAGGCTTGAGGATTATTGTTGGTAACAGAATTACGACACAACATTTGGTGCGCTTCGTCCTGTAACCATAAAAATAATCCCGGGAGATAGAAAACCTGACCTTATCATTATTTTGCGCCCTATAAAGTTAACACCCCTCCAACATTGTCCAAAGATATTCAGGATTCTTATAACATTTCCAGCTAAGGAAGTTAATAACCGGACGGTGGATCTCTGTCTTGTAATGGAGATGAAGTTTTAGTGAGATTTTATCACCTTCTAAAATCATGTGGAATTGCCCTCAATGTCCAGAGGAAGAATTTAAGGACGTTTGTATTTCTGTTTAAATTTGTTGTATGTTTTGTATTAAAAGGTTAAACTTCATCACCGTTTTTGTCATCAGGAAAATCGCTAGGCCATTCTAATTGGGAGGGGGGGGGGGGGGGTCGGGCCAACATTTCCAACCGTAATTTGAAACGAATTTCTCAACCACAACAACAACAAAAAAGGCTCAGAAATCTTTTAGTTTGTTTACAAGGGCAAAAGCTGGTTGATGTATTTTCACCGACAGAGGTTATCCCAAATCCCTCAACAACAACAACAACAAAACAGAAAGAAGCGATTTGCCGGCATTAAACTGGTGAATGAAAGACGTCACACCCCGCCGCCCCCGGGCCCCTCCCCCAAGTCTTGTCACTGCCTTACAATGTACCTTGCTTGTGTATCTCAGGTCGACGCTTGAAACAGAGCCGATCACACCAGCGTAAAACACCCAATTGGGGTTACGAAGCGAGGTTCGTCCGCAGAATGGCTCCACGTCATTTACGCGAGTTCCGTACTCGTTTCCCACGGCGGTGGACTCGTAATCGACGAAATAGTAAGGTCTGCCACTGCTGGTCGACTCACATTTCACGGTTATCAAATCCAGAACGGCATCGCGAACCTGTAAAAGATAGTTTCATCTGATCAGGAACTTCGGAATTCACAAACTTCAAAAATTATGCTAAATATACGTAACATCCTTGTAGGAGATAACAAAGGGTTCCCCTGCATTTTCCAAATTGCCCGAGTTATGATATTCTTCCATAATTATAATCATTAATATAAATCATGCCATATTATGTCAGAAATCGATTTAGTCACAGTCCTCCCCTCAACTTGTTCTCGCTTTCTGAACTCATCAACATTGTATCATTTATATCATTTACCCTTTTATTCCACTTTTAACTCATTCTTTATTTGGGATTCAATGCACTCTTTGCGGCACCTCTCTCCATTTCCTTTCTTTCTCCTTCTCTCCTTCTCTGTAATTGTTTTATCATAATAAATCTCTGTTAGTCTACTAATTCTTAAGTAAAGAAAAACAGGTGTTAGAAATCATTATCATAATTAGTCTCCGTGTTCAGTTAAAGAAATATATACTAACATCGTCTGTTGACGAAGCAAAAGTCAAACTATCTGACATACGTCCTCCATAGAGTAGCCTGAAACTAGACGGAGCGGTCCCATTCTCTACGCCACCAGCTACCCGGCTGATGTTTACTCGGACATCGGGGTCGCCGGTAGCATCTTGGAGTAGAGAAAAGTTGCCTGGGAATACAACGAAATCATATACATTTTTAAGAACATGTCTGAGTTTTGAGTACTAGTATAAGGAAAATGATAGACGGGTCAACGTTAACTTTCAAGGCAGATGCAAATAGCATAATGCATTCAATCCAATTCCGAGTCTCTGCATGAATAAACTGTCATCAAAATAGTTAATCGAGGAAGTACTGCAAAAATATACACGCTCGAGAATCTTATATTTATGGAGGTCGATCTGCAAAAGGCTGTAAACTTCGTGCGACCAGCAAGTCCCATTGCATTATCAATAACAAGTCACTGTATAAGTTATTAAAATCTACTGAAATGATAGCATTTGATTGGCTGAGAGCAATTTGTCATAGCTCTGCTGCCATTGTTATCGATTAAAAGTGTTATGAAACGGGGCCCACTTGTAGAAATCTTTGAAATTACTTACCATAAGTGTCAAACTTCACCCTGTAGACAGTCACATCACCCTCATCCCAAGCAGTCACAGTGACGGAAACGTTTCCATACGTCATGTTACTAGCTGATGCGTTACCAAGAGGTAGCCTGTTAAGAGCTTCTTGGACCTCCATCGCTGACGCACCGACTTCGATATCATCTGCATGTCGGGAGAATTAGAAGATAAAAAAAAGAATGGAAGACTTGACTAACTTTGAATTATTTAACGCCATCAATGAATAATCTCCACCGTTAACTTTGTTTAAGTTTGTATACGATGTCACCCACACATGGCACGTCAATTCGCTGACGCAGTTTTACGTCAGAAAATATGACGCTTCGACGTGCGCAATTATATATCCAAATGACTCCGCACAACGCTTAAAAATTTCTACTGTGTTCTTTCATCTGGAATATAACTTCGATCATTAAAGGAGAATGGAACCCTGGGGAAATATCCATTTTAATGAAAATAGAGGATAGAGAGAAGCAATTAAAATAAAAATCCATCAAATCGGTTACGAAATGAAAAAGTTATGAATGTTTGAAAAGTCTCAATTTACTGTCTATATGGCGATCCTCACATTGGCAATGTTGCTTCAAAACGGCAGGTTTAGTACTTTAGTAGTACAACTCACACTAAGTTTTGTAGACAAAATTTCATATTTTCTCCATTATCTCTAAAGATGCTGCTTGTCTTTTTTGTGAACTCAACATAATTTATGTTGTGTCAAATACACTTTCCCATGATATATCTTGAGCTAAGAAGGATATAAGCTGCACCTTGAGAGATAATGGGGAAGATATGAATTTTGTGTACAAAACATAATGGAGAGTTGTACATACTACTAAACCTCTCACTTTGAAGCAACATTGCCAAATTGAGGATCGCCATAGAAAGTAAATTGAGACTTTTCAAAACTTTGATGGAACTTTTTAAAAATTGCTTCTCTCTATCCTCTCTTTTCATTAAAATTGATTTTCCCCCATGGTTTTATTCTCCTTTAATATCTCATGTTTCTCATATACTTTCGCTACTTTTTCAATCGTTTTCTCCTTCAGAGTTTGACGTACCCGTAGAATAGACTCCATAGCTAAGAGTGAAATATCCGAGGAAACCACTTCCGCTACCCTCCGTGCTATTCTCTGTAGTCATGCTCATTGTAGTACTCTCAGCTGTGGTTGCATTATCTTCTGTGATGTTCACCGAGTTCTTCATCGTAGTCATAATAAACTCGTCGTCGTCATCTTCGCAGAAGATACCGGTGCAACCGTAGCTGACGCGAACATCCTGGGTCTCGTGAAGACCACTCCCATATGTCACAGACTGTGTGAAAAATGGTATTATCGAAAGCGGTTTAGTGGTAGTGACGATGATTATTATAACGATGATGAAGAAGATGATGATTATGATGGTGGTGTAGGAGATGACGGTGTGATAGTACTTCATTAAAAACGATACTAATTAAAAATTACTTCTCATTTGACTTATTTTGTTTCTTTCTTTGTTTTAATTGCTTCTTCTACTCCTCCTGTTTTCTTTTCTTTTTTCTTCTCTTCTTTCATTTTCTGCTCCTTTTATACCTCCTAAGACTATCCTTTCTCATCAACTTAATTATAACTGGGACATGTTTAAAGTAAGACTACTTAGGACCTATAACTTGTGAAACATTTTCTTAGAGATAAACTACTTTGTGTTTATTTTAAATTTTAAAGAAGGATTAAGGAGTTGCCTTACCTGAAATTCGTTCTTAACATCTGAAGTGATGGAGATAGTCTGCTCCTCACTCGTTGCTCCGGAGTATTGAGATTCTATGATAGAAGTATTGTAGAAGAAGACACCAAGGTACATATTATCTCCTCCAGTATAGTCTCTCACACGAGACTCCAGATAGTAATACTTGCCGCCTTCCATGTACATCTTGTCAGATATCTGATCGTCAAAGCGAAAGAAGCTGTTGGAATACAATCTGCTGCTCGCGATCTCCTCCTGCAAGAAATAATGATAATTGGTTTGATAAGCTGTTGGATACCAAACGAGCAGGCCTAAATGACGTATTACAATGAAAATGGAATCTACTATGAAATTTCAAACAAGGCCAACATCCCTAAAAATTGTAATGTTACTGAAAATGATATAGTTGGGATTTGCAATAGATTTTTTGAATTAATGCAGTTATACAACTCTTCATCCATGACTCTGCACTTCTAATGAAGCATCCAATTCATTATACCGGTACAACCGCAAAACGTTTTGACGCATATGGGGAGCCAATCTCTTGGGAAAATAGAGCTTTTTAGAAGTTCTTTGGATTTGTTTTAGCCAAATTATTGTTCAATCTAGAATCAACTGTGACCCAATCGGAGCGATCGTTTCGGTGAGATTCTTTCGATATATGTTAGCAAAACTGCAGCCGATCTTACAAGAATTTTAAAATGAGAATAGCGAATGAGTTCGGAACCTATGCACCATGTCAATCCATTATTGCCCGTTGCACGCACGAGGCGTCACTTCAGTTGTGTTATTAGCTACACTTATTAGCCTATGAAAATACTCAGCGCATGCGCCAGTAATTCAAAGCGATGTTCGCACCTTTTTGCATTCATTTCGCATAAGACGTCAGTCTAACATTGCTCGTCAAAGACTGCACCGGTCGCTGACGCCGTCCTACGTCAGCGTATATGACGCTACGTTTTCAACAGGCATTAACCCGACCCCATTCACTCACCATGTCAGCAGGGTACCTCGTCTGACTGAGGTAAAGAACCGAATTGTCATCACTTTGGATGGCCAAGGCGTAGTACCCATCCGAAGGAGGAACGAAGAAACCCCTGAAGCGGGAGACAAAGTTGTCTCCTTCTCCGCATGGACGATCGTCAGGCGAACTGGCGAATGGACGTGTATGGGTGCAGTAATCGGAGGCCGATGTATTGAAGTCCGAATCGTCACGGACACTGTATAGGCATTAAAAAAAAAAGAGTCACGATCTTGAGAATATGTTATAGCTTATGGCATACCAGTGTAATACATGGGTAGATTATTATGTCATTTTCAGGGGAGCGTTTCATCAAGCATTTTGTCAGTGATTTCTACTGACAAATTTGCTCTCAGCCAATCAGATGCAAGGATTTCAGTAGCTTATAACTGTTGTCGGTAAAAATCACTGACAAAACGCTTGATGAAACGCTCCCCAGAGAGCATTCGGCATGAACTAAACCAAGGAAACATGCACGAGTAGCTTATAGTGGAACAAACTCCCAGGCAGCTGTACCACCAGGAAGGAATGAAGCTACATTGGCTCCCGTTTCCCTAGCTTCCAACAAGGAGTATGTTTCAATGTACTTGTAAGTTCTTTTTGCTGTTCATTTCACACTGTCTATATGATCTATTGGATTAATTATTGTACAGCGAGTCGATTGGAATGGAGAGAGGGAAGGACGATAATGCGGCCGAAAGAAAAAGAAACCTGTAAGGGTGTTCCCAAATAGCAATACTACGTTGGACCATCGTCTTCCTTGGTTAGTACCATCGCAGTCGAGCCAATGTTGTCTGAACGTTGGTACGTAGTCTTTAGTCTTTACTGACACACGAAGGATATTGGTTGGCTATACGACGTTGGGCCAACGTCAGAAATAAATGGTTGCGGCAAGATCGCAGTGAGCTAGCCAACGTTAATTCAACGTCACTTCGTCATCGTTGAGCCAAAGTTGGTGCGATGGATAAAAAGACGTTGGATGGACGTCATGCGTGCGTTGTTGGGCCAACAAAGCAGTACAGTTTGCCCAACATTGGCATACAACGCAAAATTGCTGTCTGGGATGCTCCTTTGTTATTATAAATTACGTTTAAATATTCTACGTACTCTCCAGCTGTTTCATTCCAGACCTCTCGAGTAATCCCACGGCTACCAGGGAAAACTGTAGCGTTCACGTGGAGGATGTTGTCATCCGCTGGATTGGTCCGACATAGGATCTCAGTACTACTCACATTGTAGATATCACATGGCACACCTACGGACGAAATTTAACAACAAAATTAACATCAATTCTAACTTTAGTACCGACTTAGATCAACTCCTCTTTATATCACAATTGCTACATTATAATATTCATGTAGACACATTCCAATCAAGAAATAAAAATGGTATCTTATGAGAATACAACGTCGTGTTAAATTCCTTCAACCCTTGTATATAGACGATGTCAAAACTTTCAACCAATCACAAATTACTTCGCTTGTCTCAATCTAAGTTACTAGTTTACGAGTACAGTCCCATTATTATGTAACTTTAAATTTCACGTATGGGAATTTGCTATTTCATGTTTTTTTACTAGGTCAGTTTCCGAGGCTGTGAAAAATCGGAATGTCGTCATTGATCATCAAGACTAGCCTAAAGTAAAATAATCCTGACTAGGGTCTGCGAGAACAGACTTGACCCACCTCCAATGTAGACAGCCAGATCTGGATCAGTATAGTCAAAGTAGCTACCCTCGATGACTACATCTGTACCACCAGAAAGACTGCCCTCCACCGGTGACACGCTAGAGATATCTGCAGAAAAAAATGCCATTGTGTAATTAGCAATCATCTTAATTTCTGATCAAATGGTGAAGGAACACTTCTAACATGCACAATGACTTCATTTTCAAGACTCAAGAACAAATATAACAACTGATTACCGAACGTTAAAAGTTTAAAGTGCAAAGTTGTACGTCAGTATATTGCAGAGCCAGAGCAGCTTATCTGGAAACTTTCCTCAGAATGTAGAAAGTGGAAACTTATTGTTCACATAACAATTATATTGTTCGTTTTAAGGTCGTCCAATATTCCGTATAATTATGTTACTCGTACGGGAACGCGAACGTTTTTTTTCAGTTTCAAAAGTTACGGAACATAATTCACAAACGTTAGTATTATTAGGTCATATTCATTTGCTGATCAATACAAAATGGAGCGATATTTGCTGCTTTTTATCTGTTTTCGCTGTTGCAAAAGTGGGATAACTAACCTGCGTGTGTCTGGTAATGGTAAAGCTTGTGCTCTCCATTGACGTAGAGGGTGCCTGTATCGGACAAAGATCGACCATACTGCCCAGAAACAAGGTACGTCAGGCGATAGGAACCTGAGAGGAAAAAGAAAGTTTCATTTATTTACAAGATTATAGTCAGCAGTATCGTAGTTACAGGGGGCACGGGTGAACGTGTAGCCCCCATTAATTTTGATAGCAAAAATTAAGAAAAAAAGAGAAAGAGATAATAAAAAGAGAGGGGGAAGAGAGAGTGAGAGAGAGAAAGAAAGAAAAAAGGGAGAGGGGAAAGGGAAAATGAAAAGAAAATAATATGATCCCTTCCCACAACCTCCCTTAAATTATTAACATATGGCCATGTTAACTCGTATCTCATCCACCTAGTAAGACCGGTGCCCCCCCCCCCCCCCCCGTGACGCCAGTGCCTCTCAATGGCTGGACCCACCACGCTACGCCTCTTTCAGTAAAAGGCGTTTGTTCTGCATGAAGGCTGTAAGCTACCACAAGGCTAGGTGCAGTAGAATAGGACTTAAAATTAGAGAGGATGGGTGACTGAATGACATGTAGAAAAGGATGAAGGAAATGAAAGACAGAAGATAGGAAGGAAGAGGAGAGAGAGAGAGAGAGAGAGAGAGAGAATCTACATTTGCCACTCTCCACCCAGGTGTTAAATGGGTACCGACAGGAAATAATTCCTTGAATGCTGTGAGCACCGAAATTGGTAGCCTAGCTAGAGCCGGGGTAATATCGGAGCGCCTTGAGCACCATTCATGGTGGATATGAGCGCTATATAAATATCCTATATTAATATTATTATTAAAGAGGGAGAGAGAGAGAGAGAGAGAATGTGGGAGAGAGAGGGGGGATAGAGAGAGATAGAGAGAGAGTGGGAGTGATAGGGAGAGAGTTGGGGAGAGGGAGAGAGCAACGGCACCGCTAGGACATTTGCATGAAAGTAGTGCCAGAAAAACTTTGTCTACTTGGGTTAAAATAAACAAACAAACAAACAAACCGAGGACTGAGAGCAAAATCAATCATCAATGAAATAAATAGTGCTTAAAAGAAATGTCCTCAATTAATAAGAGATGTATCTACCGACGAAAAAAAAAAGGTACGCCCCTGGAAAAGAGTGAGCGTGAAGAAATTTAAAGAGACTTGTGACTGAACATCTGAGAAGGTCTTAGGATAAATCAAACAATTAATAATTCACACAGCATTTAAGTTCGACGACGTCATGCAATGTCAATACACCGGTTGTGTTTTTGCAAACGTTAAGCAACGGCCATTTTAAAAACATCGAACAATAAAACCTACTGAACCTCGTGAAAAAAAAAAGTATCAATCGATATTGGATTAAGTTCTATCTGATCGATAATTTACCCAACAGGTTTTTACGAGCAGATATGTGGAATTGTAAAATGAATTCGTTAATAGTGATGCGGAGTTTCAGAAAATGTTAGTCGAAAGCGATGACTTATAGCAATGCCTATGGTCTCCATTGCTTTAAGTAATAAAAAATTGTGACGGAATAGACTGTCCTGTGAGATGGACTAGCGGTTGGGCCTCTGGTCTGCCTATACACAACTGCCTATAGGGTTCAATCCTGAGAAGCGTCTTTCTTAGTCTATAGATGAGCTTTAGAGAAAACTGAAACGCACCTCATGACAAGTATTTTCTCATGAATTTATTTTATTGCAAGGGATTCGAGTGTATTTTGACAATATGTTTATTGTAAACACCTTAATGACCCTCTTTAGGTGGACAATTCACGTAGGGCGTTATAAATATCTGATTTATTATCATAATTATAATTTCGGATGATGACGTTAAAGTTTAGGTATAGGTTCCAAGACGTAAATGATCAGATCTGATTGATGTACGTTTTTGAAAACCCAAATATACTACAAATCCAAATAACGAATGCCTAGAATATACTTTTTTTTTCTAAATCGTCCCTCAAAAGTTGATACTTTGGGTAATTCTCATACCCAGGAAATTGATCAATTCAATAATTGGCATATGCAGGCCTATACCATGAAGGGAAGGTGACAAATGAACAGTGTCTGGTACGAACGGTCCCTAATAACACTTGTTTTTATTAAATACAGGTGATCATTATTTACATTCTTAAAGTTAAACAAGCCGGAAATACAATTCGCAAACGAAATGTTCAGACACGTATTGTGCTGTCAAGACTGAATCAAGACTAAAGAACAATTACACTAGGAGTATAGAATAAGACCGCAAATATTCAAGTCGAATGCTTTTTAGATCGGGTCCTTCGCGAAGTTTTTGTTTTCCATAGTTGCTCTTTGTCGGGAGGAAAGTCGCAACCATGTGTTTCTTGAGAGACAGAGGTCGCACTTAAATAAGATTATTTTTATCTTGGGAGCAACGAAGGACGCTGAATACAAACATTGATTTCCAGGTACTTAACAACAGTTCCTTTATCCCTGGCATGGCAATTCTTAACCAAACGCTAAAAAGACCATCTATGTGCCAATGGAGAATGATCGTTATCTCATTAATGACACGAGACAGTACGCTCTTGCCTTTTTTCCTTCTGAACTCTCTTGTCAAGCCATAGTCTCTAAGATCTAAGTCACACCAATGAGACCAATCCCAGGCGACAAACAGACTGAACAAAAAAAATTTTTTTATCTCAAATGGCCTATAATCGGTCAGTTTGTAATCGGAGCGGAGTCGGTTTGGCGGTGTGATTGAGTTAGAAGTTAGCAGCTTTGTTCGAGAATGAGTACACAATTAGCCAAAACGATATGTTTGCATTGACATCGATGAGGTGTTAATTAGACCATTAGTCGGGTCAGGATTGTTATTGGCGGAAATGTCTTTATTTAATTTAAGCAGTATTGGGTAGGATGTGGTTGGTTCTCCAATACCCTTCCACTCACCTTTAAATACATCAATTCGAGATGTCAAAAGTGGTAACACGGGGACCAAGATTAATATTTAACCCCAATAAAAACATTAAAAAAAAAGATTAATATTTAACCGATTGCTCACATTTCACATGAGTTTGTAGCTTTGCTTAACGATCATTTGGATTTTATTTCAACCATTGATCAAATATATTCCAGTATTGAGCAAATAAACAGGCGGTTATTATCCGGGGATATTATGTGAAAAACAACTGCCTAAGGCATGCAAGCTTATGGGTGGAGAAATACATGCTCATGTACAAATATTTAATTTCACTCAATTACTGAAATACATGTAGCAAATATAAAGAACAAACACACAAAAATAGATACAAAATAAATATAATAAAAAAACGATTTAAGGATAGACAATTTAAAAAAGAAGGAAGAGCAGGAAAATGTCAAAGTTATACAGAGAAAAGTAATAGAAAAGGAAACAAGATGAAGGACTTGGTATGAAATATAATTTAACAATCGATAAAATGATGCTGAGAATTGCGAGAACGAGGAAATGACAAATGAGATGGCGAAAAATATAAAGGATACAAAATACATAATTTTTATTTAGAGGAACACAAACATTTCTGAGTGGACTGAATATATTTCTCACCAACAAGAGTGGTATTAGGTCTGCACATGATAGTTCCCCAATCTGAGTCTTCATCATCCAGCTCAATACCATATCTATTCAAAGAAAATATAACGATGAAACGTCAGGAAGAGCTTTGCCAAGAGTAAATTAGGAATGAAATGTCTATTTTCCTGAAAATTTAATGAATAAGTATGATAGCATTGTTTGAATAACTGATCATTTAGGAAATTCCTTAAAGATTTGGGGGGGGGGGAGGATTTTTAAAAGAGCCATTTCGGGGAAGAGATTTCCCAAAGTATATACAATATTTCCTGAATTATAAATTACTACCTTCAGTTTAATAATTCAACTATGCAATACGAACATGTTTTGGAATTTAACATAATAACATTACTTTCTTTAAGAAAACATTAACGCCCTAGTAGTTCCAATGTCTTTTGAAGCTATGATTAATTCGATTATACTCGAAGATTCAAGTTCACCTTGCTTAAATTGTAAACAAAAATACCCAACAACTTCAAAACGATACATCACATCTCATCTGAAATACATCATTAAAAAATACCAACAAATCTCAATATAATTTATCAATAGTGAATATTGGCTTCCAGTGTAACTTTCTTTACGGCCACACCGTTGCGCTTATTAAGGCGCTCCAAAGTTACCGTAGTTGGTTAGAGCTATACTGCGAAGCTCTCGGGTACATATTATATACAGTAAAGAGAGTCAAATATAGATGAAATGAAGGTTATAAAACTTACGGCTGTTCGGTGTCAGGATCCTCAGGATCACAGATTATTTGTGGACCCCAGTAGACACTGTCATTAAAAAAATGACAACGATTTATATTACAATATACATTTGAAAATCATCCATTACTGTGGAATTTACCAAAGAGGGTTTTAAGACAGAATTATATATTCTTGCTCCTGATGCTATACTTGTTTTCAGAAGACTGTATTCAATTACAAAGAAAACTTCTATTTAATTCATTTAGATTAATGATAGCATTTAGAATAAGGATAGCATTATTTTTTTAATGAATTCTAGAATATAATGATGTAAAGAAAGGCAAAGACCTGCATGGGGAAATTATTTAGACTGTAAGCAGTTTGATTTCTTAGATTCTGTCATAAGATCAAATTTTACATCTTCATAATCACCATCACCACCACCATAACCAGGGGCGCACCAATAGGGGGTGCCCAATCCCTCACAAAATCCTGGATCTGCTACTGCCATCACCACCTCCATCATCATCATCATCATTATCATTATCATTATCATTATCATTAACACCACCACCACCACCACCATAATTATCATACTTATCAGTACAGAGAGATATAAGGAGTTTGTTCTTACCGCTGTATTACGAGGGCATCATCATCGAATTCCTCAGCATCATCGTCTTCTCCGTTGAGTTGTGTCGACTCGTAAAGGTCCGTGAAGATCTTACCACGGATAGTCAGGGGTTGTTCTGTTGTTATAAAATAATACTCTTATGTTTAATCGAATGAGTTGTAAATTAGAAAGGGTGATGGAGTAACATATTATAGGTGTGCAGTACAGTGATAATGTTGTGAGTTGCGAGTTATAAACACACACACACACACGCACACAGGTTTACATGGCTTTACTTCCGAGGACAACTATTGTTCCTCTATTGTTACTCGTCCTCGGACAGTCGACGGAATAAGGCATAAATTCATTGTTCGACGTTCGAGGACTATTGTCCGCCTTCCGAGGACCATTGTTGTCATGATTTTTTTTTTGTTCTCTGTCCGAGAATGTCCTCGGACATAATGCTAAACAAACGCACACACACACACACACACACAGAAAAGTCCGGTTAAAAATTTTCCGTGTATAATCGCATTAGTTCACCAGGAATTTTGTGATATGATTAGAGAAGATGTGCTTGAAATAACCAGACAACGGGGTAAAAATTACCAGATTTTTGTCTCTTGGCTACCGGTCAACCCGGAACTCTGGTTAAAGTTTTAATTTTACAAGGATTTTACGACGATAGATTTCATGATTTTAATTTTTCAAAAGCTGAAAACCTATTCTGAATGTCAAGCATGATTTCAAGAATACTGTTGAAAGAAGTCTCGTAAAATGTAAATCCAAACAATACTCACATCTTTCAACTTTACGAATTGCAAAGTTCAGCTTGATAGTGGTTGTAACATTTGTGTTATCTTTGACAAAACAAAGTCAATATTTACGCATATTACTAAGATCATAATTATCTTTTGAGATGCGGTGCAAAATCAGACTGGTTTTAAATAAACAAATGAAATGGAAATGGTTATTTACCTGGGATATTGAAGGTGGGTGCGACCCAAGAAATCGTTGGAGTACGACTGCTTTGATACTGTAAAGGAAAAAAATAATTCTCTGTTTAACATTTTATTGTGAAGGAGTGCTTTAATCCATGTAGAATTGCTCAGAAAAATGCATAATGCAACGTTTCAGACAAAGGAGAAAAACAATTAAGAATTTAATTCCACTTCTTTGATAGTGAAAAAGAAACCTTATTGTTTTTCTGTTTTCAACTATTTATGAAATGTTTTGCAAAAAAAAAATATGAAAGTCGAATGAACTTTGCTGATTTTCTGAATGTTTCGAAGACCAACGATTATTGTTCAGTGTGTAAAAATGTATAGAATATTTGCGTCTCTGACATTTCTTGACTTTTCGAACGAGTTCATTACATTTTTTTAAATTCTTAGAAAGTGACCAAATTGCCAACGAAATTAACTACTTAACTCCACAATAAACGATATTACCGAATACTATATGACTTCACTACGATTTTATAAAAAAAATTCGCAATATCTTTTGATCTATTTTTGTTTCAATGTAAACTTTTCTTATAAGGGTTTATGATGCCCACATAATTATAAACAAACCGGTCGGAAAATGGGTCGAAAAGGCAATACAAAGCAGGGAAAATCGGGTGACTGGCTTGACATCGCCCCTGTTCGGAGCAGTTCAAAACCGAATCACTTTTCATTGTAACATGATTATGTAAGAACAAAATAATCAAAGCCTCAAATTTCACAGTTTTCGATTTCCATATCGCATCACCCCGCCCCCTAAATCTGCTCATTTTTGTGGGACTTGACAAAGATAGCTCTCTAGAAAAAATACAATCAAAATCACCCCCCCGGGAGTCACGCTAGTGATCACTGGTTTAAGAGTAAACATCGAGTGAATAACGAGTGAATTTTCACTCTATATATATGTTCACCCCCGGGGAGTGACGTATGTGATCACTTGATGGTTTGTTTGTTTTGTTTTTAAGAGAAAGAATTAATATAATGTAGATCTTTTGTCAAGTTCCACCTGCATCCATGACCAATAAAGCGAAAATCGCGACGTTTCGGATTTTGATATTGAATAGGAGCTGACCCTCAAGCGCAATTTATAGCCCCGGCCCCTCAAAGCAACGATACAATTCATCTATCGCAGTATGGTAGACCATACATAATTAAAGTTTGCTTGACTCATTACGAGGGCAAAGATTAATAACTTCGACCCATAAAAGTGCATCTCCACCATATCAACTACAACGAATATACTATCATAACTGTCAAAGGACCACCTGATATCATAAGAACAAGTTCGTGCTTGATATTTCAATATAATGCACTATATAGAATAGTTAGTATGTGTACCATTACGATTACGCAATGTGGTATTTTCATTTTCACGTTCACACAAAGTCCTGAACGTTCACACTCTTACATTTTCTCTACTTTTTACACACGACTTTCAATCTGATTTAGTGTATCTCAACTTTTAATTACTTTAAATATATTTTATTTGCCAATTTCAAACTTCTGCAGCATCAGAATATGTCAAAATACATTTTTAAAAGAGGGATATCAGCTTTAAACAATTCAATTTTATTGATGGAAATTCGATCTAACTCTTGACGCTATTTACAGTAAATAATAATTACACGTATCATTTTACCTGATATTAATTGCATCACATGCAGATCTATCACAGCGATCTTCAAATCAAAATCATGCAAGTGAAATTCATTAATCATTTTAACATTATTCAGTGGTTAAAATACTATCATCTACATGTATATTGGTGGACTATAAGAGCTGATTTAGCAAATATAGATCCGATTTGCTTTCTGTTTGATTGCGTTGTAATTATATGGTAATTATATGGTGATTGATGGTAACTGATGGATATATTGCGATCGATACGTGTAAATATCAATCAATAGAAGAGTGTGAAGTGAAGAACAGTGTTTAAAGACACAAAAACTCAAATGTTTTTTATGATATGATAATTATGTCGGAAAATGCTCCTGCTTACAAATAAGTGCATAGATGACGGAAGAGAGAATTCTTCGTCAATAATTAATGGCAGTAAAGGTGATGACTGTCGAGTATATACAAACTATTTGTCCTCCGTAGAAGGTTGATGTAATATGTGCTTTGGTCTGCTCCTTGTTGAATGGAAGCAAGATGGTCACCCAGACAAGTAATAATAATCACACCAATGAATAGAAAAAGAAATTCTGAGGTTGATGTCTTAAAGTTTGTGCGATGAGGCAAGACTAGGATAGGCTTGGGTAAACTCACTTACGTCACCAAAGAGAAAGAAAGGAAATTCTTATCCCTTTAATATATCACGTGTATAGTACATGTACATCTCCAACAGGCACAGATCAATAACTTCGGTCTCTGTACTTAGTCTAGTTTCTTCCAAAGCATAAGAATTTGGTGGGGACGGCCGTATGTACAGTATTCACATTTTTTACTTGCTTTTAGTGCAGGGAATTTTGTCACCTTTTAACACATTTTCCATGAAGAATTGTTTTTACCCTTTAAAAAATGAATTTATTTTGAAACACTGGTGTTGTTTGGAATTTGGATTGTGTAAACAAAATAATGTTTCATTAATGTTTTTTACCATTCAAAATCATAAGGATGCAGTGAATTCTGTGGCACAATTACATGTACACGAACATAAATTATTAAATCTGCTATCCGATAAAACATTAAGTTTTTTTTAAAGTTATAACAAAAATTAACTGACATCGAGCTCCCCAGTTCCTCAGTTTTAGGCTATAACACTTTACATTGATATGACAAAATATGATTCATTTATGAAACCTACTCATTTAGAGATGATTGTAAACCATAAATGTTAAAATAACAATAGAGAAATAGGATTATAAGCTGACATTTTTTTGGGTGAATGGGTGATATACTGGCGCGTAAGTTTCCAAAAAAAATCTTTCATCCCAGATAATCGACCTAAATAACTCATCATTTTATTCCCACGTCTATGCACTTTGTAAAGTTAATATTAAAGGGAAGGTTCATCCTGATATCAAGTTGGTTTTAAAGGAAGCAGACAAATTAAAAAAACAGATTAACTAAGGTTTAAGCAGAATCCGATAAGAAATCAGTTGTAATCAACCAAACACATTTCCCTTGTAAACTAAAAAATAATAAATCTCCATTTCCTCTACAGAAAATATTTAGTCATAATAATAATAATATTGGGTATTTATATAGCGCTCGTATCCACCAATGGTGCTCAAGGCGCTCCATTTTACCCTGGCTTTAGCCGAGCTGCCATATAAGGCGCTCAAAGCATTTCAAGGAATAAATTCCTACCAGGTACCCATTTACTACACCTGGGTGGAGAGTGGCAAATGTAGATTAATGTCTTGCCAAAGGACATTAGTGCCCTAGACATGCACCCTAGACATAATCTAGAAATATGTTTTTACATACAATCTATATGAAACAAACATATTCCTTTATCAATAACTGATATAATGAAAATCTATGAAATTTTCTTAACAAAGCAAATGGGAGAGGAGCTCGCAAGATACGTCACGGGGTTGCCAATTTGTATTTGATTGATTACAAATTCAAAAAAATCATGAATTTCCTTTTACTGATTTTGCTCAAACTTTCACTAATCTGTTTCTCTCATATTTCTGCTTTTATTCAAATCAAATACATACCATGGTAGACTTCCCTTTAATTTACAAACTTAGGTTAACCTGTGAATAACTGAATGACTAGAATTGCAGAGAACAGAGATGTGTTGAGAAAATGTTGCAATTTACCTCCGCGAAGGGATTACTTACGCAAGGAAAAGATTTTAAAAATGTAAACTTGAAAGATGATTAAGATTATCGATGGATAAAGCATATCAAATTCTGAATTTTGTGAATCCTCCGATCAATTTGAGATATTTTTCACTTCATTCAATCTCTAAATCGATACGTACATGTACTCTTGTGATTATTTTTTTGTCATCCTTGTACCGTACTTCGTTTAGTTCATAACATGTTGACGATAATTTTCTCTTTTGTTCTTCGTCTTTTGTTAGCTTAATCAATGTAGTGTTTTGTGATTTGCTACTCACACTCAATTATAAGGACGTGAAAAGTCAATCAACTAGAATTTTAAGATCTTAATTACTCTCTCAACAGTGTGATAATACATTGGACATGCTGAGCTGCTTTTGTTTCTTTATATTTCTTTTACCATCCTTCAATATATTACCACTCTTTCTTTCCATCTCTCCTTTCATTTATTTATTTATCTCTCTTTCTTCTTCAATATGTACTAGCTATGCTCTCCCGTCATTTCTTTTTCTTCTTCTCTCACTTATCGTATGTTTTCCATAGAAATGTATCTATGTAGGGCACTATGGCCCGTGAAGTGATGGAAACTTTTGGTAAGCTTAAAATCCCTACCAAGTGGATATTTTTTTTTTTACCTCTTCAGAGGTCATTTATTCGATGCAATCAACAATACATTAAAATACATATAAATATACATTCACTTCTCAACGGCAAATCTCCAAAGGAAGAAAGAAAAAATAACAATCTGTTAAAATCACGGAATAAATTGTTGAATAGCATTTGATATATCATCTGAAATGTTATCTAACTGTAATTCGTTTTTAAAAGCATGCCATATTGTAAAACTATTATAAGTTTTCCTCTGAAAGCAGTTCAACATATACATTTTATATATTGCATATTGCGCGTATGTAATGACTATATTTATATCTTTAGCATTTAAACATTTAGAATCTATACCGACAATCAAGTGTTTTTCATTCATTATAAGTGTTTGTTTAAAGTCATAACGAATAAATGCAGCAATACGTTTCCAGAATAATATTACCTTGGGGCATTCTAACAAAACATGAACAAACGTTTCAGTTGTTTTGCAAAAAGTACATAAATTTTCATTTACATAAGTTATATCTGAAAGGTAAGATACGATGAAGTGATTTAAAATTGAATTGCTTCACTTTATTGTTTTTCATTGTTTTAAATTTAAATTTTAATATATGTTTCCAATCAAGATCGATCGGAAGGTTAAAATGTTCTTCCCAATGTCTTAATACAGTTGTGTCACTTTTCTTGAACTCACACAGTAAACTATAAAAATGTTTTGATTTCATTATTGACAATCTAATGGCATCACCTGTTTTGATTTCATAAAACTCATTATCATAATTGTACATAATACCTGTATCGTTATCATGCCGATTGACTTCATGGATTCGTTTGATCCAGACTTTAGGGATCGCCTTCTTGAGCTTCGCATACATGAAGTCAACCAACAAAGAGTTCGAACCAAGCATATTACAAATATAATCTCGTGATTTAAAATGTACATTTTCTACAATATCATTAATCTTTAAGAGTCCCTTTGAAAACCATTCTTTAAAAAATAAGGTTTACTACCAAGTGTTATATTGCTATTGTACCATAATACTTCATTTCGAACATTTTCGACGTGCAGAAAATTAACGTACCTAAGTTCACTCCAAGCTATTAGACAGTTGACATAGAAATCAGGTATTTTATGTTTTGAGCATAGCATCAACATATCTTTGCGAGAACAGTTTGTTTTTAATATCAAAGACAACGGACATATTTTTTCAATCCAGTATTTAAACATGAATTTCCACCGTGCATCATTGTTATTTTCAAAGTACCTTGTTAACCATGCTAAATGCAGGGATTGAACCTTGGAATGTAAATCGACCATGCTCAGTCCTGCATTTTCAGCTGTGTTTATTAAGACCGATCTCTTGACCTTGTCTCGTTTAGAATTCCAAAGGAAATTGTAAATCAATTTATTCAACTCCACAATTAGTTTCGGAGGAATGGGTTATAATATGAGCTAAATAATTTCGTATCTGGTTGGTTCTGTTATTCTGTACATCAGAAAGTTTTTCACTCCATTTACTTTGTGGATGCAGTGACTAAAAATGAGAAATGCAGAAAGATGAGATGAGCAAACACTACAAATACATTTTTAACTTTGGCCGGTTTTGAGAATTTTGGTGTATAATGTACGGTATATGTTTTGAAAAATGGGTAACAAACGAATTAATCATGTTAATGATTGAAATAAATAACTTTGTCAGCTTGTGAAACGGTAGTCCACTACGGGGACTGTTCGCGCACGACCGCGATCACTGACCGCGATCCGTTGAGAAAATAATACACCCTGAAACTTTGGGGATCGCGCGATTAGTGTGTGGGATATGCGTGTAGAGAAAGTGCAGCGTATAAGCAGGAATAAACCAAATGTAAAAAAGAAAAACGGATAGAATCTAGACTAGTGAAGTGGAATAAGATAACTGACTTACTGTGAATTGACAATTGGATTCCTTTGAACAGTATGAGCCTCCAAGTTCAGTGATAGACTTCCCATCTACCTCCACGTAGATATCAAATGTACCAGCAGACGCCGTCCTGGTATGACGAATAGAAAAAGGATGTGGGTAAATCATGAAAAAATCTTCATTAGAATGGGAAAAAAAATTCTTCCAAAGTCAAATTGCGGGAGATCCCAGCAGACCGACAGTTCGTGAAACTGACGGCCCATGAGACCGATGCCGGAAGGCTATCGAGACCGACTGTAGCCCTTTTTTTAATAAAGCATATACTCGTATTCTATCATAACATACATTATGCCCGAGGAAATACTTGACCCGAGAAGAAGAAGCAGAAGAAGAAGAAGAGGAAGAAGGAGAAGAAGGAGAAGAAGAAGACCATCTGTTTTCAATTTCAAGTCTTCCCCAGATTTAAAGAGCTACATGTAAACTCATTTTAAGAAGAAGAAGAAGAAGATTATCTATACCATTAATATCGATGAAAAATATATTTATGAACAACTGACAAGTTCTTCATCTAAAATCTTGAGGAGGATTTTCAGAAAGACATCATTACTGAATTCGTGAATGTTCAATGGTTTACCTGGTCTCACAGACGATCTTGTTGGCGTTGCTAAAGTAATCCAAAATATCACATTGGATAGAGGTAGTGGTATTGCGGAAATAGACCTTGTTGCCCAAATCTTCGTTTCCTTGCCCAAAACTGAATTTATCTTCGCTAAAATCTAAAAATAAAAAGTAAAATAGAATATTCACAAACTTACATACTGAATTCAATTTGATAAAACTATTTATGAGTATCGTTATTTTAGGACACTAATTGTTATACATAATTGTTGTGAAAATGCTGAGGTACCGTAATACATAACAATAGTCTGAACTGTAATTACAAATTGATCAGAAAAACTTTATTATCAATTCTACAAAGCCTATGCTCACTTATCAGCTTCGGAATTAAATGAATATATATTAATCTTAAAATAATTGCATATCTACGTAACACAAAAGAGTTATATTGATATGAGGCATACCGGCAATTTTCCTCTAGCACCATTGAGTTTTGGTATTTGTAATTACGATCTTCTGATAACAAAGCACTTTATTACTCTGATAATTTCATTAATCTCGAAGATAAATCCATGATATTTAATCATTTCTCACTCCATAGATCTCGGAACCACTTCGCATTTTTTTATATTTATTTAATATCAAATTAATTGCGACAAATATTTTCACGGCCGCAGTACTGGTGTCATAACCGGGCATAATGAAGGATTTTATCTCTCAAGGTCATGAAGTTAGAAAACTTTCGTATTTTGTCGGTTATTGCTACAGGGAAAAATAAATGATCTCATTCAAAACCCAAACCTTGTCGTTATACAACTATCCACAGAGGACGATAATACTGTCCGCGCGGATAAAAAGCGGGATTCTTACTTTTATGAAAGGACATTGTCTTTTAATTAGAATGTGATATATCTACATTTCATTCCTTTTGTACAAAAATGGAAATCATCTTTATTGCAAACTATTAGTATCCTATTAGTTCTTCCTTTGTACATGTAAACCGTTTTATGTCACCTTTCTTGTCAAACAGTTCGTTGTGCAATCAGTCCTTCCAGACGGTTTTAAAGACCTCAGCCTGACCCAAAACAACCATATATTGACGTAAAGCTTAGTAAACAAAGAATATAATTACCCTGGGTATTCATAAATTTTCGTCTCCGTTTATCCATAAAAATAAAAAAGATAATTTTTTTTGGTCCGCCCCCTCCCTATTGCGTAACAAGAGAGGAAACTGCAGGGGGTCGCTAGACGTGTGACGACATGTCATGTATACAGCTCCGAGTGCGTCTACACGATATGTCGTCATCAAATTTTCACCCCCCGCAAAGTAGCGTTCCTCAGAGACGGGGCCCTCGTCAGAAAAACCACCGGGGCTCAACATTCGGGACGCTGTTACTCATTCCACAGGAAACGGAATCTCATGAAGTTGGTTTCAATTTGTTCAGAAAATATATAGCTCCCCGTGGATGAATAAAGTGTATATTTCAAAATTCGGTCAGGCTGAGGTCTTTAATGATCATCTTTTAGCGTCTCAAGTGCTCTGGTGCTAGTTTTCGCGATCATCATGGCTACACAATTACCATGCAGTCTAATAATAATGTTTGCTCCTTGACAAATAAAGCTATTAGAACCCGGATATGTGCGTTGCGCAACCTATTGTGTTCGCGTCGTGTCACATTCGTTGCGGTTGTTTTCCTCGATACTCATGATATACAGGCGATGGTGATGGTGGTGGTGATGGTGTTGGTGATTGTGGTAGTGGTAGTAATGGTGGCAGTGGTGGTTTTATCAGAGGCGTTGGTGGTCAAATGATGATGGTAGTGGTTATTGTGGTGGTGGTAGTAGCGATGATGGTTGTTGTGTTAGTGGTGATGGTGGTGGCAGAGGCGTAGATAGTCAAATGTTGATAATGATGTTATTGGTGGTATTGGCGGTAGTGGTGGCGGTGATGATAGTTATGGGGGTGGGGATGGGGTGAACAATTGTGTTTCACTTACCGCTACCATAGATTTCAATCCTGGTTGCTCCACGAAGACTTCCAGTTCGGGGCTCAATCCTATTCACCGTTGGTGCACCGAGCGATGAAACGACACAACCTGTATATAAAGAGAAGATAAAGCTGGATTTTAGTGAAGCAATACAAAACACAAATTACACTTTATTTATTTTATCAGCTAACACGTAGTAACTAGACAATCATTATGCAAAGCTACGGATTGAATCTATTTTTTTTTTCATTTTGTAATTTCAAGCAATTGGATTGATGAATCATTAAATTTGAAATGATGTGATATATATCTAATTCTCAGATTTAACGAAACATACAAAGCGGACTTTGAGAGGTAAGAGATGATTTAGACAACAACAAACAAATATATCAAGAGAATACATTAATGTTTGAAACTGATAATTTGGAAATAGATCAGTGCTCATCAAGGGGGCGTTTCATCAAGTGTCTTGTCAGTGATTTTTTACCAACAAATTTGCTCTCAACCAATCAGATGCAAGGATTTCAGTAGCTTATAACATTTATTGCAACCTGCCATTGATGACGTTTTTATGAAACAGAGGCCAGGTCCAAACGAACAATTCCCTTTCAAACTGAGCTATACAAGAAAATGGGCAAGGATTATTTCGCTATATATACTTTCTAATTTTCTTTAAAGCACTCTGTATGTGTAATCATATTATTTGTCCATAATATGTTCATAATCACATAATCACATTAACCATCTATAATAAATGATATCAAAAAAAAAAATTGATTACGCATTTAAGGTCAATTTTCACAACGCGTGTTGGGTATCTATGGGCTATGCCTTCGTTTTCTCTTTCTTTATTTGGCGACTCTGTAAGAAGATTTTGCGGAGATATGCTTTTTATACGTAATCGGTTATATATTGTTAAATCCCGTAAGTAATAATGTAATTCACCCCTGCTATTATTCGTGACATATTTATCGAATTGTTGAAAGGGTTTATTCGATGACATTCGCGCTTAACCAGCCTGTTAAAAGAGATTAAACCTTAAGCGCTACCATCAAAGAAAATCACCTTGACTACGCTATCAACAATATTACACAAGTAGACAATATTGAACTACATGTATTATGTCGCTGGAACGCTAAATTTTATACTAGTACTATGTTACAGGAGCAACAGTGTAGCTTTGTGGCATTTCACATTATGGTGCGAACTACCAGATTTACCCCTTTGTAAATTTCATAATGTCGGCGACATAAATTTGCTAAAGAAAAGAAATGAATTAAATGGGAAATAAAAATATAACATTGTTGGAAATACTATGTTCAGGCATGTCAAGAGGTAGTATTAAGACGGGACATGAAACAGCTCCAAAGTATTCCAAACGTCGTCTTTCGGAAAATAAGATATTCCCTGCTCTTTAAGAGCAAATGCCGACATCTCTCAAGTTTACTTTGTCTGAAAGCAGATCGAATTAAGACGTTTAAACAAAAAAGGAAATCACTAATAAGCTTGTATGAATTAAATTTAGAATTTTGTAAAATGTTTACATACAAATGTATTTCAAAGTCGAAGCCCATAGTCTTAATAAATAAGTTAAAGAAGTCTTCTGGTTTTAATATGCTTACTTTTATCTGCAAATATTTTACTTGCTCTGTGATCATCCTGCCGTCATTATTGTTTTGGATTGCCATTGCATAATCTTTCTTTTTCTTTTAATGATACTTGTTTTTGATTTTGTATGTATTGCAATTTATGTGATTCGTATTTTATGTACAAGTAAAGGAGATGAATGCATGAGCTGTAGACAACAGTGATTCGTTTCAGTGTGCTTACCTTCGAATTCTGTCAAAGTTTGTGCTTTACATGTAATTTGATGTAATTGACAAACGAAATGATATCAATCGGACACAATGTATTCACCTCTTTCGGTGTATCAGTTTTATTCTACTAGTAAAATGCCAGAGGACAACACTGAATCGATTTACTCTTTCAGCTCTTGTAAAATATTCTTGTAAAATATTTGATTTTTAAAAACAGAGAGCATAAGAAACCACCGTCATTTAATTGATTTCTGTTAATTTATGTATATATATATATATATATATATATATATATATATATATATGTGTGTGTGTGTGTGTGTGTGTGTGTGTTGATTGCTATGTATTGTTTTGATATCATATGGAATCAATATAAGATTACTGAAAAAAAAAAAAAAGCTTTTGTCAAAGTCTGTGCGTTTTATGTTACTTGATTTGACGAACATGGTAAATGAAACACTGTTAGATTCATGTATTACCTTTCTAGATGTACCAATTTTCTAGGTGTATTCTGCAAGTTTACAACTGAATAAAAGGCTCTTTGTTATTCCCAGATATCTCAGTTACAATCAGCTGATGAACTGGATATGTTTATATGTGTGTTGATCGAGAAATAAGGTTAATCCATTTGTTAAACAGTTTGACACAAAATTATCACAATTGTTCATCAGTTAGTTAAGCCTAAATGCAACCTCTCCTGCGGAGCAAAACATCGGAAATATCTTTACAAGAGTTTTGTTGTAGCCTCATTAACGAATGACTTGTAGGAGAGATGCCAAATCTAGAATGCTTAACTTGAATTTCAATTGCTTCAGATTGTTTCGTTTAGTTATAGTTTTCTTTATAATCGCTGAACAAGAAGTATTTTAAAATGTGTATTTACAAGGAATACAATCAACAAGTTGAGTTTTCAGCTATAGGTTAATCCTGCATATTTTACACCTTACATGATGTATGTTAACAAAGGCATCATAACTTTACTGATGGTACATTAATGTTTTGAATATTGTCATGTGTATTGATTATAATTTTTTGTTTTGTGAAATATGGAATAACGAGCCGGAATCTTTTTTATCAGTCTATGCTACAGTTGATCTGCTTATTCTATTTACATTTCCCTGATAAGTGTAACAGTTTCATCTTCGGAACAGTTTCTTCTGAGGACAGGCATCTTTTGCAAGAACATAAATTTTCCATTTATCCATTTTTTTTAAAGAGAGAGAGAGGGCGAAGAAAGTGAGCAAAATGTTGACAATTTATTCTAGGTGAGACCATTTTGATGACCGAATATAAAGTGACGATTACCCGACTTTCGGAAGTTTCAAAATGCTCGCATCTTATTGCTCTTAATGAAACTCCCTTACTGATAACGTTCCTTGTTATTCTGTATATAGAGTGTATCTTTTTTTAATTTTTAAAATCTTTCTTTTCTAATCAGTATAAAAACAATGTATGTAGCCGATTACAGTTTATGCCAATCACATAATCATGGTGTGGTTGTGAATTTGTTAAAGGCCGTCTTTTAAATTGCACTCTATTTTAGTGAACAATATTTAGTCTTTTTAAGAGATATGATTGTTGAGGTCCACAATAAGTTCATTTTGAGACTTTTTTTTCAATCAAATCGATAAGCAGGGGCATAGTCGGGGGCATTTCATTTATGTAATATCGGCTAATCAGTGATTTTAGATTATTGCCAGGAGAAAAAGTGAATAAAGAGGATACAAACTGTATGACATATAAAGCTTTATCAGTGATTAGTAACATGTGCACGAGTTTAGTGTATCGCAAACGTCCCTTTTCGCCACAATTTATACTGATTTAATGACAGTGATGATTAAAATTCATAAACATTTTATACAATAATTCTCATTTTCTTAATCAACAGCGGAGCTATAAGCCTACCCCACCCCCAAAATACCAATTAACAAAATCAAGCGCTATAGATTCAAGACCAATATCATTACAAACTTGCAACCATGAAAACTCGTGGAAGGATTATAAACATTTGAATTTTAGAGAAATCGACTTAGTCAATATCAAACACATCAGAGCCCCGTTTCATAAAACGTGATACAATAACAGTTATAAGCTACTGAAATCCTTAAATCTGATTTAGGACTGAGAGAAAATTTGTCACAGAAATGGGGCAGTTGGCAGGCACCACAAAACCACCAAAAAGTCGCACTGTGTGATTTTCAGTTAGAGCTCAATCAATGTGTTTTGGTTGGCATGGTCAAATTTTAGTTTTGGGTATTTCCTGAAAGAGTATACTTTTCTAAGTAATCTAACAAATTTTAGGCACCAAACAATCTAAAAGTGGTACTTTTTATTAGACTTATGTGTGTCTTCTCTGGATTTTGTTGTATTACTTTTCTTTTTTACGACCCAGAATACTTGTCTCATTTTGATCTCCCATAAATTTTAAACGGAGTGATACTTGTGCACTATGGTGAACAGGATATGACTAATTAGTATGCCAAGTTTTAGGACAATCTGATAATCCCTTCATACAGTGAGTGAGGAATATCCAATGCTAATGAGTTATATATCATTTTAAAGCTGAGAGTCTGCTCTTTCAGAATCAGACCTTAACTAAAAATTCATATCTGGCGACTTTTGGTGGTGCCTGGTCACAATTGTTATTGATAACAAGTTTTATGAAACAGGGCCCAGGATTGTTATTCATAAACATGGTGGTACATGTACATGTAGTTTAAAGAAACCAGTCATGAAATCCTTTGATTTACACAACACAAAACGACCAAGCGGACCAAATAAACTCTAAATTAAAAAAAAAATATGAAAATCGAAAGGGTAGCGGATTGGCAGACAATAGCAGATTCAGCACCTTTAACAAGCTGGATGAAAGATTTATAGAGTTGGATCCAGCAAAAAATAAGAGCGAGATACAAAATGACATTTGAAAACGGTGTCACCCCTTCATTGGCCCATGCATGGCGATTTAACACTTCAGTTGAAGAGTGTAGGTTTTTATTTTTTGGAGTCCTCTTATCCCCTTTGGACTTTTATATGACTTTGAGCTATAAATGTTTTGTCATCAAGAAATGATAATTGTCAATTTGACTACTTTAAATTCTCAATACCAAGTCCAAAGGTGATAATTTTGCCCCCTCATTATCGATAAATGTCCACTTATCTGCGTGTATATTATTGGCGTATAAGGTCCGTAATCGAGGAAACAATAAGGTAATTAATAATTTTTAAACATTTGCTATAGATGCACTACCCGCTTTTATCTTGGACTGTGTACTGAACATAGGCCTATACATCTATATCAACAGTTTTACTTAAACTAAGAGAATGAACTATGTAGCCTGAGAGGCTATATACATGTAGACATAGGTGTGAGAGCAAAAAGATACACCATTCTGAATATTTGTTGGTTTACTTAACAAATGAAATCTAGGCCTACATCATGTACATTCATCAGTTCATTCATAAAGGTGAGTGTTGGAAAGGGAAGCGAAATTTATCTGACAGGTGCATTTTATCCTTATAATCTGCAACATCGGGGAACATATCAATTCTTTCTATTTCGCTTGCAACATCTACATAATATATTGGAAATCTTGGACGGCATCTTCCTCCTCTATCACAAGACAGTCTGAAATATAATATAGACATAAATATTTCAGTAAACCGGGTTTAAATGCACGTCATTCATGACATTTAAACGTTGCCTTCAATAATTATTAATCAAGATTTGACCTGTGTATAAACGTCTTTGCCGAACGTATGAAAAGACAAAGTTATCTTGAGAACTTATAATGATATTCATACCTTTTTGCACCTCATTTCTTTCATAATTATTAAACGTATCATATACAGGGTTGGAAAAAAGTTTGGAATATTTTTTTGCCGATGAGTATGTCTGATTTTAAATGCTAGTTTCTACTATATTGTGATGAATAATTCATCCAAATCGGATTAACTGTGTTGAATGAAGTCTACTGTTCCATCTTGTACCAAAGATTACGTAATATTGTTAAACATGTTACAATGGCTGACCAATGAACCACATGTTGTCAGATTTGCTCTATTTGTGTTTGAACATCTTGTTATACATTTCTGTACTTCACGTGGAATTTTGAAAAAGCTACGTGCAGTTTGCAGTCATTTTGAGGACTTCGGTATAGCAATTAAACTGTATCTGATTATTTAACTTTTTCGTTAGACATTTGCAAAAACAGCAAATATACGCTTCCGAATTCCAAGTGGACCTCTGCACTGTGTGATAAGCCTGATTTTTAATGTTGTGCTTTTAAAGTTAAAAAGGGACACATATCTTTTATTTGAACCTCAAAGAGGAACTTAAACTGACGAAATAATTCTTGGAATAAAAATATTCCAAACTTTTTTCCAACCCTGTAATAACACGCGATGGGTAATGCATTTAAAATGCATTAATTCCGTCTTTGATTTAGCTATATGTAGCTATTTATTAGAACAGGCCTTTAGAGGAAATGCTAGTTAATTCATATTTTGGAAATGTATTATCCGTTGTTTGCTGCCTTCCTTTGTGAAATGAAAGCAGATCACACTATTCTATGGTTTTCGAGGTGCCCTGTCTGTTTCAAACATTATTCAACTTCATCTACTTTGAACTTTTAGCAAAGAAAATCTACTGTCTAACATGTTTAATGTGATGATGAGAAGGGGGTTGTATGCCCGTTAAATCCATGTATAACCTTTCTAGATGTAGCAATTTTCTAGGTAAGGTTAGTAAAGAAAATCTACTATCTAACATGTTTAATGTGATGATGAGAAGGGGGTTGTATGCCCATTAAATATTGGGAAATGTAGCAGCAATTAGGATGAATAACTGCCACTTACCGTATTTTCAACATATAATCTAAAAGATTCATGAAATATTGCATGCAAACTTGTTTATACTGTTCAAGATCTTTCTTCCACCTCCCTCCCTGGTCCAAATAACCAGGCTGTCTGGATCCATAACTCGAAAAATAGCTACAGGAAGAAAATGATTGTAGATGACTTGTATCAAAGGTTTCCAGAATACAATCAAAGCTATTCGTTATTATATAAACTGCAAGGAAGAAGTCACATTTCGTAGAAGAGTACTTACCTAAAACCACGAGACAGATCAATAGCCATCGTAATTCTCCCTGACCATCACCGGGGCAGCAGGCCGCTGCTAAGGACGCCATTGTCGGAATGTCGAGTAGAAATCTTTCCACTCCAAACTTTGGATGATGCCTTAATGGCAAAAAATAAATACTCCACGATACGACTCAAGAAAATAACAGATATATTCAATGTAAAGAAATAATGATAAAATCATCACAGAATGGTTTAAAACAGATAACGATCAACGTTGTAATAACTTCTTCCTTGGCAAGTCCAGGTCGCTTAGAATAAGGGGTTTAAGGTTTTAATCATGCAGGCATGAATTGCTTTATAGATCTATCTGGACGAGTGTGACGTACTTTGGTATATCCCACAACGCAACATCCTTGTCTTTCATAAGCTAAAATGATCCCGCGCGGCGTCTATTGTGTACTGCCGGACCATCCATCCCAGTAGCTCCGTCATAGTAAACCCTACTCGCGGTCTCCCAACAATAGATGGTAGAAAGTAAGAAAGATGTATTTGAATACACCAGTAATTAAGGTCTGCTTACGTAGGTCACCTTTTTATCTGCCAAGCAGGCTTTGTTTGGCGTTCTAAGAATCATCCAAGTAATATCGATTGAAGCGATACGAGATAGAAAACGAAAAAGAAGAATCGGAGAAAGATACGGGTGGGAATAGTGAGGAAAACCCGTTTGAAAGTGATCATTTAACCAGGCCCCGGGAGCCGGGGGTGCTAAGGGTGCTGCAGCACCCCCTAGAAGGCTGAGGATGCTGGGGATGCTGTATAGGGGGTGCTGTGAGTGCTCTAGCTAGAGAGTAGTCCAAAAGAGACCCTAAAACGCCGAGGACATTTTTTTTTTTTTTTGCTTGTCAGAGATTTTTGGACAAAATGGTTCCCAGGTGCCTGCATTTAACCATTGTATTTAAAAAGCTACAGCACTGAAATTACTACCGCTTATTACATGTGCTTCAAACCAAGTCACTAAAATTGTTGTTTGTGGGATGGTCATGTATGGTGATCTTTGCAGGTTAGAATCCTGCCCTATTAATACCTCTTCATATGACTCATAAGACAATATGGGTCGAAAACTTGTATTGATTCTCAGAATCCTCTTCTTTACAATCAAATTTCTTATTTATCATGAGAAGGACTAATAATGTAGGCAACCTCTGACTTCAAAGTGCACAGGTAGAGGAGACATATGAATTATCAAGTTGTATCTGAATCTACTTTTTGTTGAACTTAAACTTGTTAACGATTTACGTTACGTAAGAGTACGATGAATAATTCATTTTGCTTCTCCTTCTCTCCCTCCCTCCAGCTATTACTCACATTCTTTTTCTGATCCTTCCCTTTCTTATTCAATCTTACTTTCTCCCCTATTTTTTTTCTCTCAGTGATTCTCTCTTTCTCCCTTCCTCTCTCTTTCTATTTTTTGTAAATTTATGTGAATATACACTAAAGGAAAAAAGAAACTTATAAAAGTTCAAGAGATCACCAAATTAAATTCTCTGCATGGAAATGTACCAAATTTGGATATAATGTTGATTCAATGCATGGCTTTAAATGACAGTCAATAACAAAAAGTTTTCTTCAATGCCACAAAAGAAATGTGCACTGAAGCAAAGGACTCTCTAATCCCCAAGTCACAAAGACAAACTGCAGCCTTGTACACCATATGCATGTCAATGAATGAAACAAAAGAATTTCAAAAGGGATTTGCAAGTTCATATCCAAACAGATTAATAGCCAGTATGTCCACCTCTAGCTTGCTGGCAAGCTGTACACCGTCTTCGCATGCTTCCGATCAGATTCGCGATGGTAGCCTGGGGAACATTGTTCCATTCCTCTTGCAGTGCTGCAATGAGCGTCTCCCTATTGATGGGTTGATTGATGGGTTGACACACGTCGACCAAGCTCTTCCCAGAGATGTTCAATTGGGGAAAGGTCTGGTGAACGGGCGCACCATGGCAGAACATCAATATCCTCTTGCTCGAGGGGTGCAAATCCCTTTTGAAATTCTTTTGTTTCATTCATTGACATGCATATGGTGTACAAGGCTGCAGTTTGTCTTTGTGACTTGGGGATTAGAGAGTCCTTTGCTTCAGTGCACATTTCTTTTGTGGCATTGAAGAAAACTTTTTGTTATTGACTGTCATTTAAGGCCATGCATTGAATCAACATTATATCCAAATTTGGTACATTTCCATGCAGAGAATTTAATTTGGTGATCTCTTGAACTTTTATAAGTTTCTTTTTTCCTTTAGTGTATGTCAAATAGTATATCAAATTGTATTTTAACTTGTATTTTTACATATGAATATATGTATTTTCCCGTCCGTATCCGGACACCTACCCCTGGAAAACCACCCCCCAGATAACCACCCCTAGGATAACCACCCTCTAGGACAACTACCCCCTAGGACAACTACCCCCTAGGGCAACCACCCTCTAGGACGACTACCCCCCGGACAAGTACCCCCCGGATAACTCCCCCCCCAGACAACTACCCCCTAGGACAACCACCCTCTAGGACAACTACCCCCCGGACAACTACCCCCCGGACAACTACCCCCCGGACAACTACCCCCCGGAAAACTACCCCCAGGGACAACTACCCCCCGACAACTACCCCCGGACAACCACCCCTAGGACAACTACGGGGGGTAGTTGTCCTAGGGGGTAGTTGTCCTAGAGGGTGGTTATCCTAGGGGTGGTTATCCGGGGGGTGGTTGTCCAGGGGGTAGGAGTCCTAGAACCGTATTTTCCATGTAATTCAGCTCTTGAGCTGCCTTATGGATTTTTCAATAAATCCGATGATTCATATTAATTCAAAGTGATACATGATAAGCATTAATTGCAAACGACAGGTATTAAATCATTGATTTTTGACATTCTTTAATATTCTAGGTAAAAATATTTTCTTTAAGGATCGAAAGATTTGGTTTAATTATGTCAAGTAGGGTCGGATGATAATATAAATTTCGCTATAAAATTATTTGTTAAAAACATTTCCAATGACGTGATCAAATCCTATAGCGAATTTGATGTGAAATATTTTTTCTTTGTAAACACATTTTTCTGACAAAAATCACCAGCACCTGTTCCTCTGTTCTTATATGTTATGTGTTAGATATACATGGGGGGGGGGGGACAATTATGTCGAGTTAGACATGCTCGATGGATGAAATACTACCGAGGGTTGAGGATGTCAGGTCTTCTTCTTTCTCTCCCTCTCTCTCTCCCCCTCTCTCTATCTCCTTTCCCTTTATTCCCCCCTCTCTCTTTCTCTCCCTTATCACTCCCTCTATATTTATCTTTCTCTCTCTCTCTCCCTATCTCTATCTTCCCCTTCTCTCCTTTCCTCTCTCTCTCTCTCTCTCTCTCTCTCTCTCTCTCTCGCTCTCTGTTTCTTTCTATTTCCCTCCCTCCTTTATATTTGGTCACGGGGAGAGCACCCCCCCCCCCCGTTGCTACGCATCAGCAATATAGTAAAAAATGCTATCTATTCCCTTCAAAATCAATCATGATTATTTGATTTTGAGATTGAACTTATGATCGGATAGACTGAATTGAATAATTCATCAATATTACTTGTCCTTGATGATGATTTTAAAAACAGAGCATTACATCACAAATAAAATATAAACTAGAAAGGCCGTCAAAGGCGGCAGACCCACGCCTTAACCCAATAGGTTTTGTTTTGTTGCGATTATTTTTGTAAGCAGGCCATTCAAAGGGGATAACAAGAGGCACATCTCCCCCCCCCCCAATAAATTTTGCCATATCCAGGTCATAGCTTTGTGTGTCCCCACCCTTGAAAAAATTCTTCTGAAAAAGATATTTTATTATTGAAACATCCCTCCCCTAAAAGTAATTGATTAGACATGTCAGAGAGCGTGGCGTGGTGAGAAAAAAAATGTTAGCAATTTGTATTCAGTGTTCAGTCATGTAAGTGTTAGTAAATGTATTCATGTTCTATCTTTAAATTACATTGCAATTGGGGTTGTTTTTTTTTTTTCATCGGGCTTGGATAAAATAAATATGACGACAAAATAAGTTGGATCTCGACTTCAAAATGCATGCGAGGCACAGAGCTTACTCACTCAGCTCAGTCACCACCCATCAACAAAGTCAAAGTGGATACTGGCGTGCATGTATTCGGCGAACCTCGATCAGCCACCAAATTTTGCAAATCCACACAAATTAAAAAGAAATCCAGTGTTTGTATATATTTTACAACTACGAAATCCACTCAAACAGACATAAATGAGTTATAAACTAACTCAAATCTCAAATGACAGGACCGTTATAACCCAAAGAAAAAAGTTCAATCCTACTACAGTCAGTAAGGCACAGGCACTGTACTCCCTGGGGTTATGTACTCCCTAGCCCGACCAGATCGCCGTCACTTCGCGACAGCGCTGTGTATAGTTATGTACGTACAGCTAGCTACACAGCCCACTCACTCAGATCAATACACGCGAACGCTCGCGAGTGCGATAGACTCACTCACGTCGAACAAACTCACCAGATTTTCACCGAAAACAATTAAAATCACGTACTACACGTCCACCAGGATAAAATAAATCACAAAAACTTCCACAACAAAGTGGAAAGAACCGGGGAAAATAAACAGAAATGCACAGAAGATAAGAAATAGAGGAGAAGCCGTAGGGGTAGGGTAGCCTGAATCTAAATGAATTTGTAGTTAAAAAAGGTATCGCGCGCAATCCCTTGTTGCTGGGATACGTTGGCTTTGAATATTCATTGCAGGCTCGTACGGATTTGAAGTGAAATGGCAAATAATGGGTCTAAAAGTCTTCTAAAATTCATAAACCTGAAATAGACTTTTGGTGAGACGAAGTAATGAGTGTTTTGATTGGCCAAAATATTTCTGCATCTGCAGGCGAAGTTTGGGGTCATCAATCTTTCTAGTTTCTTTCCTGTCACTATCTGAACTGAAGTTCCTATACTTTACTACAGGGTCAAAACTTCAAGGTCACACAGAATGTGCAGGGGTCAACCAATCATCACCAAAATCTAATCGATTCTTTCCTGTCACTTTCTGAACATTCCCTGAAAATTTGGTGCAAATCCGTTCACCCGTTCTCTTGTTATCTTGTACACAAACAAACAAACAAACAAACAAACAAACAAACAAACAAACAAAAAAAACAAACAAACAAACATACGGAGCCCTTTACATAACCCTGCCGATTTCATCGGCGTGGGTAAAAACAAACAAAAAAACAAACAAACAAACATACGGAGCCCTTTACATAACCCTGCCGATTTCATCGGCGTGGGTAAATACGGAGCCCTTTACATAACCCTGCCGATTTCATCGGCGTGGGTAAAAACATACGGAGCCCTTTACATAACCCTGCCGATTTCATCGGCGTGGGTAACGAGTTAAAATTGCCACGACCGTTACACTCTATAGTGGTTAAAAGTCTTTATATCATTGAGACCCAATGTTTTATCGGAATTTAGATGATCCCCGGAAAAATATTGTTTTGTCACTGCTTGATGAGTTTACACACAGGCCTAAAGAGAGAGAGAGAGATAAAGAGAAAAAGAGACAGAGAGAGAGATATAAAGAAAGAGAGAGAGATAAAGAGACAGAGAGAGATATATAAAGAGAGAGAGAGATAAAGAGAAAAAGAGACAGAGAGAGAGATATAAAGAGAGAGAGAGAGATAAAGAGAAAAAGAGACAGAGAGAGAGATATAAAGAGAGAGAGATAAAGAGAAAAGGAGACAGAGAGAGATATAAAGAGAGAGAGAGATAAAGAGAAAAAGAGACAGAGAGGGATATAAAGAGAGAGAGAGAGAGAGAAAGATAGAGAGATATAAAGAGAGAGAGAGAGAGAGATTAAGAGAAAAAGAGACAGGCGAAAGGGGAATGACAAGAAAGATAGAGAGACGGAGAAAGGGGGGGGGGGGAGTTCGAGCAGGCAGGGTGGAACTGAATAAAATGAAGTAATGAAATAAGAAAGAAAAGAAGAGGTAACTGAAAAAAGTAGTGAAAATGCAAGAAAAAAGGAAAGTAGAAACAGAATTCAGGATGCAATTAGCTTACATCAGGCCTATTACTCTTACCAAGGACGGTTAGGATATAAAACACCAATGGACAAAGAGTGTGAATCCGGCCCTGAGAAATTGCTAACAACAAATCAACAACACTTTGCACGGAACAAAACATCTCCAACAGCAACGCTTGTCTAAACAATAATCATTAACACAAAAAAAAGGAGGAAACAACTTTCAACAAACTATATCGAATGCGCACCTATTTTTAATAGCATCATCAATCACACACAATCACAATAACAAATGATTTGACAAGTCAACTGGACTTACTTTGTTGTTTAGCTTGACTTGTCTCTAATAATCAACGTTGTACTACCTGGATGATTGAGATAATTCATAGGCATTGGCGGATCCAGGGGGGGGGGGGCACTTCCGGCCCGTGCCCCCCCCCCCTTTGGAAGAAAAGTATGCATTTTGTTGCTTGTCAGAGAATTATGGAGGGAAACTGGACCCCCAATCCCGCCCCCCCCCCCTACTGAGCGACTTTTCGAGAAGCTGGCAAGACCCCAAAAATATGGGTCTACCTTTTCCAAAAGTTGACAAGCCTGCATTTGTGTGCCCCCCTTATACTAAATCCTGGATCCGCCCCTGCATAGGTAGCCTATATATATCCTAATCTGTTGGAAGACACTACCTCCAACATCGAAAGAAATCAAGCGTATAAAGGCAATTATATGTAATAAATGAGAAAAGTGTTCAACCTGAACACACACAAAAAAAGACCCCCCCCCCACAAAAAAAAACTCGACATCTATTTCCTTTAAAATGATGATAGTCATAGTAATAATAATTTTAATATGTTTTGTTCACCCGGATAGCCTCATTAGTATTACATACTCTTGTCCCTGATGGCCCTGCAATGTTATTATCCGGGCTTATTCAATAATTTTAAATATTCATGATTCAAAACATCCTCAACATAAAAGAAAGAAAGAAAAAAAGTAGATCACTTTTAAAATTTTACGGACAACAAAATATTTGACTGCTTACTTGGTTGACAAACAAGGTCTGCAACTAGCATTATGAATAATATAACTCCTTGGTTGATTATGGCCCCTTTTTTCATTGGAAAAATTGGCATCTTTGCCACTTTTGTTTTGTTACAATTAAAAAAAAATATTGGTTGAATTTATGACTTAAGAGCTGATCAGAATTGATTAAGACACTGAACATGAGGGCGTTTGCCTACCTTTCCGAAATTAATTTACTTTCAAATGAAGCTTATAACAAAAATTAAGTTTCTACTACCTATAGTTTCATTTACTATCTATAGTTTCATTTTCCTTTCTGGCTGCGGCCTTCCTCAGCATGGAACTATCTAATTGTTTTCCTATATTTTTATTGTCATTATTGTTAATGCAATATTCCACTTTGTATATATTTCACATGTTTTTACTGCTTTGGATAAATAAAGAAACTGAACTGAACTGATTTATTATTTTGTTCGGTACACAGTTTTTTAAGGCTTTGCAACTTTATGTGCTTTTCATTCCAGATTTACTTGCAGTATGGGCTTTTACTATTTGTAGTGAGATAGTATGCACCTGTTCCCTTGCTCTTAGAGGCTCCATAACCCATCTCTGGGCAGGTACCACAACCACCACAGTTGGGATAACTACTCCAGTTGGAACACTTCTTGGTTGGGGAGAAGTTACAACTTGACGTGATACTCTCGGTAAAGAGATATACCGCCCTCATATGATCGCAAGCTTCCAAGACAGACGTGCCCGCGCAACCAGGCTGGCTCTCTCCTCCGTTCGGATAAAAATCCTGATGTCCAAGCTGCAAAGTAAAAAGAAAATTATTAATGATAATTCAAATAAAATAATAAATAAGCCCTTTGAGCGCTTTTTTGTCTCATATAAAAAATAAATTGTACATAATTTGTAACATTTCATACAATATTACAAATAATAATCTTCACATAAATATAACTGCTAACTGAAGTTTCATATTTCCAAATTTTAATACAAATAAACTTTCATGTAAAATATATTTGTGAATAGAACTATACATTTCAAGAAGACTAAAATTCATATATTTAAGTTACACATTTAATTTAAAAAAAATGACAGTTGAACTCTATTTTCACATAAACAAATCGCAAATAAAGTTTTGCATTTTGTATATGAAAACAAAAATTCTCATTAGTTTGATTGGTTTGATTTGATTGTCGTTGGCTCATCCTTTAGCTCAAGAACTAGATTAAATTAACCAGCTGATTACATCTTACTTATAGCTCTTCCTAAATAATAATAATAATAATAATAAACCGTTCTTGTATAGCGTTCTTGTATAGCCTTTGGAAGCGCATAGGGACGTTATATCATAATGTGTTCATTATGATATAACGTCCCTATGCGCTTCCAAAGGCCAGAATTCACAAATGAGGTTTAAACCATGGTTTAACCCCCATCCTGGGGGTTTTAAGCGTACGTGCGCATAGCCTTTTGACAAGGCCCTCGTGACTTGGCTATTTTTCTTGGCAAGTAAGCTAGTAGTGGCTGCATAACAAGACTAGCCGCCCAGCCCGGTGAATGCGCTATCGAGCGACGTGTCGCGATGGGCCTTTTGCAACCTGGCTTGTATTTCTTATGTTATCCTTTGTTCCTAGCGAGGATCTGCTACCTTTTTGGTAGGAGCCAATCAGCGAACGTATCTTCGGATGACGTCAGCATAAATTTGGTATGAAAATCGCCTTCAACAGCTCGAGCGCTGGCTCGCTCAGCACGTACTGCACCCGGCGCAAGCTTCATCAATCATGAACGAATCACATGGAAAGCAAGCCCCGCAGAGACCGTTGTGATTGGTCGATAATCCTCGGTGTAGGCGTGTTAGCATACGAATGTCAACTCGTGAATAATTCATATCGGACGATGGAAACCCAGGTTCCAAAAGGCCTCGCGACTAAAGTCGCTCGATCGCGCGTTCACCCGGGCCGTGTTGATTCTTTTCGTCGCCGGCTAGTCTCATCTCAGGCACAGCATGACGAGGAAAATGGCCAAGTCACGAGGCCTTGTCAAAAGGCTAACGTGCGCACGGAATCCGATCCAATTATACATTTCTTTGAGTGCGCGCATGGGCAATGTGCGCTTATTTACGCCTATTTCAGTACGCTTACGGAGGTTTAAACCATGGTTTAGCTTTAAACCTCCTTTGTGAATTCGGGCCAAAGGGTTTGGTTATTATATCATAATGATTACATCATGAAAAACAACACGCAAAATACATTTTTATACCCTAGGTGCCGATACATGTGTAAGCTTTAAATCTACAGCATAGAAATGGAACAGCGAACCCCCTAGACGATGAACGTAATTTTTTGTTCCTTTAAAAAAAAATAGATTAAGAAAAAGGGGTATGCCCAATATTTCATTTGTCTTCTTTGCATTTTCTTAATTACTTTTCGACCCCCCCCCCCCCCGTGCACCTTAGAATTGCGAGGATCTTGCTCCGTACTGAAAGAAAACAGATAAAATATAATAAAGAAACATGGTATCCCCCCGGAGTGTACTTTATTTGTAAGTGGCTTGGGGTCCAGACATTGCGGTGAGGAGGGGGGGGGGGGGGGGATCGGTCTTAATCGATGGATAAAATGTGAATTAACAGGGCCATTGATTCGGGGAGAGTGGGAGAGAGTCGAATAAATTTCAATTCACTTTCTCCATGTTTTCTATTTATTTCCTTTTTCTCATTTTTTTCTTATTTCGACATTCAATGGGGGGGGGGGGGGGTGGGGGGGGGGCACACATACCATCGTGCCCCTGTAACTACGGCACTAGTGTTTGTAAAGTATTGATTACCTGATCGAGCAGACCAGCTCCTGTAAACTCTCCATCGGTATGGATGATATCAACAAAGGTTGCATCAGATTTATCGATGCAACACTGTGCCCCGTATCCAGAAAACTCGGGTCCAGCTGGATCTAATCCTATACAAATCAAACAAAAGCTAAACAAATAAACAAATATACAATAGTACACTCTTTACAAAGTTTTACAAAAGTTTGCAAAACTTTACAAAGTTATCTCATCAATATCATTCGTGGGCCTACCCTAAGTTCACATAATTCTTATTTCCAAAATCGTTTTCAAAATCTGTGATTACTACAGTCAGTCATAAGCATCTTAAAGTTAGGAACAGTTGTACGGTTTCTTTATTCTCGATACTAATTCCCTTTATTTCATTCAGATCTATCGGTTTTAGGTGATCCTAAACCCTTTGTTACAACATTTACGCTTTGATACTTCATCCTTTGACGGGTAGCACTGAACATTTATCGAGGTCACATCGTTGCCATGGCGACGAAGGTGGAGCTCTACAAAAGTTTCCAAGAGGAAATGCGTCACAGAACGACATCAATACCCTGCTTCATGGACAGTGGTTAGTATCAAGCAAGAGCCGCGGAGCGTAACGTATTCTGAATGTGAGGGGAGGGGGGGGGGGGGGGGTTGGGGTGCGGCTGCATCAGCATGCGAACGAGCATAATCTTGTTGTAATGCCAAGGTTTTGAACGTGCCTACTAAAAAAATGGGGTTGGGGCTGCAGCCTCCCCCGGTCACGCGGAAAATGTTGGGGGGAGGGCGGGGACCCCTTCATTGGTGCATGCTTAGAGCATCATGTGGATGACCAATAACAGTATTTGCTTTTGACTGACTGTGATAATCATTAGCTATTCAGGTTTTATTGACTGTTTTCAATCATATTAACATAATTAACATAATACTGTAGTGCATAACATAAAATGAATACAATAACAAAAAAATATAACAATGAATAAAATGAATACAATAACAAAAAAATATAACAATGATGTTTTTCCATAAATATGGGCACAATATTAAATATCAATAATTAACAAATATGATGCACAAATATTGACCTATTAAGTGATGTTGAAAACAGTTGGACATGTTTAAAAGCAAAGCTTGTATATTACATATGCCCAGAAACTTATATAACTTAATCACGAGTGGGTCGTTCAATAATATTAAATTCATAAAGCATCATTACGAGAAGCGAATCATTGATAAGAGAATTGATAAGTGAGATGAGGTAGAAGGACTATTGCCTCAACCCACAAGAAAAACTAAGTGTGAAAGTAAAGTGGAAGTGGAAGTGAAAGTAAAGTGGAAGTGGAAGGAATCTATTACCATATAGATGTGAAAATGTGAAAATAGGGTTTGGAGGTATACGAACTATGGGACCTTAGGGTAGGCCCAAAAATGCTATTGATTAGGTAAATGTCTTGTTAATACTTAAACTAAGCATGTTAAAGTTAGGAATAGTTCACGTTTTCTCTATTTTTATTTTTATTTTTTACCCAAAATTAATGTTGAAAAATACAAACAAACAGAAAAAAAATCACCGCTTCTCATTTCTTTTCATTTAAAAGCAGATCAAAAGAGTTCTTATGGAATCTTTATAAGACAAAATATATTATTACAACTGTCACACAAGTAAGTTTGTGTTATGTTGACCAACGGGTCTCCTAAGATCGACTGAGTCTTGTTTGCCACTCCGCAATGTTGTATATTGGTTGTCGCTCATTGTTTGTTTTAACTGGATCTGATACTAGAGAGTAGATTGTGGTATAAGATATTGATTTTGGAAAGAGGAAAATATAAAATTCGATAGCTATTCTTGTGCAAAATTGGGGGATTTGCGGGATGTGAAATTTTAAATTGTCTACTCATGGCTATGAGAAAAGTTATGTTTTTTTTAATTTCTTTTGACTTTTGTTTTTTTGTTTTGGTAATTCAGACATTTTACCTGTCAGTCTTCCAACATTAGACCTCGCCTCGCCAGCATACCCGGCGGTATGGGCACCAAGACTGTGACCAATGATATGCATGCTGCCATAAGACGCTCCCGTAGCCGATTTCAGTGCCTCAAGGAGTTTACCGATATCGCGACCAACAACCCGAGTATTAGCTCGGCTCTGAGCGTAATTAGCTCTACCAGCTCCTTCTTTCCAATCCACTAGGATAACGTTCATGTTCTAAGGAAAACAAAACCAAACATATAAACAATTACAACACACTCTAAAAACAATCTATTCAAATATGACTAGCATCTAGTCAGATTTGACTAGAATAAATATTCCCATGGGCACCGGCACTATGCTAGTCAAAACTACCAGCTTCGTGTTTAAAGCGAACAGAATCCTAGTCAAAATGAACAGAATCCTAGTAAAAATGACTTTGATGACTGGAATCTAAGTAAGAAAATGTGACCAGGGGATCTGGTAAAAAAAATGACTAGACGTTTTTTTTTAGAGTACAATAACAAGGAATAAAATAGTCTTTCATCCCCATATCTACATCTTACCACTTTCTGTCATATCTTCACGTGTACGAATTGAGTATACACTAAAAAAGATATGACTTTATGACGTTTCTTATGAAGCAATATATATTCTTTAAAAAGCTGACCGCTCACGCATCTAATAAAATTTAACAAACAAACAAACAAAAAACACTATTTTGACTTTACGCTATAGAATATAAAATAGCTTGTGGAGAGCTAAAATGTATAGAGGTTTTTAACTAAACAATTTTAAATGAGCACAGAATTGAGAATTGAATTAATTACCTTATTGACAAGGGCGTTCTTCATGCTTTGAGCCCAACCAGATTTATAATCATCTGTGTAGCCATGGATGATTAGCTTCGTGTTTCGGCTGCTCTATAAGTTTTTTTTTAATCAAAGGAAAGATTATTATTCACAAGCGAAATTCATGATGTGGAAAAAAAGAAAATAAAACTGAATTCAACTGAATTGAAAAGATATTTATTGAAAAACATAAGGCAGCTCGAGATCTGAATTATACATGAAAATAATGTACGTCAAGCAAAGATAGAATTAAACATATTTTTGATGCATATCATAGCTCATATTTACAAGAATATCATAGCCACTATCTAGCAGAAAGAGGACAGCAATGCACAAAAATTAAGAAATGGAACGAGAGAGAATAAGAGAGAGAGGGAGAGGCAAACAGAGAGAGAGAGAGAAGCAAAAATGATTTATATATCCTACAACTATTAGCAAGCATAAGTCCAAACACAAAGGCCCGAATTCACAAAGGAGGTTTGGTTTAAACCATGGTTTAAACCCCCTCCTGGGTTTTTTAAGCGTACGTGCGTACGGAATCCGACCCAGTGCCGAAATCATTCTCTTTGAGCGCGCTCATGGGCAATGAGCGCTTATTTTAGTCCATGGGCCAGAAACCGAAAAGGTCCCCCCCCTTAGGCACAATTTTAAATGATGTTTTTCTGTTAGCTAGGACCCTCAGCTATCAGAATCTGCTTGTTTGCCATAAAGTTGGTGGTGGGTGTGGCCACCAGGGCCGTTACCATGGTAACGGATCAAGAAAAATATGAATTTTAGGAAAAGTCATATAATTCCAATTCATGAATCTAAAAATACTTGGTAAGCATCATAATATATGTATTTTAAGGTGCCCAATCGATTGCAACCATAATCAGAGCCATTTAAAGTCATGGGCGTGTCCAAAAATGGCCGTTACTATGGAAACGGTACCATAAAAAGCCGGGTTTTTTTTACAACTTTCCAAATTTATAAATATGAAATAGCCAAAAAGGTGTATGCACAAGCCTAAAGTATGTTTTTCTATTAGCTAGGACCCTCAGCTATCATAATCTGCCTATTTCATGTACAGTTGGTGGTGGGTGTGGCCTGTAGGACCGTTACTATGGTAACACACCAAAAATACTGGATTCTTAGAAAATACTGCATCTTTGTAATTCAATAGCTATAAAATATATGGTAAGTATCCCATTATGTGTATTTCAAGCTGGCTGATAGATTGCAATCACAATCTGAGCCATTTAAAGTCATGGGCGTGTCAAAAAAGGCCGTTGCTATGGAAACGGTCCAACAAAAAGCTGATATTTGTGAAAAAATCTATAACTAACCATTACAAAATAGAAAGAAAAAAATGTCTGCACAGTCTTTGATAATTTTTTTATATTAGTTGTGACCCTCAGCTATCATAATTTGCTTGTTTGACATCAAAGTGGTGGTGGGCGTGGCCGCTAGGGCCGTTACCATGGTAACACATAGCGAAACACTGGAATTTAGAAAATACCGTATATTTGTCATTTAGCGGCATAAAATATATGGTAAGGCCTCTAATATATGTATTTCAAGCTGTCCTACTGATTCCAACCACAATCTGAGTCATTTGAAGTCATGGGCGTGTCAAAAAGGGCCGTTGCTATGGAAACGGTCCCACAAAATGCTGCTATTTGTGGAAAATATCTATGATTTATCAATACAAAAAAGGAAACAACTGTCTGCACAAACATAAATCATGTTTTTTCTGTTTGCTAGGACCTTCAGCCCTCATATTCTTCCTATTTTACATAAAGTTGGTAGTGGGCGTGTCCACTAGGGTTGTTACCATGGTAACACACCAAGGAATTGAATTTTAGAAAATACTATATATCTGTAATTCAACATCACAAAAACAAATTGTACCCATATAACTATATGTATTTTGGGGTGCCCGTTTGATTGCAAGTAGAATCAGAGTCATTGGAAGTCACCGTCATGTCAAAACATGGCTGTTGCTATGGAAACAATATGATAAAAATTGAATATTTCAACACAAAACAAAGAACAAGTAGTATATACAGCTTAAAATGCTGTTTATCTGTCAGCTAGGACCCTCAGCTATCATAATCGAAAGCTTCCTAGTAGCCACAAAGTTGGTTATGGGTGAGACTGTCAAGGTAGCTACCATGGTAAGGCACCAAAAAACAGAGTTTTAGAATAATAGATAATAATAGAAAATTGATTTTACTTACCCAGGATAAGCACATCAGTAATATTACTGCCCTGCAACTATCATTGCCTTGTACACATTTCATACATCTGGGTCAAGCAAAACAAATGTGGGCAAAACACCTTGCCCAGGGATGTAAGCACCGATCAAGGATCGAATCCAAGAGCTCTCGTATGAGAGTGAAAGGCCTTCACCAATATACCACAGTGCTTCCACCATGTATTTGTAATGTAACGAAGTACAATGTAGGCATCTAATTATACACAATTGAAGCTGCACCTTTAATTGCAATCAAAAGCCGGATGAATTTAGGTTAGTCATATAAAAATATGCCGTTGCTAGAGGAAAGGAATGATAAGAAAGCTAATATTGATTTTTAAGAAAGGGATATTTATGTATCTAAATAATGAATTATAAACAAGTGCAACTGTCCTATTGGTTCAAATCCAGATTAACAATATTTTCCAGGTTGGAGGCCTCAAGTTCATGCCTGGGAGGACACTTGCTATGACAAACGAAGATGCAAATGTTCAAATAGATATGCAAGGCTTCTGAAAATTCATTGTATTTTATAAGCCAATTCATATTAAAAAGGTACCACTGTACTTAGAGATACTCTCATCTACTGTGCTGTCGTATTACAGTATTAACTTTGACCACTTGGTAGGTGTTGTACTGTGGCTGTGAGCACCAAAAGCATCTTTAAAATATTGGCATTTCAGAAAGTGGCATTGTTTTAGTTGAACATTATTTTCTGACTGTACTGCTAACTGCAATTAATGTGTCGGTTTTGAGTTCACAGTCATTCTGTGAAATGATAACTGAGGTACATAAGTGTCCATACCCAGTTGACATGAGTGAGAGCTACTTTTATTCCACTTTGCCACTTCAAGGAGTTCTATAAATGGATGCCATTAGGAATCAGAAGTTAGAGAGCATCCTTGGGATAGAGGTACGGAACATTTTCAGCAGAATTCCTCTTGCAGCAACACCCGCTACTTTGGATGAGGTTGAGGATTACCCATCAGAGTTATCATGAAGAACAGATACAATAAGGCATTGACAGACTTCAGAATTACATACCAAACTATACTAAGTAAATTTGAATTCCCTCTCGGGTGAAGTGAGGATTCACTCATCATCTTCATCCTAACCATAGAGACAATACTCAAGTATTGCAAAAAATGTATTCTCTTCTAACATAGTGGTGGAGGTATAGATGACACCTATATCTCCATCCTGAGTTCTGACTTTATTCCGCCAAACCAAACCGGAGGAGGGTTGGACAATCTCCTCACCATGACCTTCTTAGCCTGTGATTCAAGCCAGATAAGAGTGCCTCACCATATCAGACTTGTAAGAAAGTCAACCAAGTTTTAATAAAAGAATGCTCAGTTCAAGTAAGGCTCCAGAACGCCTTAAAGCTGTAAAAGATGGATAGACAAACCCGCTGGTGATCACTAATTTCAAAATATTATGGACTTAGCCACTAAACTCTGCCAAAAATATACCCCGCCAAAAATATACCCCATCCTTTATCCAACCATGCTTAAGGCAAGATAGTATTAGAGGAACAATCTCACAAACTATAGGCCATATCTCCTCTAAAGCCAAAAGAACTGCAGCTTAACTGTAAGGGCAACCAATATGTAAACTTATAGGTCTTATGGTCCCCAACACATCAAGTCCATGGCTAATATACGTGTACCCCAATCATGCAAGTCATGAGAACGCTGAGCTGCAAGTGCACCACAGGCCTTCTCAGTGACTCTTTTGAATACCTTCTAGCAAATATAAAAAACTCCAGGCAGGTATCAACACTGGACTTGATCTATGATGAGGCACCCAAAAATTCTTTGGCCCTGTTTCTGATGAAGTCCAAATCCTAGACCACCTTGGCCATGCTGTTAATCCTTAATGAACATGCAGATTTCCTATGGGTAGGATTAGGGGAAAGTATGCTAAATTCTATTCCAATCTTCTCAGATTTATTTCAAGTAGACAGGTTTATCATCTTATGAATACATAAGGTTCTGTGACTGAGGTGAATCCATTTATTAAGCCTCCATTGCCTCCCTCCCAACGCCAAGGCATAGAGGTGGAAGCATAACTACTCAAGTACAGCTAACCAGTTAGGATCAGCTGTTGTTACTGCAATTAAAAAATGTCTTTGCAACATAATTGCCGCTGTGTAATAACAAAAATCTGTCACCTTTTTAATAATAATACTACCATGGCAACAACCATGTTTTGACATTACTATGGCCTTAAGTGATTCGGATTATGACTGTAATTTAGTGTCATAACTCTGGAAGTTTATGATATGTATATCCAGACCAATATTTTGTGTTTTCTATTATTGAAACAGAATATATATATACATGTATATGTTATTTTCAAACAATTTCCAATATTTTGATGGTGCGTTGCCATAGTAATGGGGCTGGTGCTCACACCCACCATCGGCGTCAGTTTGAGACCAAACGGATAATAAGAATTATAATCGTGTACCTGACTGTGACCTTGAAAGCGCACAACAGAATTGCACTCAAAAGAGCTGCTTGAAATAGATGTAATGCCGACTAAATATTTTCACGTTGTTGAATTACACATATACGTTATTTCCTATCTTATTACCATGGTAACAGCCCGAGTGGTCGCCCAGTATCCACCTTTGTGGCAGTCAGGGAGGATATGATATCCAGGGTCCTAGCTATTAACCTACAGGGGAAAACCACATTTCAGGTTGTGGATACCCTTACTTTATGCAGTGCATTGGATAGTTACATATTTTTTCACTAATATTTATTAATTCCCCATAACATTTCTATAGCAACAACCATGTTTTGACATGACGGTGACTTCCAATGACTCAGATTTAGCTGATTTTAGGGTGTACATACACCTGTTCTTTGTTTTGTGTTGATTAGTTACAGAAATATTCAATTTTTATCATACTGTTTCTATAGCAACAGCCATGTTTTGACATGACGGTGCCTTCCAATGTCTCTGATTCTACTTGCAATCAAACGGGCACCCCAAAATACATATAGTTAGATGGTTACAATTTGTTTTTGTGATGTTGAATTATAGATATATAGTATTTTCTAAAATTCAATTCCTTGGTGTGTTACCATGGTAACAACCCTAGTGGTCACGTCCACTACCAACTTTATGTAAAATAGGAAGAAAATGAGAGCTGAGGGTCCTACCTAACAGAAAAACATGATTTAAGATTGTGCAGACAGTTGTTTTCTTTTTTGTATTGATAAATCATTGATATTTTCCACAAATAACAGCATTTTGTGGGACCGTTTCCATAGCAACGGCCCTTTTTTGACACGCCCATGACTTCAAATGACTCAGATTGTGGTTGGAATCAGTGGGGCAGCTTATAATACATATATTAGAGTCCTTACCATGTATATTTCATGCTGCTAAATTACAAATATACGTTATTTTCTCAATTCCAGTATTTCGTTATGTTACCATGGTAACGGCCCTAGCGGCCACGCCCATCATGAAATCTTTGGAAAACAGGCAGATTATGAGAGCTGAGGGTCCTAGCTTACAGAAAAACATGATTTAAGATTGTGCAGACAGTTGTTTTCTTTTTTGTATTGATAAATCATTGATATTTTCCACAAATAACAGCATTTTGTGGGACCGTTTCCATAGCAACGGCCCTTTTTTGACACGCCCATGACTTCAAATGACTCAGATTGTGGTTGGAATCAGTGGGGCAGCTTATAATACATATATTAGAGTCCTTACCATGTATATTTCATGCTGCTAAATTACAAATATACGTTATTTTCTCAATTCCAGTATTTCGTTATGTTACCATGGTAACGGCCCTAGCGGCCACGCCCATCATGAAATCTTTGGAAAACAGGCAGATTATGAGAGCTGAGGGTCCTAGCTTACAGAAAAACATGATTTAAGATTGTGCAGACATTTGTTTTCTATTTTGTATTGATAAATCATAGATATTTTACACAAATATAAGCATTTTGTGGGACCGTTTCCATAGCAACGGCCCTTTTTTACACGCCCATGACTTCAAATGGCTCAGATTGTAGTTGGAGTCAGTGGGGCAGGTTGAAATACATATATTAGAGGCTTTACCATATATTTTATGCTGTTAAATGACAAATATACGACATTTTCTAATTTCCAGTATTTCGTTATGTGTTGCCATGGTAACGGCCCTAGAGACCACGCCCACCATGAACTCTATGGAAAACAGGCAGATTATGATAGCTGAGGGTCCTAGCTAACAGAAAAATATAATCTAAGATTGTGTAGACACCTCTCTGTCTATTTTATACTGATAAGTTTAGATATTTTTCAAAAATATAAACTTTTTATGTTACCGTTTCCATAGTAACGGCCATTTTTTGACATGACCGTGACTTTAAATGACCTAGATTTTGGTTTCAATCAATCAGGAAACTCAAAATACATATATTTAGATGGTTACCGGTCATTTTTCAAATTTCTGAATTAGAAATATTAGGTATTTTAATAAATTCCTATATTTCCTTGATGCGTTGCCATGGTAACGGCCCTGGTGGCCACACCCACCACTAACTCTTTGGCAAACAGGCAGATTCTGATAGCCTAGGGTCCTAGCTACCAGGAAAACATCACAAAAAATTGTGCCTAAGGGGGGGGGGGGGAGGGGGGTCTACGTTGGCCCATAGACTATTTACGCTTATTTTAGTACGCTTACGAAGGTTTAAACCTCACCCATGGTTTAAACCTCCTTTGTGAATTCAGGCCAAAATTTTAATTTCAGAGTAATTTCTCATCAATCTATAAGGGCAAAATTGAAATAGTACGAAACTTCGATAACAGCTTTAAATTTTAAAAGCAATTTTGAAGATGAGAATAGGATCAGATAAACTTTGGACTTTGGTTTTTTTGTTGGAGGAGAAAACACATTTTTGGCCCCGTCGCATCGGGGATAAAGGCTTAAAAGAAAGTTTTACAAAATATTTATAATTATATATACAATTGTCACTCAATCCGTGAACCATATGTCTTTTACATTTTTAAAAACAGTACACATGAAAATTAAGAGAAGAAACATAGCAATTATATAAATTGAAACATAATAGATCATAATTCAATGCAAATTCAAGCAAAATTGGCATAATGTAAACATTATAATTGTAAATGAAAACATAGGTGGAGGAGTCTATTAAGATAGCATGGCTTGTATTTCATAGACCCCTGTTGAAAAAAAATAGTTCTGGTCATGATATTGAACTGTAAAAGAGACTGTCTTAAAGCAATTTGGAAAGGTTGATTATATAGCACATAAGAATTAGTGTATGTATATTTGGAATCATCAAAATGATAAGATATTGACTCAATCTTACCGAGATTCACATGCACTGCACACATAAAGTATATGGGATTACACACAAATGTTCGGTGCGAATATTTCAGCTTTTTCTTGTCATAGTTTGAATGTGAGGGCATTTGTGACGAGGCACCACAAAACCACCAAAAAGTTGCCAGATATGAATTTTTAGTTAATGCCTGATACTGAAAGAGGAGATTCTCAGCTTTAGAATGATATATAATTCATTAGCATTGGATGTTCCTAACCCAGTGTACAAAGAGTAGAATGCCCAGTTCCACAGAATGTTACTTCTGAGAAATAAGGGTATATTAAAGTTTGCAGTGTATTGAAGCACTCTGACTTGCAAAGTCTTGTGCTAAGGTGACAAAATGAGGATTAGAAGTTGGTATACTAATTAGGCACATCCCATTCTTTTTAGTTGACAAGTTTCAATGCAAGAACCTACTCTATTTTAAAGTTATGTGAGATCAAAATGAGACAAGTATTCAGGGTTGTAAACAAGAAAAGTAATACAATAAAATCCAGAGAAGACAAATATAGGTCTCATAAAGAAAGGTCAAATATACAACTTTTAGATAGATTGGTGCCTCCAAATTTTTTAATTACTTAGAAAAAACATATGAGCGAGCAACAATTTGGGTCACGTGAGGGTAGGATGGAAGGGGGAAAAAAAGGTTTTCCTTATAACTGTTCCCCCTCATTTTTTCCCACTAGAATAATACCGTTCCTTCTATATACTGTTCCGAAAGGGCGAAATGGAGAGTCCCGCGGTGTGTCCACCCCCCCCCCCCGAAAAGCCCGTTTTCATTTTTTTTTTCTCAATGGAGGGGGTCGGTGTCCTGAATCCGCCTATGTTTTTATAACAATGAAATATTTGTTTTATTTCTTACAAATTTTGATCACACAAAGATTAAGTAATATTTTTAAAATAAACCTAAAAGGATGTTCTGAGAGTGTTCACTATAATATATAGTCAATATTTCCGTTTTGTTTACGTGTACATGATGTGCGGTATTTCTATCTTTTAAATTTCAGTGATGACATCATGATAACAGTGATAAAATACCTTAAAATTGGAGTTTTTGATGGAGCTCGAGCTAGTCCTGGTCAGTTTCTGTGCCGAATTCTTGTTTGAACTTGTGTAAAGCCAGTATTTAATGACGATGGCGCCTGGACTCTCTGGTTTAGCATGATGGCAGGCTGGGGCACCATTGCCATATGTGAACGAACCAAGATCACTGTATGTTACACTGTCTGCTTCAATTCCTGAGGGGGAATACATAAATAAACGAAAACCGATGAATAATTCAAAACCTTTTTCGAAGTGACTAGAAATATTATTTTGCAGTATTGTTTTCGTTCTCAGCATGATTTTTATTTCCTGTGTATTCCCTTCTTTTTGCATTTAATAATTTGTAGGTAAATTAATTAATACTCTTTTTTCAGATTGAATATCGAAAATTATTGGAATGGAATCTATATCAAATCTCCTCTGATATATTTTTCATTCCCATAATTGTTGTACCAATTTTATTAAAATTGTTGAAACAGTTTATTTCCTTTCCAACTTGTTTCTCCTGTATAATTACTTATTTATGATATTTACTCTTGTTGTTATTCTTCGCCAACATAATTATCATAGTCATCACTGACTGCTATTATTCTCTCTGAAAATTCTTTTAACAATCAAGATGGTATGTCTAAAAAAAAACGACAAATAATATTATTGTTCAAAAGTACAGGATTTGTTTAAACATAGGTCTATGGAAGTAATTTAAAGCACCGATTTAAAGAAACAAAAAATCTGGGTGATTTAAATCAAACCTGCTATTTATTCATTTACTACACACCTGGGCCGAGAGAGACAATTGTGGGTAAAAGACTTGGTCGAAGTATTAAAAGGAAAGGCCCGAATTCACAAAGGAGGTTTGGTTTAAACCATGGTTTAAATCCCCTCCTGGGTTTTTTAAACGTACGTGCGCCCGGAATCCGATCTAATCATATATTTTCTTTGAGCGCGCGCATGGGAAATGTGCGCTTATTTACGCTTATTTCAGTACGCTTACGGATTCGGGCCAAAGAGACACGGATCGAACTGAGAACCTTATACATGAGATCAAGGGCCTATTTATCTCAGGCCCATTCTCTCATAATCACCCCCAACAAACCATTGGCTTTTACGATTCCCCCACTTCTTTTTATACATGAAGTTATTGTAAATATTGTATACAATTTAAATGTTTTTAAAGAAAGTGGAAATGAATAAATGAAATGAATTGAAATGAAATGAATCTTACCTTGAACAATGGCTGCAGCCAGGAGCACGACACAAAGAGAAAAGTTCCCCATCTTAGAAGCAAATGAATGAGCTAATCCTTGAAGTAGCAGGAATATGATTTTAATTGAACCAAAGTACCTCTATTTATACAATTAAAATGCCATCATATCTTGAATTGTGTAAACATGCAATGTCAACATTGAACGTTGCCTACTTGCCTCCACGTTTATTTACTGATTAATTAGCGATTATAATCATGTAAAATACTTGTTAATGAGGGCATGTATTTGTTTAAAAAACCACATGCTATTAAACTTGAGAATTAATTACCTTACATTTAAATGATAACTATTTTAATTGTCCCCCGATATGAAATAATACGGTCTGGCGGCTCTGACCTTTGTTCAGCAAATCGCTTGACTAGTTAATTCGAAAATTAATATAACGCTAACAATGAAAAAGCAATTCAGATAAGAACCCTGCTCTGACAAAATTTGCTTATAGCCAATCAAATTCAGCGACTCGGATTTCAGTAGCTAATACAATGTATTGTTATAAATTGTTATTGCTGACGTTTTATGAAATAGTGTCCTGAGCCCCGTTTCATAAAACTTTTTATCAATAACAATTGCAACAGATCTATGACTAATTGGCTCTCAGCCAATCAAATGCTATGATTTCAGTGGCTTATAACAGTCATTATAACTTGTTATGGTTGACAAGTTTTATGAAACAGGGTCTAGATCTGGGAAGGGTAGTATCTATGGCAGTGGTCCTGACCTCCTTTCATTTTCTTTTCAGAGTCATCCTTTTAAGTTATAATCTTTAGAAAAAGAAAATGTTTGAGGCTTTAAAAACTTTCGAAGTACATGTAGTTCTGTTTTCTTCATACCAGTATAAAGTGTTAGTCAAGCATGTTACAGGTAAATGTGTAAAAATCATTACATGTCTTACTGCAGTGCAATGCAATGATGATGATTATGATGCTGATGAAAAGTCACATCTTAAACTGACATCAATCAAATGATTTGATAAAAGTTTGTGACGTGTCAATCATGAATATCCATCCATCCAACAAACAAACCATTATCAGAGAGCTGGTGTGTTGATAAATTTGTAGGAGAACATTGTGCGTAATAGATGGGCTTATAACCATCATTCAAGTAGAACACTGATGATTTTAAATATTGGCTTAATACTTATTATTGCATAGATGGCATAAATTAAACAAGGTTATCCAAATTTAAAGCTTGGAAACATTTGAATTAATGATTATTATCAATTATAAAACGGTAAAATACAGCCCCCGATATAGCAGCTGAAAAGCTCCTTGAACGCTGCTGAGATGTGTGACGACACAAGAGGGGCGAGTCCTGTCTAAGCAGACGATGTCCCATAACATTATACACATTTTTCAGTGCCTGTTTTGTCATCTCCTCTTCACTTATTTCTCTTACTTGACTAGCGTCAGTCTTAATGTTAGTCTGTTGCCTCACTCTTAACTTCGTGTATGGTATTATTTTGATGAAAAATGCAGCGTTAAAAAATAAAGGAATCAGTCACTTGTAAACAAAATAAGACGCCATTGTATTTTCAGCTGCTTGCACCGCGGCATGTTCGGCGTTTCAAGAGGGAACGAATACCATCCAGCTATTATTCGCAGGGCTTTTCAATTTGAAAATGGGGTTTATTTCATTGATCATTGACCCTTCTCCTGTGTATTTACAATCAAACGGTTTTAGTTATCAGAATCAGTTCACTTTCCCTTTTAGAATGGTGTGAAATAAGGTCATGTTTAAATGTACCAAACTCTTTATAATTTGATAAATAATTGCATTGCAATTACGTTCATTCATTATAGGACGTCGTCTGCTTAAGCAGGATCGATCCCTCGTATGACGACATCAAAACATCGCTATATTTCTGGCGAATCCTCGGATATTCCACATGCTGAGAAGAGCTTTTATTTATGTTGTTTTTATAATCATCATATACGCAGTTGACATAAAACTTATACGATTGCCATCTGTAAGCTTCCCAATTTCTAGTGATACATTAATTGCCATATTTGTGATTTTCTTGAGTGTTCTACTTTCAGTGACCATATTTCGCGCATGACCTAAGTTCGCGCACAGGGCAATATCTAAAAAACTACAAAAGATTTCGAAAATCTGATAGCGCTATTAGATAGAGGAAGCTAAAATTACATATGGACTATATTTTCTTTTAAGTTGGGTGAGAAATTATGCTACTTTTTGCGTCAGTTTCCGAAAAATATGAAGTTACCGACAACGGTCCAAAAATCCTCATTTTGATAGAAGATGTCATCAAAGTTGTAGGTAAAACGTGATACCAAATGATTGTATGATATTTTGTCTTACAAATGATGCAATTATCTTCCCTTTGCTGGACCGCTACGTTGGATAACTTAGATGTTAATTTACGTGCGCGAACTTAGGTCTCGTTGTTTTTATGCCTTTTTTTTATTTCCAGTGTTTTGCGATCCGACACTGGGTTTTGAGATCGCGATATTTCCGAAATTCTTCGTCGATTAATGTTCTTGTTGAATCAAGTTTTAGTCCAGAATTTTGCTTTCCGTTTGGTATAAAACTTTATAAATAAATTATTGTAGAATATGAGAAATCAAGTATCGAATATCACATTTCTAATAAAAATTTGAATATGCGCGAAATATGGTCACCCCATCATACTGAATGATGGTTATACGCAGAGAAAATTGCCCGGCCAGTGATGTATTAATTTCATGAGGGCTAGGGAGGGAGGAGTGGGGGTGAACTGGGGAGCGTTTCATCAAGCATTTTGTCAGTGACATTTACCGACAACTGTTACAAGCTACTGAAATCCTTGCATCTGATTGGCTGAGAGCAAATTTGTCAGTAAAAATTACTGACAAAGCGCTTGATGAAACGCTCCCTGCCTGGTCATCGAGCTAGGGGACAGTGTTGAAGGGATTGTACCATCTTTTTCCAGTTTAACGCCCCTATCTTTTTTTACTTTCTCTCTCTTTTTATGACCATTTTACTGGGGTATGCGTGCCCCCGTAGCTACACGATTAGATGAATGTAATTTTACGTTTTGTGTTCCTTTAATTAATTAAAACATCACGCTGAAACATGATTTTAAAAAACCTTTCTTTTCTCACTAAATGTTCACGTTGTTGAATTTCTTCAAGACATTTAGAGAAAATTGAGGTAATGTAATCTGTTGAAATTTGAACCACTGATCTCATAAAGTACCTTCAATTCCCCCTCCCCAGGGGCGTAGGGTGATCAAGATTCGCCGACACCAGTATCATGGGGGGGGGGGGGGGGACCACTGGGTTTTCTCGGTGAATAAAATCCAAAATTATCAAAGCCATTGATAAGGGAAGGGTGTGGGAGTGGGTCCGACTTATAGCATGTATATCGTCTTCTTTTCACGTTCCCTTCCATCCTCTCTCTCTCTCTCTTGTCTCTTTCGGACTAGATACCTGTTTAACACTATGCCATTTAGACCTGTATAATTAATACCATGGTTAGCTTGTCTTTAGTTAACCATTGGAAGATTATTTGGATAATTTGAGAACAGCGTTAGAAAGAAATATTTCACTCTCTCTCTCTCTCTCTCGTTTGGAAAGAGACTTTGGCTACATTAAAAACCTGTAACAGTCAGTTCAATAGTTAAAATTACATATTTCATATTTGCTGTAGACCTAAATTTAAAAAAAATGAAAGGCATCTTACTACCTTAGCTCTACATTCTTTCGTTGGAATGACAAAATAATTGAATATCGAATTTCGTTACAGTATGACAAATGTGCCACTCAATGTGTACTGTTTACTCTCATAAGTGCACAAAACTCAGTTTTTAATGTTTCAGCAAGTTTGAATGTTCATAAATGATTCTTAATAATAAAAGGGAAAAAATAACGCGGTTTGCTAACTCTATTATTACCCTGAACAGATATTGCACTAGTATAAAGTGCGTTAACCCTGATCGCACCACATACATAATATAGCCAATAGGGGTGCTGTAGTTGTAGGAGGGTTAACGCTTTGGTGCCGAGACAGTTAACTTGCTCGAATCGTAATACTGAATCTTAATATCTTTAGATTTAAATGAGCTAGTCGAAATTAGAAATCGCCTCATGGATTGTGATGTTTGATTGTCTTTCATGATAAAACAACAAATAATAGCAATAATAGAAAAAGACAAGAAAACTAGAAAATATTAGACACTTCTGTTATGTAGTCATACACTGTAAAAACTGAAGTGCTACTTTTTCGGGGCATGTATAGTGACTGCACCTGAAATGCTGTTTTAGCACTTGTAGTGTGCTAATTTACCAGCAAAAAAAATGTGACCGTGGCGAGTCTCGAACCAGGTTCCGCTGAATGAAAGGCGCTGACGTTACCGATAGACTAACGAATGCTTCTTGCAATCCAGTTTAGTCATGGGAGTCAAGTAGATAACATAAACTATGTGGTGTCGTAAATATGTAACAATATGATCTGCTCTAAATCGTACGATGTGAGTTAGTCTAGCGGTAATGCCAGCAATTCTCGATCAACGGACCCTGGTTCGAGGTTCGCCAAAATCACGATTTTTTTTTTGAAATGAATGTTTAGCAGTTTAAGGAGCCGGTCCAGCTCCCGTGAAAGTGCTGAAATAGCACTCTGAGTGCAGTCCCTATGCATGCCCTCAAAAAGTGCTAAATTTAGCCGTCCTGGTGCTGAAAAACAGCACTTAAGTTTTTAGAGTGTAGTTGTAATACATTTCTGTTAAATGCTGTGGTACCGTAAGGGTTAATCTACAGCCTTCCAGTGACCCCAGGAGAATATCACGCCATTTTCACTGCGAAGCAAGCATCTGGTATTAACATGTGTGCCAAGTCAATTGACTAACAAGATTAATGAGGCCAATTAGCTATCGTTAATTGGTCTATTAACTTCTTTTTATCATGCAATACACTAATTAGCAAACACGTCTCAAGGATGTCTAAATATTTAAACATTTTGTTATTATTTTAAGGGGCTATGGAAAATGAATTATGTATTTCACCTGATTTGAGACGGAAATACTCGAAACTTTTAAGGCATAAGTAAAGAAAAAAAGAGTTCAAAAGTCTTGATAACTTTTGTATATTTAGCTTTATTACACATGTTACACCAGCATTGATATTATTGTATATTAAATTGGTCTGATACCTTTTTATTATCACGCAATACACTAATTAGTGCAAATTTCCCAAGGATCTCTAAATATTTAAATTTTTAAATTCAAGGGGCTCTCGAAAATAGATTATGTATTCACCTGGTTTGATAAGGAATTACTAGAAACTTTGAAGGCATTAGTAATGAAAAAGAGCGCTCATAAGTCGTAGAAAGTTTTGTACATTTTGTTTTATGACACGTATTGATGTTAAGTTTACATTAAAACATTTTGTGGGAATGCTTATGACGTTGAAATTGTATCGTATAATTACAATGTATATGATTATGACGAATCATTCCTGGCTTTTCAATATTCCGTGTTAAATTTTAGTTGAGAATTTCCATAAAATTTTCCATAAAATGAATTCGCTTTTGCAATACACATGCAATTTATTCTTCTTTCTCCCTCTCCTCTCTACCTGTCATCTAATCTCTTTCATCCCCCCCCTCTCTCTCTCTCTCTCTCTCATTCCTTTCTCCTCGAACGTTCTATCCTTTGTCACCCCTTTCTCCCTTCTCCCTCTCTCTCCCCTTTCCCTCTTCTATCATTCTTCTCTTTCTCCTCCTCCTCTCTCGCTCCCGCTCCTTTCTCCCCCTCTGCGTCCCCCTCTCCTTCTTATATCACTCCTCTCTTTCTCTTGCTCTCTCTTCCTTCCCTCTACTCCCCTCCACTACAATTCATTTCTTTCTCCTCACCTTCCTCATTTCTCCCTCCCTCCTCTTTCCCTCCTCTTTCCATCCTCTATCACTCCTCTTTCCTTCCTCTACCCTTCCTCTTTTTCTCGTCTGTCACTTCGTCTATTTCACTCTCTATTTCCCTTTCTAGTTTCCCACCTTTCTATTCTCACCCCATTCCCTTCAGCTCTCTCTTTCTCTCTCTCTTTCTCTTCCATTTCTTTCCCTCTCTCTCCCTCACTTCGCCTTACATCCCCCTTCTCTCTCTCTCTCTCTCTCTCTCTCTCGCCATTCCATTCGCTCTTGTCAGTTTCTATTAAGACCCTTCTCTATTTCCCTTTCTTTTCCCATTATCTCTAATCCCCTCATAGTCAGGATAGTAGTATGCTCCCGCTCTCTCTCCCTCTCTCCCCTCTCTCTATACATTTATCTATCTCTCTCTTCCTCCCTCTCTTTCTCCTTCGTTCTTTCCCGCTGTCTCTCTCATCTCTCCCTTATATCCCCTCTCTGCATTACTTTTCATCCTCCTTGTTCTCCTCTTTATTAAATGAAACAAAAACAATCTTCAACATTCTGTATGACAATTTTGCTTTTTCCTTTAAATATTTTAGTTTTTGTCCATCCTATCCAAGTCTCTGCACAGGACGAATCACAATAGTTTTAATAAATTATATCGTGATATTATACCCTCGACGAACATGTGTGTAGAATGGATTTATCACATCACCCGAAATACTACGAAATATCCGTTGCTCAGTTGGCCTGACTTTGGGTAAATTATCTGCAGATAATCAGCAATTAAATAAAGCCCTCTATCTTGGAACTTCAACGGTAGACACCTGTCCTCGTCTCATGGAACTGCTTGTCACAAGTCCAAATCCAAATCGGAGAACTGACGTTGCAAAATGTAAATACAGTTTATGGGTCAACAGTGAAAAGTTGAACACAGAGGGAGAATGGTCCAAACTCCACCAAAAACAATTTTTGTAAAGATATTAAGAACAATGCAAATATTGCTATACGTTTAAAAGAAGTTGGACAGTTTTGTTTGCTTGTACGCAGAAGGGAACGGGTGGGGGGGGGGGGGGGCGTTGGCTTTGAGATTGTTTGCATGTTCTAGAAAATCTTTGGTAGGTGTTGTGCAATCATCCTGTGTATATGATGGAGAATAGCCGAGAAAGTGTAGATTCGTAGTTCCGAATCTACGAGGCGTAGCCGAGTAGATTGGGAGTGGCGAATCTACACTTCCAAGGCTGTTCTCTGATTTAAACCATTGCGAACATTCGTAAAAATAATCTACACTTTATTGAATAGATTGACGTCATAGCAATGGTTTAAGGTTCAGACCGTTCAGTATCTTCCCCTTCTTTTGACTGGGCGTTGTGGCGTGCACCTGTAATCCAGCTAACAGTGGAAGTTATAAACTGATTCAGCGGACCCAGGTTCGAGACTGAGTCACGTCTTTCGGATGGTGACGTTAAAGGTCGGTCCCAGACGTAAATAATCATATCTGATTGATATGATTGATACACGTCTGTAAAAACCCAATTACACACACACACAATGCTCTTTCTCTTGTTAAAAAAATTAGTACAAAAATAATAATTAAAAAACCCAAGGCGTATACTGTAACCATAAAGCAATTAGAACTTGACTAGTTTTGATAGAAGCATTGTAAATCAGTATTGTATTTGAAGTAAAAGGGGACACACAGGTTTGTTGTTGTTAAATGGTAAACAAAAGAAAATTTGCCTAAATTTCAAATACATTTGTAAGAGAAGAGAATCCATCCTTCATTCGTTTTGTTGTTGTTGTTGTTTTTTTTTTTTGTGATTATCCCTTTCCTGCAGGAAATACTGTGTGCATACTTGAACTGCAAGGGAGGGGAAAAGTTAATATAATATATAACTTAAATTATGATTTAATGTCTATTGTTGATGTGGATAGAAGGACAAAAAAGCATCTGTTCATATAGAAACCAAAGAGGGCGGTCTCTTGAAGCTATAAATAGAGGACCTTTATAATTATAGAGAGTAGCGACATGGACGTCTGGAAACAAAATGACGTTTGAATTCTTTCTATTGAGAACACCCAGGTGCTCATCGGATTGAATAGAAATGTTGCATAGCAGTGGAAACAAAATGGCGTTCAAATCATGAGTCGCTACTCTCTTCATGTAGGTACTCTAGCCATAAATATTCTATACTAGACCCTATAGTTCTAATATAGGATCTCCATGTCGTTTACACTTCGGTAGGTTTCGTTACACTCGTTTTTACACTTAAACACCTTTCCTATTTTGTTATTTTTTTTAAATTATGGGTTCATGTGAAAGAGATTCTGATTCTCCCTCCCTTCTTCAAATCTGTCTCTCTCTCTCTCTCTCTCTCTCTCTCTCTCTCTCTCTCTATCTTCTTACCGCTCTCCCTCTCCCTTCGCTCAATAGCTCCCTCTCTCGCTCTTTCTGCATTAGAAAATGAAGCACCATTCATGAAAACAACGAGAAGAAAAGATTTTGATCCTCTTCGCCCAGATTTTCCAAACTACTCAATCTCATCTGTTCTCAGAGTTATAGTGGACAAGTTCAAACTCAACGACATGATCTTTTATTGTTTATTCTCAATCGTAAATGATAACAAAATAACCATAATAAAGTAATCATAATGATGGTCGTGGAAAGCAATATCATCGGGACATTAAGCAAATAACGCTGACATTATTACGCTACGTGTACATTTTGTAAATTTCTGTTAGGTTCGATGAATTTTTTTTCCGGCAATAGTCCGATATATTGCTATAACAGATATGTTGCACATAATATGATTTTATTAATTCCTAAACTTCTTGCTAACGTCGTACTGTTGTAAGCTTACTTATTATTGTTTATATGTAAACAATTATTTGTCAAATAACTGCCACCTTACAGTGAAGAAAGGTAAAAAAGTGATGTTTCTAGCCCTCGCTCATCTCTCCTAACTCCCTTCCCTCTCTCTTGTTGTGCATTGGATTTCTAAACTAGTATTATTTATGTTTAAACAATCCTTATTCCTCCACCGCCACTCCCTTTAACTGGGCGTTGTGGCGTGCACCTGCAATCAAGCTAACAGTGGAAGTTATAAACTGATTCAGCGGACCCAGGTTCGAGACTGAGTCACGTCTTTCGGATGGTGACGTTAAAGGTCGGTCCCCAGACGTAAATAATAATCATATCTGATTGATACACGTCTGTAAAAACCCAATTACACACACTTACCCCTCCTTTACCCCTGGCAGTAAGGACTGTAGGCATTGGTATCTAAATAGAAAGCCCCTTCCCCCTTGCTGTGGTCCGACTTGTACCCCATCTCAGGGCAAGGCTTTGTCGTGCACCGCGTCGTACGTCCAGCTTCGATGTCGTCCCACGTCCCACCCTTCTTATTGGAGGAGAACGAACATGATGTCGCGATGCTCTCCAGAAAGTATGCTGTCACATGGTTATGATCACACATGGGAGCGACGACCAAACATCCGGGCATGTTCTTGCCGCCATTAGGGTAAAAGTCTTGGTGGCCCAACTGCGGCAGAAAGGAAAATAACCTATTTATACCTCTAAGCAGAATTTTATTATCAGTATTGGGCCCTCTTGCATTAAAATTAACGCAAGTCCTAAATACGCGATTCTGATTGGTTGAAAATCAAGTTGCGTTTAATATTTTGAGTTGCCTTTAATCGCAGCTTTTTTATGCAAGAGGGCCTTGGTATTAATATTTTTGGAAAAGACAAGCAGAAAAGGAAGAATAATTACAAATATGAAGCAGTGATATATTTCTAACATTAGGAGTATGATTATATATATTTCTTTTAAATGATATGACCTGTATATCATTTTTGGGAACATTTTGTTTGTTAGCGTCATTTTCACCTCGTCCATTAGTCCAGCGCCCCCAACGACTTCTCCGTCCGTATGAATGACATCAACAAAGGTCGCATCCATACGATCTAACCGACACTCCTTCTCGATGTTACCACTGAAATCTGGGCCAGCGGGATCCAATCCTGAGAAAAATTAAAATGATTTTGTTATTTTTGTTGTTATTGTTGCTGTATTCTCTGATTTTGACTGGAAGTATTGTAATATTTGTCGAGAGTACTGAATGATATAGGTTGATTTCAATACAGTGGCGTATGGGGGGGGGGGGGGCAGGGGGCAATTAAGTGCCCGGGCGGAACTTAGAGGGGGCGCAAAAAACGCAAGAGAGAGAGAAAGAAAAAAAGGGAGGAAAATGAAGAAAAAACACAATCCTTAAGAATTATGCGCCCCCAATCGGTAGGGTAAATGCATTAGAAATACAGTTCTTTAGGGTTTAAAATGCGAAAATTTTCTAAAGCTCATTCGCTTTGCTCCCTCGCATAATTATTGTCTTTCAGGATCTCGTAATTTCGCGCCCCCAGTATATAGTTCTTAAATAAATTTTTTAAGGGTTCAAAATTTCAAAAATAAAGATATAATTGTCGTTGCTTTGCTCGCTATCATGTAGGTTTCATCTGCCCCTTGCTAAGTATTGCGCCTCCAATATAGGATAAAATGCATAAAACAGCATTTGCAGAGGGTCAACATTTTTAATAAATCTCAAATTTCGGTCGATTTGCTAAACTCCTCAACTATTTCTCAAGGGTTTTCGTCAATTTCGCTCCCAATTTTAGAAAGGAGTGAATAGAAAACCGTTTATCAATGTACAATATTCGAACTGCGGTAGTAAAATGGAAAAAATGCAAAAAAAAAATGCCGTCGGTCGCTTTGCTCCCTCGCTTGTACAAGTAAGTTTGGGAACGAAGATGGGGGGGGGGGGGGGGGGTGCAACTTATTTATTTGCCCCGGGCGCCACAATCCCTAGATACGCCACTGTTTCAATATATATATATATTTAAAATATTTGATTTGATTTGGCCGTGAATTACCAGCTAATTTAGAATACTTCGATGTAGGCACTATTTATATGGCTTAATATGAATTCAAAATCCTATTATATATCATACCTTGGCAGTTATCAAAAATACAAGAAACAAGCTGTTGTATTTGTCATGCATGATAGGCAGCGGTTGTTAACCTTTGGCCCCACGGTGCCGTTATCCCCCACCCCAATTGTATTCGGGCTTTTGTTTCCCTTTCTTTGTTTCCCTTTCTATTTCTTCTATGACTTTAAACATTGTTTATTTATATGTGTGTGCGTGTGTGGGAGTGTGTGTGTGTGTGTGTGTGTGTGTTATATTATCTCCCTTTGATACTACTTGTTTGTTTTTCTTGTACTGTTAATAAGGGCCCTGCTTATAAGCAGATCACTGCTTCTTTAGGGTCCAAACCATTTATTATGTTGTGCAATGTAAATGTGATGCGATGTAATCTTGTATTTTTAAATGGTTGAAATAAATTGAATTGAATTGAAATTGAAATTGAATTGAAAGGTGTGCATTTATAGATTTCAAAGACAAACTATTAAACTACAAAAGGTTCAAAAATGGGCTGCCCGTATAGTGTTGGGAGAAGGATTCGATGTATCCTCAAAAGATATGTTTAGTCGGTTAGGTTGGATGCCTATTCAGACACGTTACCAGTTGGACGTGCAGTGATGATGTATAAAGCAATGCATGGCGTGGCACCAGAATACTTAAAAAAAGATTTACAACATGTCAGCTCTCTACATGATCGCAGCACAAGACATGCTGTAAGAGATACATTGCGTGTACCTAAATTTAGGACGGACACATACAAACATAGCCCCCTAATATCTGGAATTGCAGTATGGAACCAACTTGAAACTTCTATCAAAATGTTGCCTACTTTAAACAGTTTCAAATACATTCTAAAAGCTCTGTTATCTGCAGAGGAGATGTAAGCTGTGAACTATATGGGGATATTATGCATAGCAACTTCTTTGGTATATGTGTTGTTAATTAATTATTTTCCCCTCATTTTGATGTGTGATTATCATCCATATTTTAATTTGATTATTTCACAGTTTACAATGCTAATAATCCTTAATTTAAAATTCGATTCGAAAATTCTTGTAAATAGTCAATGAATATTACTGAATGATTACTTAAATAATGAGGATACCGATTAATGTATATTATACGTGTTTATGCTTGTGTATTTATATATATTGATTATTGTTGATGTTATTTGTTTTATTGTTACCAAACAGGGCCTCATGGAAGACCACCAAATTGGTGATATGAGCCACCCTGTATAAATATCAGAAATAAATAAATAAATAAATAAATAAATTTATGAGATCTGATTGTGTCAGTCTCATCTGTAAAGATCACATTGCAAGAGAATTCCATCAAAATAAATATTGGCTTAATACTTATTATTCCATAGATGGCATAAATTATACAAGGTTATCCAAATTCAACGCTTGGAAACATTTGAATTAATGATTATTATCAATTATAAAACGGTAAAATACAGCCCCCGATATAGCAGCTGAAGAGCTCCTTGAACGCTGCTGAGATGTGTGACGACACACGAAGGACCAGTCCTGTCTAAGCAGACGATGTCCCATAACACCTTACACATTTTTCAGTGCCTGTTTTGTCATCTCCTCTTCACTTATTTCTCTTACATGACTAGCGTCAGTCTTAATGTTAGTCTGTTGCCTCACTCTTAACTTCGTGTATGGTATTATTTTGATGAAAAATGCAGCGTTAAAAAAATAAAGGAATCAGTCACTTGTAAACAAAATAAGACGCCATTGTATTTTCAGCTGCTTGCACCGGGGCATGTTCGGCGTTTCAAGAGGGAACGAATACAATCTGTGATATTATTCGGAGGGCTTTTCAATTTGAAAATGGGGTTTATTTCATTGATCATTGACCCTTCTCCTGTGTATTTACAATCAAACGGTTTTAGTTATCAGAATCAGTTTCACTTTCCCTTTTAGAATGGTGCGAAATAAGGTCATGTTAAATATACCAAACTCTTTATAATTTGATAAATAATTGCATTGCAATTACATTCATTCATTATAGGACGTCGTCTGCTTAAGCAGGACCGATCCCTAGTGTGACGACATCAAAACATCGCTATATTTCTGGCGAATCCTCGGATATTCCAGTTGCTTAGAAGAGCTTTTATTTATGTTGTTTTTATAATCATCAGATACGCCGTTGACATAAAACTTATACGATTGCCATCTGTAAGCTTCCCAGATTCTAGTGATACATTAATTGCCATATTTGTGATTTTCTTGCAATGTGATCTTTAACGTCGCCATCTAAAAGACGTAATAGCACAGGATCGAACCCTAAGTCCTATGTTGTATAGATAAGCCGGAGAGATAACCACTGAACCAACTCACACCTCCTTGAGTGCAGGTGGACACAGATTCAAATGGTGTTCGTTTCATTCAAGACTCATTCATTACCCCCACCCCTCCCCCTATAAATCCAATTTACAAGCACGGGGGTTCCAACTTCAGGTTAATATAGCTTAAAGTAATATGCCTGTAATTCGGTCAACTTTTTCAGCACACGCCTCTCCTGCATAACCGGCGGTGTGTGCCCCGAGACTGTGACCAATGATGTGCATGGAATCGAAGGGAGCATCGGTGGCATGTTGAGGGCTTTGATGAGGGCTTGGCGATCTCCCGACCAGCGACTCGAGTGTTGGCTTTGCTTCTCATGTATCCTATCCCTGACCCCTTTGACCAGTCAACATACACCACGTTCACATCGTACTGAAAAGATTAACAACAACTTCTTAAATCTGATAAGAAATTTCTATTCTATTCACTTGTCATTCCGATTTGACCATTCTTCATAACTGTTTAGTGAAAAACTGTTAAAAATCATATTCAGATACTGAATTTTTCGTGTATTTCATGCTTTGAGTCCCATAACTCTATTACTTAATGTCATTTTAAAAAAGGGAAAATTCTCATTGTCTTCTTTCAAGATCGATTTTCTTGCACTCTGTTGGGGGTTAATTAATCTTTTAAAAACAGCTCTTTTTTCTTGAACCTTTCCGAAGCAGCCTTTTATACAAAAGCTGCCGTATAAAGTTACTAAACATTTAGTGTACATTAACCGATATGTTGAATAATTGAATTATGATTATAGGGTCCCTTAGCTGAAAGAACGAAAAAGCAAAACAAGAACGAAAAAACATGTGGGCCATGTAATCATCTGCATATGTCCGTCTAAAGTCGAAAGTCTAAATATATTCTCCACGTACGATCACGTGATAAAATTGATGAATCTTTTGTTAGAGAGTTGTTAAAACATTCTACATAATTAGACATTCCTGTTAAGCGCCACATAAAAAATTAATACAGATATAGTAACTATTGTTATCATTGTTGTTGATAATGTTGTTGAAACCAGTTCCTTACTTATATGATATTAATTTCTAGTAAGGTATCAAATTGGCAACATGATGTCATAATGTATATATATATAGAGCTCATTTACTTGGGCTGTCCCTCCCGAAAATGGAAAATCTGGTTATGCTATGAGATTCTAATGATTAGTTTGAAGTATTAGATAACTATAGATTCAATCATAATAAATGTGCTACACTCTTAAAATAATTGGGCAATAAAATACCCAACTTTTAACCAACACTGGGAGACATACTGTCCACACAACTATTGGTTAAAATCTGCCCAACTGATGTTGGGTTGTTACACAAAGTGGTTAATTCATTATGAGATTTGGGCAAGAGTTACATAACGTTGGGCCATTTTTAATCAACCATCAGTTGCCCAACAAAATTTACCCAACCTTTTTGTATGTTAAGAAATCTGGCTACGACGAAATATCTATTTAAAAGAGTTCTTTTTAAAACTCTTTGCTCACATTTTGGGGGTGAAAATAAACTCCTCAAAAAAGTTTGGAAATCTGACCTTGGCCACTAATTTCTCCCATCTCCCAATATTACCCAATGCATGTTTGATATAATTCAAAAGATCATTTAATTCTCTTTAAAATGATACCCTGCTTGTTATGATCATGCCATCAGGAAAAGAGCAGGATTCAAAAGTGTTGGATAAGGTCTGAACTGAAAAGCTGCAAAACGAGCAGATATGGTCATGAAGGGTCCATAAAGAACATGATTCTTTTGTCCGGAGTGATGTCTTTTGTTATCAACTGGTCAACCATGAATGTCAAATTCAATAGAAGTTTGAATTTCCTATTCAAGCTTTAGGTGGTGCCATGTCAGGCAGTGTTAATGGCTCAGTCTGTTAGGTTGGTTGTTCATTATGCCACGTGTAAGTAATGTTCAAAAGGCCCGCGCCATTGGGCAAATCGAAGCTGGGATGCTTCAAAAAGATGTAGCAGAGAGACTTGGTGTAAACCCTGGGACCATCACTAAATGGAAACAGAAATTCCGAGCAACGGGTGATGTCAAGGATCGGCCCAGGAGTGGACGTTCGAAGATCACGACGGAACAGCAAGACCGTTATATCAGGGTACTTGCTTTACAGAATCGTAGACGATCGTCACAGAGTATTCAACGAAGCCTTGTTAGGAGGTTCAACACCAGGGTATCTGATCAAACAGTGAGAAATCGCCCCCATGCTGCCAATCTCCGACCACGAAAGACGGCAAAGAAGCCAGCAATGACTGTTCGACAGAAGCAGGAGCGCCTTCGTTGGTGCCGCGATCATCTCCGCTGGAACAGGCGCGAGTGGCAGATGGTGATGTTCAGCGACGAGTCGCGTTTCTGCCTGCGGAAAGTTGATGGGCGAGTGAAGGTGTGGCGTAGCCGGGGTGAAAGTTTTGACGATAGCTGCATCGACCGCGTTACACCATTCGGTGGAGGAAGCGTGATGGTGTGGGGAGGCATCTCGACTGCAGGAAAAACAGAACTTGTTGTCATTGACGGAAACCTCACTGCTCAGAGGTATAGAGACGAGATCCTCCAACCAACAGCTGTCCCGTATTTAAGGAATATGGGGAACGACGCAATCCTGCAAGACGACAACGCGATACCCCACAGAGCGAGACTGGTCCGCAATTTTCTCGAGAGAGAGGATATCACGAGAATGGAGTGGCCTGCATGCAGCCCGGACCTAAACCCCATCGAGCATCTCTGGGATCAACTCGGCCAGTCTGTACGGAAGAGAGTAACCAATGAAACGACACTGGCAGGGCTGCGTCAGATTCTGATTGAAGAATGGAATGCCGTTCCACAGAAACGAATCACGAAGCTCATCAGCAGCATGAGGAGGGTGTGCCAGGCGGTGGTGCAAGCACTGGGGTCGTCCACCCGTTACTGAGCCTGGATCATGTTAATTGGTGAAATCAAAGATCTCTGTATGTGACAATAAAGATAAAAATCCATTAAATAAAGCCCCTGCCTCTTCATTTTTGATGTTTTGTTGTGGTTTATGTAGTAATGGTTCTGTGAGATAACATGGTTTGAGTCGTGTTTTGAAATACCTATGCATGCATGTTTGTTTGTTTGTTATGTGTTTGCTTGTGCAGAGGTTTGTTTGATTCCATGTTAGTGTTGATGTTAAGATGCACGAAAAACAAAAGAAACAAGTGGGAAACTCACTTATCACCACGGTAAAAAAGAACAGTGACTTTCAATATTGTCATTTTGCAACTTTTGAATTTTGACCTTGCCCCACATTTCAAGGCACTGCACCTCCATGTGAACGATAATCATATCATGTAGGGTATCATTTTATAGAGAATTAAATGATCTTTTCAGTGGTATCAATCGGGAGAAATGATCGACCAAAGTCAGATTTCCAAACTTTTTTTGAGGAGTTTATTTTGAGTGATCAGATATGATTTCCAAATAACCACGCTGAAGTGGTGACGTTGACCAAGTCAGATGTGGTAAAACAGATGAAGTTGACCGTATCCGGACACCTACCCCCTGGACAACCACCCCCGGATAACCACCCCTAGGATAACCACCCACTAGGACAACTACCCCCTAGGACAACTACCCCCTAGGGCAACCACCCCTAGGACGACTACCCGCCGGGACAACTACCCCCAGATAACTACCCCGTAGGACAACCAACCCCTAGGACAACTACCTCCCGGACGCGCATTTCCGTTTTACACCGTTGCCTAGGCATTTTCGCGAAAAAATCCAAGAAGTGCGCTGGTGAAAGAGTCTAAGTCGTCAGCGCCCCCAGTGAGGTCTAGCATGCACAGCATCTGCACAGACAGCAAAGATATGCATTACAGTAACTGTACAGTAGCTACACTTCATCTTGTGCGCAAACGAGCTAAAAGAAATATATACGGAACGATAAAAGCAAAAAAATATATAAGAGAGACAAGGGGGATGAAAGGAAAAGCAAAACAGAAGGAAGCGTGAAAGGGCCGTCTTCTTTGTTTTTTTTTCTTTCATGCTGATGAGGCTTCCTCTTCTCTAATTGGCGCACAAAGAGTTACAGCTAGATACGCAGTTATAGTTATAGTTATAGTTGTAGCAAATATAACTATATTTCTTCAAATCAATTATTATTATTCTTATTATTCTTATCTTCTCGATATTAGTAAAACACCTAAATTTTCTTTTAAATGTATGATCCTGGGCTATAATTATTATACGTATATTCCTCGTCCCCACCCCTTCTGTTTAATTCCCTCGCTTTCTGGTAACACTGTTTCAGCTTAGCTGCCTTTCAGCTACATTTTAAAATTCTTTTACCTTGCAATGCAACATGAATTAACTCTAATGTTATTCTTTATCGCCATATAGACAATCCGAGACAGTAGACCAGTGCAGTAGACCCTATAGTACACGTACACATACACCCGATCGCCGCAAACATGCAGAGTAGGAGTACGTGTGTACATTCGATTTCATACTTCGCGCGTGCAGAGCAAGCTCGAGCTCATAGCGCATGAAGCGAGCTGAAACCTAGACTTTGAAACCAGCACGTTCGAAGCGATTAATCGAAAAAATGCCTAGGCAACGGTGTAAAACGGAAACGCGCCTCCCGGACAACTACCCCTAGGACAACCACCCTCTAGGACAACTACCCCCGGACAACTACCCTCTAGGACAACTACCCCCGGACAACTACCCCCTGGAGAACTACTCCCCGGGCAACTACCCCCAGACAACTACCCCCTAGGACAACCATCGTATAGGACAACTACCCCCGGACAACCACCCCCGGACAACTACCCTCTATGACAACTACCCCCCAGACAACTACCCCCTAGGACAAGTACCCCCGGACAAGTACCCCCAGGACAACTACCCCCCGGACAACCACCCCCTAGGACAACCACCCTCTAGGACAACTACCCCCCGGACAACTACCCTCTATGACAACTACCCCCGGACAACTACCCCCTGGACAACTACCCCAGGACACTACCCCCGGACAACTACCCCCAGACAACTACCCCCTAGGACAAGTACCCCCCTCCCCGGACAACTACCCCCAGGACACTACCCCCAGGAAACTACTCCCGAGAACAACCACCCTCTAGGACAACTACCCCCCCCCCCTCCCACGCAGGATGCGTGTTTTCGTTTTAAAGAAATAAATAAGGAAAGGGGAGAGGATAGATGGAAGGAAAAACAAAGAAATACATAAGGAATGAGAAGAGGATGGGTGGAAGGAAAGAGAAGAGGATAAAGGGAAGGAAGAGCAAAGTAATACATAAGGAAAGAGAAGAGGATAGATCCTTATGTATTTCTTTATTTTTCCTTCCATCCATCCTCTTCTCATTCCTTATGCATTTCTTTGTTTTCCTTGCATCTATCCTCTTCTCTTTCCATTTGTATTTCTTTGTTTTAACTTCCATCTATCCTCTTCTTTCCTTCCATCTATCATCTTTTCTTTCCTTATGTATTTCTTTGTTTTCCTTGCATCTATCCTCTCCTCGTTCCTTATGTATTTCTTTGTTTTACCTTCCATCTATCCTCTTCTCTATCCTTATGTATTTCTTTTTTTTTCCTTTCATCTATCCTCTCCCCTTCCTCGTGCATTTCTTTGTTTTACATTCCATCTATCCTCTTCTCTTTCCTTATTTATTTCTTTGTTTTTTCCTTCCATTTATCCTATTCTCCTTCCTTATGTATTTTTTTGTTTTTCCTTCCATCTATCTCTAGCTGCTCTATTTAAATGTATTTCACTTTTCCCCTTTCTACCCATGCAGGCTGGTTGTATCGTGCACAATAATATGTGTAGTGCATAGAGTAGTTACAACAGGGATGTGCGCTGACGACTTAGACTCTTTCACCAGAGCACTTGTATGATTTTTTTTCGCGAAATTGCCTACGCTACGCTAGGGGAGATTTCCCCTGGTATTACATTTTTGTTTTAAAAGTTGGGTGTTTAAACTCGGTGTTTGATGGTGCATTGTAAAGTTGAATTTTTCCATCAAATTTGGGCGAAAAATTATGTGATTTTTTTCTTCAAATGCCTAGAATATACTTTTTTGTCTAAATCCTGGGTATGAATAAATCCTCCCTCAAAAGTATCAACTTTTGAGGGAGGATTTATTCATACCCAGGAAATCGATCAATTCAGTAATTGGTATAAAGGGAAGGTGACAAATGTTTGTGTTCCTCTAAATAATAAATTCTGTATTTTGTATCTTTAACATTTTTCGGCATCTCATTTGTCAGTTCCTCGTTCTCGCATTTCTCAGCATCATTTTATCGATTGTTAAATTATATTTCATACCATGTCCTTCATCTTGTTTCTTTTTTTATTACTTTTCTCTGTATAAATTTGACATTTTCCTACTCTTCCTTCTTTTTTAAAGTGTCTATCCTTATTTAGTTTTTGTATTTTATTTATTTTGTATCTATTTTTGTTATATTTGCTATTTCAGTAACTGAGTGAAATGAAATATTTGTACAATCATGTGCATGTATTTCTCCACCCCATAAGCTTGCCTTAGACACACATCACAAAATTCCTCGTGAACTAATGCGATTATACACGGAAATTTTTTAACCGGGCTGTGTGGGTGTGGGCGTGTTTAGCAGTATGTCCGAGGACATTTTCGGAGAGAGAACAAAAAAAAAATCATGACAACAATGGTCCTCGGAAGCCGGACAATAGTCCTCGAACGTCGAACAATGAATTTGTGCTTTATTCCGTCGACTATCCGAGGACGAGTAACAATAGAGCAACAATACTTGTCCTCGGAAATAAAGCAAAACAAGACTCTGTGTGTGTGTGTGTGTGTGGGGTGTGTGTGTGTGTGTGTGTGTGTATTTATAACTTGCAACACAACAGTATCACTGTACAGCACACCTATAATAATTATGTTACTCCATCACCCTTTCTAATTTACAACTCATTCGATTAAACATAACAGTATTATTTTATGACAACAGAACAACCCCTGACTATCCGTGGTAAGATCTTCACGGACCTTTACGAGTCGACACAACTCAACGGAGAAGACGAGGATGCTGAGGAAATCGATGATTTTTGTTATATTTGCTATTTCAGTAACTGAGTGAAATTAAATATTTGTACATGTGCATGTATTTCTCCACCCCATAAGCTTGCCTTAGACAGTTGTTTTTCACATAAATCCCTGGATAAATAACCGCCTGTTTATTTGCTCAATACTGGAATATATTTGACCAATGGTTGAAATAAAATCCAAATGACCGTTAAGCAAAGCTACAAACTCATGTGAAATGTGAGCAATCGGTTAAATATTAATCTTGGTTCCCGTGTTACCACTTTTGACATCTCGAATCGATGTATTTAAATGCGAGTGGAAGGGTATTGGAGAACCAACGACGTCCTACCCCATACTTAAATTAAATAAAGACATTTCGCCAATAACAATCCTGACCCGACTAATGGTCTAATTAACACCTCACCGATGTCAATGCAAACAGATCGTTTTGGCTAATTGTGTACTCATTCTCGAACAAAGCTGCTAAATAGCAAACTTCTAACTCAATCACACCGCCAAACCGACTCCGCTCAGATTATAAACCGATCGATTATAGGCCATTTGAGATAATTTTTTTTTTTGGTTCAGTCTATTTGTCGCCTGGGATCGGTCTCGTTGGTGTGACTTAGGTCTTATATACTATGGCTTGACAAGAGAGTTCAGAAGATAAAAAGGCAAGATTGTCATTAATGAGATAACGATCATTCTCCATTGGCACATAGATGGTCTTTTTAGCGTTTGGTTAAGAATTGCCATGTCACGGGGTAAAGGAACTGTTGTTAGCACTATGAACACGATGACAAAGAAAGCGGACAAAATATACAGCTCCTCATTGTACCCTCCACAATTGTTCTGGTAGACAAAAAAACATCCCTTCATTTCTATTATCTAAAATAAGTAGAACAGGTGAATGTGCATGTGACACCTGTTCTACATTTTTTTACATAATTGCAATGAAGGGATGTTCTTTTGTCTACCAGGGCAAGCGTGGAAGGTACAATGAGGAGCTGTATATTTTGTCCGCTTCTTTGTTCGCAATGTTCATAGTGTAGGTACCTGGAAATCAATCTGTTTGTATTCAGCGTATTCAGTGCGCCCTCTGTCTCTCAAAAAACACATGGTTGTGACTTTCCTCCCGATAAAGAGCAACTATGGAAAACAAAAGCTTCGCGAAGGACCCGATCTACCAAGAGCATGTCGTTTGTGGAATTCCCTTCCACCCCACATTTTACTTCTACACTTAATATGGATACATTCAAGAAAAATGTCAATAAACACCTGGTCAATGATTTGTATTGATGTTGATTTGAATTTTAATATTTTCTTTAGGAATAATATTAGAAAGGAGGTATTTTATAGGTTTTCCCGGTCAATTTCGTAAGATCGTCAGTCAATTTCATTTTGCGTGCATTCAATTTCAAGGATTTAGGTCGCGCACAGCCGATTTGTAATTCGAATTCATTTTCATATCATTCGAATTTGTATTTATGTCATTTGAATCTAAGTTTTTGTCAATCAAATTCGCACTAAATGCACCTAGTTCACAAAACGTTCATTCAATTTAGCAAAGAATGGCAAGGGAATTGCGCAATACTGTTATTCGAGTATTCAATTTCGTTTCGGATCATTCAACTTAACACGTTGAGCATTCAAAATCAAATGTAGTTCCAGTAAATTTTGTCAGTTGATAATTATTTGTTATTTTCATTCTTTCCTTATGAGTTTTCTGCACACATGGGTGTCTTTTTCTATAATCAATAACATTCTTTTATTTTTCTTCTGATTTATTATTTTTATTTTATTTTCTTCTGATTTATCATCATTTTGAAATTTAGTTCTAGGAATTTTTGTTCTTCATTTCTAACGTTTATAGTGCCTGCAGAATTGCAGATTTTCTTGATTGATTTTTATTCTTTTTCATAATCTTTTTTTTTTTCATTTATTTTCTTGATTGATTTTTATTCTTTTTCATAATCTGTTTTTTTCATGTCTAACTATATATATATATAGTGAGTGTGTCACTGTGTTGGCTGTCAATGTATACTCTGAAAAATGTTATTCATAACGTACATGTAGTTATCATGATTTATGTTATATATATAATGTTTCCTTTGTATAGTAGGCCTATGTCATGTTGGGCAATGTATCTCTTTATTTTAAACATTACGACTTGAATAGATGAGCAAAAACACACAAACGCCAAATACATGCTAAATTGAATGAACTCATTACGAATTCGAATGCCCACGTGCGAATTTGAATGCTCGAAAAGACGCTTCCAAGCGAGGTAGCGAATTTGAATGCTCTCCACGCATATTTGAATTTGAATGATGTAAACGCTAAATGTCTTGACCGAAGTGCGAATTTGAATGACCTCAAAATGAATTTGAATGATAAATTTCATGGCACAGATCTTTTTCGCGAATTTGAATGACTCCCTTATCAAATTGAATGACAAATCTGCGAAATTGATCGGGAAAACCTATATTTAAAATTTGATAATTGAGTTGTGGGCCGCTTTTCATCAATGATTGATGGCAACATCAAGTCCAGAAATTGATTGTTAAAAAAAAATACTTTTCTTTTTTACGACCCTGAATACTTGTCTCATTTTGATCTCCCATAAATTTTAAACGGAGTAAGTTCTTGCATTGATACTTGTGCCCTATGATGAACAGGATATGACTAATTAGTATGCCAAATTTTAGGACAATCTGATAATCCCTTCATATAAATTTTCATTGAGTTCTAATCCTCCTTTTGTCACCTTTATAGCACAACGCCTTGCAAGTCAGAATGCTTCAGTAGACTGCAAACTTTAAACACTTATTTCTCAGAAGTAACATTATGAGGGACTGTGCATTCTTCTCTTTGTACAGTGAGTTAGGAATAACCAATGCTAATGGGTTATATATCATTTTAAAGCTGAGAATCTGCTATTTCAGAATCAGACCTTAACTAAAAATTCATATCTGGCGACTTTTTGGTGGTGCCTGGTCACAATTGTTATTGATAACAAGTTTTATGGAACAGGGCCCAGGATTGTTATTCATAAACATGGTGGTACATGTACTTTAAAGAAACCAGTCATGAAATCCTTTGATTTACACAACACAAAACGACCAAGCGGACCAAATAAACTCTAAATTAAAAAAAAGAAATGAAAATCGAAAGGGTATAGCGGATTAAAAAATAAGAGAGAGATACAAAATGACATTTTGAAAACGGTGTCACCCCGTCAATGGCCCTTTGACATTGCGATTGATGAAACATAGGAGAAAACTCAACGGATCCGGCACCGTTGTTGTTGAAGACCTAACAAAGAGAAACTTAAATATTCTTCTTCAAACATCGAAACATGCTAATGTGAAAGCATCCTGGTCAATAGATGGCCGTATCTTTGCATTGGTGGAAACGACTGATCAATGGCAAAGAAAGGAAAAGACTAATTTCACGTCTCTTTGATTTGAAGTCAGTTTAATTTTTTTTTATTGATTTTTTAGAATAGGTTGTAAAATACATAAAATTGAACAGTTTTGCAAAGTTCAATGTTTAATGTTTGTTTTACCTGCCTTGTTTTTTGATCGATTCATTATGTGAATCGATGGCTTAATATTATATTGTATTTTACTACCTTCACGTTTTATCATTTTCGGACTTGCTCTGCTCAATTTTCACTTGCCTTTTTTGACATTCTTATTCTTATGTTTATTCTAATATGTAATTATAAGCAAATTTTCAATACTGTAGTAGTAGTAGTATTAATTCTTACAACATTTTCCTGTGTTATATTGACAGTCCTGTAACATCATTGTGCTAGCAATGTCATTGTTCCCGGAGGTATATTTTCATATTACAACTTATAACCTACGACGTTTTTGTGTATGTATGTTCTTTTAGTTGTTTAATTTTGTTTATATTTCCTTAGTTATGCCTGACTACAATTCATATCAACAATATATAGATACTTTGAATCTTCAATCTCTATCTGAAAGATTGTCTCCTAATGATGACGAAGAATATGGTCCTCAACAAAATTATTTTTTACCCGATGAATTTAATAAATTTATTACCCCATGCAAATCGAATAATCAATTTTCTTGTCTTCACATCTACTGCAGAAGTATAAAAAAGAATTTTGATAGTTTTATTTCATTTCTAAACACAATAAAATACAAATTCTGTACAATAGGTATATCTGAGACTTGGTTAAAATCTAATGATCCAGTCTGTAATATCAATGGATATAATTTCATAGGAAAAGGACGACATGATCGAAACGGAGGTGGAGTTGGCATTTACATCAGGAATGATTTACTTTTACTCATAGGATTGATATGGATATAAATAATTATGTTTTTGAATCTATCTTTGTGGAAATTAAAGTTAAAAAGAAAAAATACCATTTTTGCTGTTTTCTATCGACCGCCTAATACACCTATTACATCTTTTATAGAATATTTAAATTCACTTGTTAATACGATCAATAAAGAAAAAAAAATTGTTATATATCGTCGGTGACTTTAATATAAACATGTTAAATGCCAACTCTTGCCTACAAGTCAATGATATCTTAGACGTTTTTTTTGTGGTAAATTCAATATTTCCTTTGATCTATAATCCAACTCGAAATACTGGTACTTCAGCAACGCTAATTGACAATATATTTACTAACAATTCAAATAATGCTAGCAGTGGTAATATTTTTGCAGATATTAGTGACCATTTTCTTATTTATTGTGTCCATGAAGATGCAATTGATAATAAGTCAGAATCATTTATTATCAAACGTGATATGTGTGAAAATAATATTCTAAGATTTATTGAAAAGCTGCAAGCTACCTCATGGCAAGTTGATTACGTTAATGATAATGTTAATTACATGTATAATATTTTTCTTGATATATTTAAATCTTTATATGATGAATGTTTTCCTAAGGTAAAAAAGGTTAAAAGGTATAAGCGAGATAAACTATGGTTCAACAGAAATTTACGTATAATGTGTAGAAGGAAATATCGTTTGTATAAAAAGTATATTAAATATCCTTCTCCTTATAACTCTCTCTTATAAATAATTTTGAAATAATGTAACAGTGAATTAAAGAAAGCTAAAAATGAGTATTTTCGTAAAAACAATTCTTGAAGTGAAATCCAACATGAGATAAACATGGAAATTGATAAACAGGACCATGGGAGACATACCAAATAAAAAGAATATTGATGAAATCATTGTGAATAATCGATCCATATCTAATGATATTGATATTGCCAACGAATTTAATAACTTTTTTGTGAATATTGGTCATTCCTTGACGCAACAAAATAAATATATTCAATCTTGTGTTAAAGATTACATACGATATCTTAACATAAATGACAAATCTGCTTTTTTCTTGCCAATTACTCCAAAAAAAAAATCATAAATATTGTAACTCATTTGCGAAATCGTTCTAGTCCAGGCTTTGATGATATTGATATATCGATTATTAAACGTGTTATTCATGTTATTTGTTACCCATTACGTAACTTATACAATACTTCACTTATTTCAGGTATCTTCCCCAATAATCTAAAAATAGCGAAAGTTATTCCGGTCTTTAAAAATGGATCATCTGAAAATATGAGTAATTATCGTCCTATTTCTGTACTTTCCGTGTTTTCCAAGATTTATGAAAAGTGTCTTTTCAATCGTCTACTCAAATATTTAAATAATCATAATCTTTTATCTAATTGCCAGCATAGTTCTGGATCCTCTACATCTTCTGCATTAGTCGATTTCATATATAAAGTTAGCAACACACTCGATAATAAAAGCAGTTTAATAGGTTTGTTTCTTGACCTAAGCGGGGTCATCCCTATAGCTAGAAGTTCCGATAGTTAGCGGGTCCGATAGACCGACACCCAATAGATAGAAGGTTCGATAAACCGAATCTACGAGAGGTTCCAGTAGACAGAAGGTTCTATAGACCGAATCGGCAGGAGGGTCCAATAGTCCGAAGGTTCTATAGATCGAATGACCAACGGGTCCGATAGTCAGAAGGTCCGATAGATCGAAGGTTCGATAGTCCGAATGCACATGAGGGTCCAATAAACAGAAGGTTATATAGACCGAATCGGCAAAAGGGTCCGATAGTCCGAAGGTTCAGTAGGGGTAGAAGGTCCGAATATAGACCGACAATAAATACGTAAAAGGGTAAAATATTGGATAAAATGATAAGTGGGTAAAAAATAAGTGGATAAAATAACTGGGGGCGTTATGTTTTCAGATGTTTTCAATTGTGGGGGTGGGAATACCCTCCCCCTCCCTTATGTATATAAACCAATGCCAATTATATTAATAAGTCACATTCTTATGGAAGTTATTTGGTTTGCATCTTGAATCTCTAGCTAATGCTGTGCTATTTTTCTACTCAAAGAATGTTAGCAACATAACTGAAAGGAATCGAGCGGCAAGTTGACCTAAAGGGGCAAATAAGGAGATGAATTTTCAGATATAATGGCCTGTGACCAATAATCTCTTTCCAATATGAGAACGGAAGTTGCCGATAACATGTTACACACCCCCCAAAAATGGTATAATTTATCCGACAGAGTCAACAGACTAAAATTTGCCACAAGGTAGTAGTATGGGTGTAGTCGGTGAACATTCAAAAAGTATAAAAGCTGACGTCATAGCTGGTAGGAAAAAATCACCTAACAACCCTAAAAAAAGATTTAATAAAAAATGGAAACGCCCCCCTCCCAAGAAGGTGGTAGGGCCTAATTGAAACAATTTCATTTTTATCGGTCAGAATCTTATCTTTTGTTACTTTTAATGAAAATTCAACTATAAAGTGTGCACCCCATAAAGTGTGCACCCCATAAGATTTCCTTGTTTAAAAAATAACACTTGTGTTAGAAGGGGACGCCCTTTCCTAAGCTTGCTCCACTAAAAAATAATGCTTCGGGCATGATGGGCCTCGGGGCTTTAGTGTACACCATAATTAGATGTCCATGTTTCAAACAATGGTCAGCGTTCCCCATTGCCAATAGATCGGTTTAGTGGCAAAATTAACCGGGGGGGGGGGGGGCTGAGCTGTATGGGTGGACCCCATTTTTTTTTTTTTTTTTTGGGGGGGGGGTGGGCCTACAGACCTAGTGCATCGGTTTATTACAATACACATAGAAGACGATAAGGCATTGCCCTTTTCCTTTTATGAGATAAAACTATTAAAAACTTATTGTATCCACTTATTTTATACGTTATTGTCGGTCTATCGGAAATTCTAACTATCGGACCCCTAGTGAACCTTCGGACTATCGGACCCTTTTGCCGATTCGGTCTATCGAACCTTCTATCTATCGGACCTTCTGACTATCGGACCCCGTTGGACATTCGATCTATAGAACCTTCGGACTATCGGAGCCTCCGCCGATTCGGTCTATAGAACCGTCTGTCTATTGGACCCTCTCGTACATTCGGTCTATCGAACCTTCTATCTATTGGGTGTCGGTCTATCGGACCTGCTAACTATCGGACCTTCTAGCTATAGGGCTGTAACCGACTTAAGCTACCCTAGATCATTCTTAACGAAGTTAGATTATTACGGTGTTCGTAGCGTTCTCTTAGATTTATTTAAAAGTTACTTGTCTAATCGAAAACAGTATGTTATTGTAAGCAATCAAGTATCAGACTTCAATATCATCAGATGTGGGGTACCCCAGGGATCCATTCTTGGCCCGCTTTTATTTCTAATTTACATAAATGATATTTGTCAAACCTCTCAAAACTTACAATACATTTCATTTCAGATGATACTAGCGTCTTTTTATCCGATGAAAATATCAATAATCTGATTCTCTCATTTAATACTGAATTAAGGAAGGTCAACTCATGGTTGATTTCTAATAACCTTGTATTAAACATAAACAAAACGCATTATATGATTTTCTCAAATAAGTCAATCAATTATGATAGAATAGTTATTAGTCGTTCTACTTCAATGAAATTCTTAGGTGTTACTATTGATAATAAATTATCTTGGAATGATCACATTGACTTAATCTGTACCAAAATTTCAAAGAATATAGGCATATTATACAAACTCAAGTACTTCCCCCCCCCCAAAAAAAAATATTATTACTGATTTACAATGCTTTAAGATCCCCATACCTTCAGTATTGTAATATTGCCTGGGCCTTTTCTACTAATTATTCTATGTCTGGATTATTCAGATTGCAAAAGAGAGCTATTAGAATCGTTTCTCATGCCAGTTTCCTTGCTCATATACTACCCCATTATTTGTTCATTTAAAATTATTAAATGTATTTGATCTTTCCGATTTTAACTTTGCAATTTTCATGTATTTGTGCTTTAACAAAAATATCCCACTAATTATCTCTAACAAATTCTGTATCAATGCTCAATTTCACTCATACAATACACGTAGTTCCTCCCACTTTCATTTACCGTTCACGAGAATTAATGTCGCAAAACACTCTATTTTTTACAAGGGGCCCATAATCTGGAATAATTTATCCTTACATATAGTCCTTCTCTTAAAGTCTTCAAAAGGAGGTTGAAATCACTCATACTGGATACTTATAATACTTAGTTTACCTATCTATGTTCAGGCTTTACTCTTATTTTGTATTGTTTTGTTTTTGTTTTTTATGGTTTCTCAGTTTTGCTTTTTTGCTTTTATGTATAAATTAATATGAATGATGTTGTTTATCTTCTGTTGGTGGCAGCACCAATAAGGCTATTTTGCCTTCCTAAGCTATCTCCTCATTCTACATTATTATACTTTGGTTGTTATGTAAATTTTGCAAATGTACTTTTTTATGAATGGATGGAATAAATAGAAATGAATAAATGAATAAAATGAATTTAACGCTTCAGTTGTAGAGTGTAGGTTTACTTTTTGGAGTCCTGTTATCCCCTTTGGACTTTTATATGACTTGGAGCTATAAATATTTTGTCATCAAGAAATGATAATTGTCAATTTGACTAATTTAATTTCTCAATACCAAGTCCAAAGGTGATAATTTTGTCCACTAATTATCGATAAATGTCCACTTATCTGCGTGTATATTATTGGAGTATAAGGTCCGTAATCTAAGAAACAATAAAGTAATGCATAATTTTAAACAAATTTACACGTTCTTACAAACTAAGTTAATAGGGGGCCCAAGAATAATAATAATAATAAATGCAACTTATATAACGCCAAATCCACTCTGTGGAGTGCTCAAGGCGCATGTAGAAATTAATTAAGAATTAAACAGAAATGTTTTTACATGATTTTTAAAAGAATCAGATGTTATGCACTTTTGATGTCTTCAGGAAGGCTATTCCATAATTTAGGACACGCATGGGCAAATGATCTTTCCCCCCAAGTGTAGTGTATGCAGACTATATGCAGATCTTATGCAGATTAGGCATTAACATAAACTAGGGCAGAGGTCAACTTCCACCACTTGTAATCACGTTGAGCTATACAGACAGTAAAAGTACGAACCGTATTTCTTGGCCTGATCTGAGTGAGTTTGTCAGGTTTTACGAACGTAGTATAAGACACTACATTGGCAACGAGGATGGGATTTTGCTGATCTGTATGGACATGACCAAGAACGGGACATTTGACAGTTTTTGTGTAAGTTTCACGCCGTTTGTTACGTGAGTGCACGGTACGTGTGAAATACGAATTGCTCTTCACTACGGTCCCATATATTGTGTTTGCTGTCTAGTTGATCACACGGGGATAGCGGTCAATATGGCGACATCGCGAATGGTTTTTGAGGAGTTCTGCTGAGTCCAAAAGAAGCGCAATCCTCCTGAGTAGCCTGCGTAATGAAGGATACAAAACGGCCCGGGACCTATCATTTCCACAAAAAACCAAGTGAAATTACATACAACGGGTTGCGTACGTTGCTGAAGGGTCACTACAGACCGAAGAGGCCAGTGGTGTCGGAAAGATTTAAATTTCATAATACCCGTCAACTGCCAGGGCAGAGAGTATCACAGTATGTAACGCAGCTAAAGAAGCTGGCATCCTCGTGTCAGTTCTCTGGAGAGAACCTGTCGGAAGCACTACGAGATGGATTCATCGCAGGGCTTCTCTCTAGCTCTACGCAAAAGAAACTCTTATCAAAGGATTACAAGTTCCAGGAAGCCGTAGGCCTGGCTCAGGCTGAGGAAGCCGCCTCCACAAATGTCAAGGACATGGTTCAGGAGGAAGAGAAGCGGATGCATCGCCTACAATATGGGCAAGGTTCCCGGCCTAGGAGGAAAGGGTATACTTCTTCAAGTAAGCAGACCAGTACTAGGCACAAATGTGACCGGTGCGGAATGACAAATCACACTCGTGACCAGTGTAAACACAAGGATGCAGTTTGTTTCAAGTGCCAGAAGATAGGACATTTAAGGTCACAGTGTAGGTCTGCTGCTGTGAGTAAGCCTCAGGATAAACAGTCCCATCAACAGGCTAGTCGTAAGGGGCATGGACGGAACAGAGGAATCAAGCAGGTTGAGGAAGAGGACGTGCAAGATGAGTTTGTGGACTCTCTGTTCAACGTGAGACGGGCTGATTCGGTTCCACCGATAATAGTGCCCATGGGAATCGAAGGGAAGCTCATTGACATGGAGGTGGATACCGGGGCAGCATTGTCCGTTATAAGTCACAGGGACTATGAAGAGAAACTGAGCCATGTTGAGCTTCGGCCAGTTAATCGTACTTTGCATCCTTATGGAGGCCCCAAGTTGGAGTTATCAGGGGAGATAGATGTCCAAGTGAACCATAATGGACAAACAAAGATCTTACCCTTGGTCTTGGCCCGGTCGGAACTGGCTCTCTCAAGTAAGGCTGGACTGGAAACCCCTTGTTGTCAGACGCACAATTCTCGGTCACCGAAAGCTCCGATGTCAATACCATCCTAGAGCAGAAATTTCCGGAGGTGTTTCTACCAGAACTGGGAACAATCCGGGGTCCAACCGCAAAGCTGTACCTCAAGGAGAATGCAGTACCCAAGTTCTGCAAAGCTAGGAATGTACCCTATGCCTTGAGGCCAGCCGTGGAGAGGGAGCTGGACAGAATGAAAAAGGAGAAAATCATATACCCAGTGGAATACAGTGACTGGGCGACACCCTTGGTGTGTATTCCCAAAGCGGACGGCAAGGTCAGGATCTGCGGGGACTATAAGGTCACAGTAAACCCAAACATACACTGTGAGCAATATCCAATCCCGACTCCAGAGCAAGTTTTCAGCAGTCTGGCTGGGGGAAAGATGCTCTTAGATGAGGAGTCACAGATGATAACAACGATTAGCACACATCGTGGATTGTTCAGGTACACCCGTCTTCCTTTCGGTATCTCCTCTAGCCCAGCCATCTGGCAAAGATTCATGGAGCAAGTGATTGCAGGTTTAGATGGAACGTGCGCCATCATGAATGATGTACTAGTTACGGGGTCAATGGACAAGGAACACTGGGCCAACTTGGAGAAGGTCTTCCAACGTTTCAACGCCTTTGGGTTGCGTGAGAAAAGGGAGAAGTGTCTGTTCATGCAGGTTAGCGTGGTGTACTTTGGACGAAGGATCACGGGCCCAAGGCATCCAACCTGCAGAAGGGAAGGTGACAGCAGTCCGCACTGCTCCAACCCCTTCTAATGTCACCGAGCTCAGATCCTGGCTAGGAATGGTGAATTATCATGCCCAGTTCATACCGAACTTATCTACACTGATTCATCCCTTGAATGAGCTTCTAGGATCCAAGCCGTGGAATTGGGATGAGGAGAGCAAGCATTCCAAGCCGTGAAGAATGCTATCAGCAAGGATAGACTGCTGGTTCATTACGATCCATCTCAAGAGTTAGAACTCAGGGCAGATGCATCACCATACGGTGTGGGAGCAGTTATCTGCCATGTCGACGGAACCGGGGAGAGGAGACCGATTGTATATGCATCCAGAAGTCTCAACAAGCATGAGAAGGGTTACGCTCAACTGGACAAAGAGGCTCTGGCAATAATGTTTGGACTGAAGCGCTTCCGGACATATCTACATGGCCGTAGATTCACAATTCGTACGGACCACAAGCCGTTGGAGTGAATTCTGGGTCCAAAGAGTGCAGTGCCTACTCTAGCTGCTCAGAGGTTACAGCGTTGGGCTGTAATGTTGTCAGCCTTCAACTATGACTTGAAGTATCTGCCAGGGAAACTGAATGTGGTAGCCGATGCGCTATCCAGGCTCCCCTTGCCTGAGACAGAAGAAGGAGAAGATCTGATCTACAATATCGCAGCACACCGTCTAGACAGTCTCCCTGTTACCAGCAGTGACATCAAGCAACAGATATGCAAAGATCCTGTGATGTCCAAGGTTCTACAGACGGTGAAAACTGGATTGTGGACCAACCATGATGCAGAGTGGTTGAAACCATTTCTTAGTAGAAAGAGTGAGCTGAGTGTGGAGCAGGATTGTCACCTGTGGGGATACCGAGTGGTCATCCCTGCTCATCTTCAGCAGGACGTACTGCAAGAGCTGCATTTGGCACATCCTGGAATGGTGCGGATGAAAGAGGTCGCGACCTAAATCCTTGAAATTGAATGCACGCAAAATGAAATTGACTGACCGGGAAAACCTATATAAAGAGAAAAAGAGACAGGCGAAAGGGGAATGACAAGAAAGACAGAGAAACGGAGAAATGGGAGGGAGTTCGAGGGGGTGGGAGGATGGAACTGAATAAAATGAAGTAATGAAATAAGAAAGAAAAGAAAAGGTAACTGACAGAAATAGTGAAAATCCTAGAAAAAGGGAAAGTAGAAACAGATTTCAGGATGCAATTAGCCCCAAATGCGTCACGGACCTGAGCAAAACAAATTTTACACCATAGACTTGTGCACGCACAAACTATTATAAACTTAAATTTCAAGTATTTCAAGGAAATATGAAAAGAACATGGAACATGATAAATGAATTACTTGGAAAATGTAAGAAAAATTTGCCATCATATGTTATAACAATACACCCACACATATCATGCTCTTTTTTTTGCTCTGCTATTTTGCTCTATTTTTTTGCTATTTTTCTCCGCGACGAACGTTTCAAAGTTAACTAACTTTAAAGGAATACACTCCTAGCCTTCAGGAACAATGTTGGATCTTTAGATTTTTCTTCAGTTTGGAGTAATTTCGGATCAGATATGTGGCTTTTCACATCGAGTGATTACTGTTTGGTGCTTGTGGTCCCACATATATTTAACTCTGTGATGTAGTTTCAACATACATGTATACTTGCTTATGTGACGCAGTTGAGCAACTCTTCTGAAGCAGCTTATTTTCTAAACCTCTTCAATTGTAACTGTATAAGTGGATTCTTCAGCACAATGACTAATATACCTCCTCCTCTGAATACCAGACAATCAGCGGCTATTGCCAGCCAAGTCATGCAAGACCTGATTAAGAACCAGGAGTTTGTCAACTTGCTGGAGTCAATTGTTTGTCATGCTATTGAGAAGAAGTTGGGAGAGATCCTAACCAACATAGAAAGAATTCAAGGAGAGGTATTTGACATAAAGAGTGATATTGAAAAGAAAGACAAAGAACTGAGCAAGTTGGAACAAAAGGTGACCCAGCAAGAGCAGAGCATCAGCAGATTGGAGTATTCAATGAACAATATGGAGCAATACTCTAGAAGATCATGCCTTCGCATTTTCGGCCTAAAAGAGAACAAAGGAGAGAACACTGACGCTTCAGTGACAGAGATCATCTCAACGAAGCTTGGTGTGGCCTTGGATTCGTTGAAGGACATCGATCGTTCACATCGGACCGGGCGTTCTCCGGTTTCATCCCAACCCGCGACTTCGACTACCCTGCCGGATGGCTCGGATAGAACACCCGGCACCGCTGAGCAGAAACCGCGGCCCATCATTGTTAAACTGACCAGCTACAGGAAAAGAAGGGAGATCCTCGAAAACAGGAAAAAGTTGAAAGGATCAAAAATTGTGATTGTTGAGGATTTAACTCTGAAGAACCAAAAACTCCTATCAATGACTCGATCTTCAAAGAGTATCAAGACAGCTTGGTCATCAGACGGCCGGATTATCGCTCTCCTCGGTACTACAGCTAAAGGTAAAAACATTACTAAACTGATAACATGTGAGGAGGACCTGAAGAAGATACCCTCTCCTTGAACTATGAACTACAACATATTAACTGAGTGCTTCAATGATGCTGTTCATGTTGCTCGTATTCTGAATTTCATATAATATAATTACTGATCCATTACTCTATTTTTATTGCACTTATTGAATTTGGTCGTACCTTGTTTGTTGCATATTGAATTTATGTCTTACCTGTCATTTCATGCTTGCTTCAATTTTATTACTTCTTCTGGAAACTCAACAAATTATTACTGTTTATTACTGTACATATGGATATTTACCTCATGTCGTTCATTGGTTTTTATGAGTCTTACTTGTATAATAAATGTATTATTATGTCATGGCTAATGTCATAAATGAAAAGTACTTGCCAGATATCTACCTCGATGTGCCTGCCTTTAATTCTAAGGATAAAGGTAATGAATTTTTTAGTTCCTTTTCATTAATACATTTTAATTGCAGAAGTATGTCACAAAATTTCGATAATTTGAATATGTACCTCAATAGTATCAATCATAATTTCAAGATAATAGGTTTAACAGAAACATGGTTGAAGAAATCCTCTCCTACTGATCTTTATCAAATAGATGGTTACCATTTAATATGTAATAACAGAGAAAACAAGCGAGGAGGTGGAACAGGAATATATGTTCACAATTCATTGACTTATCTTATTAGAAATGACTTGTCAGTTTTCACGCAATCATTTGAATGTATTTTTGTTGAATTGTCCAATAATAGTAAATGTAAGAAAACAATCATTGGAGTTATATATCGTCCTCCAGGACTTGACATAGATGTATTCCTTACTGATTTTACAAACCTGTTAAATAGAATCAATATCAATTCATGTAACTGTTTTATTATGGGTGATATTAATTTAGACCTAACACAAATTGGTGTAAATTCAAAAGTTGATTCGTTTATAAATCTTTTGTTTAGTTTTTACTTACAACCGACCATTGATTGTCCTACTCGAATAACTTCTACATCTGCTACTTTGTTGGATAATATCTTTTCAAATGTAAATACTTCTATTAACTCAGATATCATGTTGTGTGATGTAAGCGATCACTTGCCAGTTTTTTCAATATTTTCATCTTTTGCTTATGTTAAGAATAACCCGCCTGTTACCTATAAAAAACGTTGTATTAATGAATTGAATTTGCAATCCTTTTGTACTGAACTTCATAATGTCGTATGGGAAACTCATATATTTGAAGACAGTGTTGACATAAGCTATAATATTTTTTTACGTGTTTTCAAGGATATTTATGAAGAGAGTTTTCCCATTAAATCCTATTGTATAAAGCAAAAGAACCGCAACCCTTGGTTAACTAAAAATTTACTCAAACTCTGTCATAAAAAATCAGTTTTGTATAAAAAATATCTAAAGAACCCATCATTGTATAGAGAACAAACTTTCAAGAAATTTCGTAATTTTGTAACTATAAAGTTACGACAAGCTAAGAGGGATTATTATAATAGAAAGTTTGATCAAGTAAGATGTAATATTAAGTCCACCTGGAAAATGATAAATAGTATCTTAAACAGTAAAAAGAATAAAAACGAAAATAAAATTGAGTCACTTGAAATTAACAGTGTAAATATAACAAAAAATGAAGATATTGCAAATTGTTTTAATGATTTTTTTGTTAACATTGGTATCAATTTACAAAGTTCTAATAACATTTCCTCTGATAATTCTTTTGACGACTATCTTAAACATCCAAATATCCACTCAATTTTCTTTAAACCAGTAAGTGAACATGAAATAGTAACATTAGTTGATAACATGAAAAATAATACAAGTGTAGGTATAGATAGTATCGATATAACAGTAGTAAAACGTGTTATCCATCTGAACCGTTAAGTTTTATATTCAATGAATGTATATCAAGTGGCACCTTTCCATCCAAAATGAAAATAGCTCGAGTAACTCCAATATACAAAAAGGGCAAACGTAATGATGTCAATAATTATAGACCAATTTCAGTGTTAACCATATTTTCTAAAATATTAGAAAAATGTATTTACAATAGACTCATAAATTTCATTAAAAGACATAATATTCTCATTAATAACCAATTTGGATTTAGACAGGGACATACCACAGCTACAGCAATACTGGATCTAATCAATAGTATAAACCAAGCCATTAATAATAAAGAATACGCTCTTACCATATTTATTGACCTAAAAAAGGCATTTGATGTCATAAATCATTCAATTTTATTACAAAAAATGTATTATTATGGTATTAGGGGTAGACCTTTACAACTTTTATCAAGTTATCTAACTGATCGTAAACAATTAACATTAATTAATGGAGTTGAATCCAAAGTAAAAACAATTAGTTGCGGAATACCACAAGGATCTATTCTTGGTCCCCTTTTGTTTCTGATTTATATTAATGACTTGCCACACTCAACCCAAAATTTGCGTTATATATTATTTGCAGATGATACCAGTGTTTTTTGTAAAGGTCCTGATCCTACAATTTTATTTGATTTAGTAAATACCCAATTAAATAGAATAAGTAACTGGATGAATTCCAACAAGTTAATTTTAAATATTGATAAAACTAATTATATTATGTTTGGTACTAAAACTACAATTCCTTCTAATTTAGATTTATACTACAGAAATAAAGAAATAAGTCGAGTGACTAATACTAAATTTCTAGGAGTAATTGTTGATGAAAAATTATCTTGGAACTACCATGTAAATTATATATGTAACACTTTAGCTAAAAATATTGGGATTTTGTATAGATTGCAATTCTTGCCACAATCTGTTTTGATAATGTTGTACCATTCTCTTGTTTCTTCCCATATAAACTATTGTAATATTGTTTGGGGTTTCACCTCTAATAGAAATATTGAACGAATTCATAAATTACAGAAACGTGGAATTCGCCTTATCACACATTCCCCGTCCCCATCCAGTTTACCTTTATTTAAGAAAATGCAAATCCTACCTATCCATGAATTATTAACTCTAGATACCGCAATTTTTATGTATAAACTATCTAACAACCTTCTCCCTTTGGTTTATAATGACTATTTCACTCTAAATTGTTTCATTCATAATTACAATACTAGGAATGCGCAAAATATCCATCTTCCTCTAAATCGCACATCGGTAACACAAAATTCAATTTTTTATAATGGCCCAATCCTTTGGAACAGCCTCCCAACTAAATTTAAGAATAGTATGACTGTAAAACAATTTAAACGATCTTATAAGCGACATCTTCTTGATTCACAATGTTAAATGTACTAGATTATTGTATATGTTTCCCTCTCTTTTCTTTTTCCCTTTCTTTCTTTATAGTGTTATGAACTTCTGTACACTTGATATTCTATCATTTCTTATTCTGTTTTTATATACTCTGTATGAAGGGGTCATTTTTAACAAGCCTATATTTGAGCTTTCTATGATCCCGCCACTATTATTTATTATACTGATTTATATTGATTTTCTGTAATATGTTTTTATGGTGGAAATAAATGATTGATGTTTAAACTGTAAATGGGACTGATGTACATGATGAAAAGGATATTGCTGATAGCTTCAATACATATTTTGTAAATATAGGAGCTTCTCTGGCAAATTCTATACAGAATGATGACAATGACAATTTTGTTGATTTTTTATTTGGAATATGTAATAACACTATATTTGTTTAACCTATAAAAGAAAATGAAATATTGGAAGTTGTGAAAAATATGAACTCATCTAATAGTAGTGGTATTGATGACATTAGTCCTACTGTTGTGAAAGAAAACTTATACATGGTATTGTGAAGCCTCTATGCTTTATTTTTAACTTATCATTCACATCTGGAATAGTACCCATGAAATTAAAAATAGCAAAAGTTACACCTGTCTAGAAAAAGAAAGATATCCACGACATTTCAAATTATAGACCAATCTCTGTTCTTCCCGTTTTCTCTAAAATACTAGAAAGACTGGCTTATGATAGGATGTCTGAATTCTTATATAAAAATACTATATTAAATGAATATCAATACGGCTTTTTGAAAAATGTTTCTACTGAAATGGCACTTATTGACTTACGTGATTACATTGTTAATTCTTTTAAAAATAAATTACATACCGTGGGTATTTTTCTTGACTCAAGTAAAGCATTCGATTCAATTGATTACTCGATATTGTTACATAACTTAAGTTATTACTGCATTAGAGGGCTACCTTATTCTTGGTTTAAAAGTTATTTACAAAATCGAACCCAAGTTGTCTCATACAACGATGTCATTTCAGACTCTCTTAATATCTCATTTGGTGTTCCTCAAGGATCGATCCTAGGTCCTTTATTATTTCTTTTGTTTATTAACGATCTCCCAAATTGTTCTAAATAATTGAAATTTATATTATTTGCTGATGACACCAATATCTTGTATTCGACAGATGATCAGTTATCATTGTCAACTATTTTAAATAATGAACTACAAAAGGTCTCTAAATGGTTTAATGCCAATAAACTTACATTAAATATAGATAAATCAAATTATATATTATTCCATAATGTGAAACAGAAACAAAAAAAATAGTTCTTTGCAAAACTTAAGAGTGAAAATCAATAATACGTCAATTGAACGTGTATATTGTACTAAATTTCTGGGTGTATACATTGGTCATGATTTATCATGGAATACTCACATCTCTTATGTCAGAAAAAAGTTATCACAGAACATTGGTGTCATCAGCAAGTTCGCCATATCCTGCCGAAATACATTCTTATTACATTGTATGATACTCTAGTCCTACCGTTTTTATCATACTGTAATATTGTATGGGCTAATACATATTCCTCCAAGTTGGAAGCCCTCTTTATATTGCAAAAGAGATTTGTAAGAATAGCTTCATCATCTACATATTTGGCACATACAAAACCTTTGTTCAAGAAGTTATTCATACTGAATATTTATAAATTGAATAATTATTTTAATGCAATACTACTATTTAAACACAGACTTGGTCTATTACCCCAAAATTTATGCAATATCTTAACATTAAATTGTTCAGTTCATAGATATAACGCTAGAAATAGAATGAAATATTATTTATCTGTTATTACCAAACAATATGAATTACACTCTTTCAGGCATAAAAATCCTTCTGTATGGAATTCTATCCCATCAGACATAACTTCAGTTTAAAGTTTGAATTTATTTAAAAGAAAGCTTAAATTATATTTTATTTCCAATGATCTAATGATGTAACAAAACCAATATTATTCCATGATGCAATTTAGGGTTGTGCGGTTACGTTTTTGTTTTATTTTTTGTTGTTCATCATAAATCATTTTGTATGATTCCATTCGTAATTTTATTGTTTATGTGAATTTCTTTCTTGTCATGGGGGCTGTCAAGACAAACCCACTAGGGTTTTTATACAGCAACCAAATTCCTATTTTCATTGTCAATCTTTTAATATTTTAATAATTGCTTGCAAAATGTAATGATTATGTCTTAGTATACAATTATTATATTGCATATTTCTTGCATGTTGATGTTAATGTTTTTATGGCATTGAATAAAGCTGAACTGAACTGAACTCATCGATGCACATAATAGTACGTTGTGTGACCCAGCTTACATCAGGCCTTCTCTTAACAAGGACGGTTAGGAAATAAACTGCAGTGGACAAAGAGTATAAATCCGGCCCTGAGAAATTGCTAACAACAAATCAACAACACTTTGCACGCAACAAAACATCTGCAACAGCAACGCTTGTCCAAACAATAATCATTAAAACAAAAAAAGGGGAGACAACTTTCAACAAAATATATGAGCCAAACACAGTCGAATGCGCACCTATTTTAATAGCGTCATCAATCACACACAATCACAATAACAAATGATTTAACAAGTCAACTGGACTTACTTTGTTGTATAGCTTGACTTGTCTCTAATAATCAACGTTGTACTACCTGGATGATTGAGATCATTCATAGGCATTGGCGGATCCAGGGGGGGGGGCACTTCCAGCCCGTGCCCCCCCCCCCTTTGAAGAAAAGTATGCGTTTTGACCATAGAGGACCCGCCCTTTCGTCGATTGTGCCCCCCCCCCTTTTAGAATGACAACTTTTTTTGTTTTGGGTTTTTTTTTTTTTCCGCTTGTCAGAGAATTATGGAGGGAAACTGGACCCCCCTCCCCCTCCCCCATGCCCGACTTTTCGAGAAGCTGGCAAGACCAAAAAATACGGGTCTACCTTTTCCAAAAGTTGACAAGCCAGCATTTGTGCCCCCCCCCCATACTAAATCCTGGATCCGCCCCTGCATAGGTATATATATCCTAATCTGTTGGAAGAATCTACCTCCAACATCGAAACAAATCCAGTGTATAAAGGCAATTATATGTAGTAAATGAGAAAAGTATTCAACCTGAACACACACAAAAAGAAAAAAAAATAACTCGACATCTATTTCCTTTAAAATGACGATAGTCATAGTAATAATAATGGTAATATGTTTTGTTCACCCGAATGGCCTCATTAGTATTACATACTCTTGTCCCTGATGGCCCTGCAATGTTATTATCCGGGCTTATGTAATAATTTTAAATATTCATGATTCAAAACATCCTCAACATAAAAAAAAGAAAACAAGTAGATCACTTTTTTTAATTTTACGGACAACAAAATATTTGACTGCTTACTTCGTTGACAAACAAGGTCTGCAACTAGAATTATGAATAATATAACTCCTTGGTTGTTTATGGCCCCTTTTTTAATTGGAAAAATTGGCATATTTGCCACTTTTGTTTTGTTACAATTTAAAAAAAATATTGGTTGAATTTGTGACTTAAGAGCTGATCAGAGTTGATTAAGACACTGAACATGAGGGCGTTTGCCTACCTTTCCGAAATTAATTTACTTTCAAAAGAAACTTATAACAAAAATTAAGTTTCTACTCTCTATAGTTTCATTTATTATTTTATTTTTTTAATGCTTTGCAACTTTATGGGCTTTTCATGCCAAATTTACTTGCAGTATGGGCTGTTACTATTTGTAGTGAGATAGTATGCACCTGTTCCCTTGCTCTTAGAGGCTCCATAACCCATCTCTGGGCAGGTACCACAACTACCACAGTTGGGATAACTACTCCAGTTGGAACACGCCTTGGTTGGGGAGAAGTTACAACTTGACGTGATACTCTCGGTAAAGAGATATACCGCCCTCATATGATCGCAAGCTTCCATGACAGACGTGCCCGCGCAACCAGGCTGGCTCTCTCCTTCGTTCGGATAAAAATCCTGATGTCCAAGCTGCAAAGTAAAAAGAAAATTATTAATGATAATTCAAATAAAATAATAAATAAGCCCTTTGAGCGCTATTTTGTCTCATATAAAAAATAAATTGTACATAATTTGTAACATTTCATATAATATCACAAATAATAATCTTCACATAAATATAACTGCTAACTGAAGTTTCATATTTCCAAACATTAATACAAATAAACTTTCATGTAAAATATATTTGTGAATAGAACTATACATTTCAAGAAGACTAAAATTCATATATTTAAGTTACACATTTAATTTTAAAAAATGACAGTTGAACTCTATTTTCACATGAACAAATCGCAAATAAAGTTTTGCATTTCGTATATGAAAACAAAAATTCTCATTAGTTTGATTGGTTTGATTTGATTGGCGTTGGCTCATCCTTTAGCTCAAGAACTAGATTAAATTAACCAGCTGATTACATCCTCTAGCGGTTTGTCTTACTTATAGCTCTTCCTAAATAATAATAATAATAATAATGAACCGTTCTTGTATAGCGTTCTTGTATAGCCTTTGGAAGCGCATAGGGACGTTATATCATAATGTGTTCATTATGATATAACGTCCCTATGCGCTTCCAAAGGCCAGAATTCACAAAGGAGGTTTAAACCATGGTTTAAACCCCCTCCTGGGGTTTTTAAGCGTACGTGCGCACGGAATCCGATCCAGTCATACATTTTATTTGAATGCGCGCATGGGCAATGTGCGCTTATTTACGCCTATTTCAGTACGCTTACGGAGGTTTAAACCATGGTTTAGGTTTAAACCTCCTTTGTGAATTCGGGCCAAAGGGTTTGGATATTATGTCATAATGATTACATCATAAAAAACAACATGCAAAATACATTTTTATACCCTAGGTGCCGATACATGTGTAAGCTTTAAATCTACAGCATATAACAGCGAACCCCCTAGACGATGAACTTAATTTTTTGTTCCTTTTTAAAAAAATAGATTAAGAAAAGGGGTATGCCCAATATTTCATTTGTCTTCTTTGCATTTTCTCAATTACTTTTCGACCGTACTGAAAGAAAACAGATAAAATATACATAAAGAAACATGGTCTTTTTTTACCCCGGAGTGTACTTTATTTGTAAGTGGCTTGGGGTCCAGACATTGCGTTGAGGAGGGGGGGGGGGGGGGGGGAATCGGTCTTAATCGATGGATAAAATGTGAATTAACAGGGCCATTGATTCGGGGAGAGTGGGAGAGAGTCGAATAAATTTCAATTCACTTTCTCCATGTTTTCTATTTTCGACATTCAATGGGGGGGGGGGGGGGATACACATACCATCTTGCCCCCTGTAACTACGCCACTAGTGTTTGTAAAGTATTGATTACCTGATCGAGCAGACCAGCTCCTGTAAACTCTCCATCGGTATGGATGATATCAACAAAGGTTGCATCAGATTTATCGATGCAACACTCTGCCCCATATCCAGTAAACTCGGGTCCAGCTGGATCTAATCCTATACAAATCAAACAGATAAACAAATAAACAAATATACAATTGTACACTCTTTACAAAGTTTTACAAAAGTTTGCAAAACTTTACAAAGTTATCTCATCAATATCAGTAGTGGCCCTACCCTAAGTTCACATAATTCTTATTTCCAAAATCGTTTTCAAAATCTATGATTACTACAGTCAGTCATAAGCATCTTAAAGTTAGAAACAGTTGTACGGTTTCTTTATTCTCGATACGAATTCCCTTTATTTCATTCAGATCTATCGGTTTTAGGTGATCCTAAACCCTTTTTTTTTTGTTACAACATTTACGCTTTGATACTTCATCCTTTGACAGGGAGCACTGAACATTTATCGAGGTCACATCGTTGCCATGGCGACGAAGGTGGAGCTCTGCAAAAGTTTCCAACAGGAAATGCGTCACAGAACGACATCAATACCCTGCTTCATGGACAGTGGTTAGTATCAAGCAAGAGCCGCGGAGTGTATTTTGAATGTGAGGGGGGAGGGGGGGGGGGCGGCTGCATCAGCATGCGAACGAGCATAATCTTGTTGTAATGCCAAGGTTTTGAACGTGCCTACTAAAAAAGTGGGGTTGGGGCTGCAGCCTCCCCCGGTCACGCGGAAAATGTTGGGGGGGGGGGGGGGCGGAGACCCCTTCATTGGTGCATGCTTAGAGCATCATGTGGATGACCAATAACAGTACTTGCTTTTGACTGACTGTAATAATCATTAGCTATTCAGGTTTTTTGACTGTTTTCAATCATATTAACATAATTAACATAATACTGTAGTGCATAACATGAATACAATAACAACAAAATATAACATTGAATAAAATGAATACAATAACAACAAAATATAACAATGATGTTTTTCCATAAATATGGGCACAATATTAAATATCAATAATTAAAAAATATGATGCACAAATATTGACCTATTAAGTGATGCTGAAACAGTTGGACATTTTTAAAAGCAAAGCTTGTATATTACATGTCCAGAAACTTATATAACTTAATCACGAGTGGGTAGTTCAATAATATTAAATTCATAATCATTACGAGAAGCGAATCATTGATAAGAGAGAATTGATAAGTGAGATGAGGTAGAAGGACTATTGCCTCAACTCACAAGAAAAACTAAGTGTGAAAGTAAAGTGGAAGTGAAAGTGAAAGTAAAGTGGAAGTGGAAGGAATCTATTACCATATAGATGTGAAAATAGGGTTTGGAGGAATACGAACTATGGATCTTAGGGTAGGCCCCAAAATGCTATTGATTAGGTAAATGTCTTGTATTACTTATAATACTTAAACTAAGCATGTTAAAGTTACGAATAGTTCACGTGTTTCTCTATTTTTATTTTTATTTTTTACCCAAAATTAATGTTGAAAAATACAAACAAACAAAAAAAAATCACCGCTTCTCATTTCTTTTCATTTAAAAGCAGATCAAAAGAGTTATTATGGAATCTTTATAAGACAAAATATATTATTACAACTGTCACACAAGTAAGTTTGTGTTATGTTGACCAACGGGTCTTCTAAGATCGACTAAGTCTTGTTTGCCACTCCGCAATGTCGTATATTGGTTGTCGCTCATTGTTTGTTTTAACTGGATCTGATACTAGAGAATAGATTGTGGTATAAGATATTGATTTTGGAAAGAGGAAAATATAAAATTCGATAGCTATTCTTGTGCAAATTTTTTTTTTTTTGGTAATTCAGACATTTTACCTGTCAGTCTTCCAACACTAGACCTCGCCTCGCCAGCATACCCGGCGGTATGGGCACCAAGACTGTGACCAATGATATGCATGCTGCCATAAGACGCTCCCGTAGCCGATTTCAGTGCCTCAAGGAGTTTACCGATATCGCGACCAACAACCCGAGTATTAGCTCGGCTCTGAGCGTAATTAGCTCTGCCAGCTCCTTCTTTCCAATCCGTTAAGGAGAATGCACGAGAAAGTGTTGATTCTTTGATTCGAATCCACGAGGCGCGTAGCGCCGAGTGGATTCAATCAAAGAATCAACACTTTCGAGTGCATTCGCCGACTTAAACCATTGCTTTACAATAAAACAGCAACACGTGTGCCCCAGTTGAGTGAACAGAAAACACATTACACTATGAACATGACGAACAAAGAAGCGGACAATTTATGCTGCTCCTCATTGTACCCTTCACAATTGCACTGGTTAACAAAAGAACATCCATTCATTGCTATCCTGTAAAAATATGTAGAACAGGTGTCACATAATAGCAGTGAGGGAAGTCCTTTTTGCCTACTAGAGCTATTGTGGAGGGTACAATGAGGAGCTGCATAAATTGTCCGCTCTCTTTGTCACCGTGTTCATAGTGTTATTACCTATTATCGAATTTCTTTAACTGAGGATTCTTGTTCTTCTATTGATGTTTTACATGCATGGTCGCTTTCATCAATAGTGTTCGTTTTCACCTGTAGGTTCTTGAATATTGAATATTTCGATCGACAGCATTGGAACAAAATTGCTGGTTTTTATGCTAATTTATAACTGGGGGGCTTCAGGAATGTTTATCAATAGAACATGTATGCACTAACATAGCAACGCACCTGGCTCAGTGCATGACCAATTGAAAAGTGCTTTTGTTGCTCTTTGGAAGCCCCCCCCCCCCCCCCCCAGTTATGGTGTTCTGAAGTCGAATTCGTGTATTGCCTATTCGCACATCAACTGTGCTCCATATCAACATTCATCATGGATTCCGACGATGAAATATTCCTCACCCAGTCCATTTTCAGGGGTGATTATAGTAGTGGGAATGAGGAAATTTTTGGCGTTGCATTTTCTGACGTATTGGACGATGATGCTTTCATGGCGGCAACTCAAGAGGCTGATCAGGACTACGACAAACGCTTTGGGCAGCCGGTATCAGAGGCTGAGGTTTTCATTAAATCAAGGAAAAGGCAAGTAATTCTTCATTATTCAATTATGACTTGAACATTGTATCCAAGCAAAAATCGACACATCCACCGAAATGGAGGGCAGAATTTATGTGAAATGAATGTGCATGCCTTTAATGTTAAATTTGCAAGTATACACGTATCAAATGGTATTATATTTGGAAATAAGTTCAATACAATTTGTTATTCATGGCCTAAAATGTCTAGTTTGGTTTTATTGTATAAAATGTGTGCATCATATTTTAAAATATCTACATTATTAACATTGTTTTGTATGAATGAACTCTTCCAACTCATATTTTGATTTCTACGAAACAACACTTTTCTGCATCAGAATCAACACTTTTTCTATAAGAATCGGCACTTTTCTGCATAAGAATCTACAGAATGACTCAACTCTTCCAAGTCATATTCTGTAGATTCTTAAGCAGAAAAGTGTTGATTCTTATAGAAAAAGTGTTGATTCTTATGCAGAAAGTGTTGATTCGTAGAAAATAATCCACAGTTTAATAAATAGTGTGACGTCACAGCAATGGTTTAAACTAGGATAACGTTCATGTTCTAAGGAAAACAAAAACAAACATAAAAACAATTATAACACACTCTAAAAACAATCTATTCAAATATGACTAGCATCTAGTCAGATTTGACTAGGATAAATATTCCCATGGGCACCGGCACTATGCTAGTCAAAACTACCAGCTTCGTGTTTAATGCGAACAGAATCCTAGTCAAAATGAACTTGATGACTAGAATCTAAGTAAGAAAATGTGACCAGGCGATCTGGTAAAGAAAAATGACTAGACGGTTTTTTAGAGTACAATAACAAGGAATAAAATAGTCTTTCATCCCCATATGTACATCGTACCACTTTCTATAAAATCTACACGTGTACGAATTGAGTATACACTAAAAATGATATAACTTTATGACTTTTCTTATGAAGCAACAAATATTTTTTTAAAAAGCTGACCGCTCACGCATTTAGTGAAATTAAACAAACAAACAAAAACACAACTTCTTGCTATATTATATTGCTGGTATGTACAGGAAATTTGTTATAAAGTGGAAGTTGTTTCAAATCTGTACTTGTAAGGAGAAAAAAATAAGAGAAAAGTAAATGTATATTGTAAGCAACAGTCGATATGTAACTGGATGATTCATTTCAAAATACGCTATTTTGACTTTACGCAATATAATACAAAATAGCTTGTGGAGAGCTAAAATCTATAGATGTTTTTAACTAAACCATTTTAAAAGAGCACAGAATAATAGTATATATCTATACAGCGCCATGAGCGTCGAAAGGCGGACCTGTGCGCTATACAAGTAGCCACTATTATTATTATTATTATTATTAATTGAGAATTGAATTAATTACCTTATCGACAAGGGCGTTCTTCATGCTTTGAGCCCAACCAGATTCATAATCATCTGTGTAGCCATGGATGATTAGCTTCGTGTTTCCTTAATCAAAGGAAAGATTATTATTCACAAGCGAAATTCATGATTTGGAAAAAAGGAAAAGAAAATTCAACTGAATTGCAAAGATATTTATTGAAAAACCTAAGGCAGCTCGAGATCTGAATTACATGAAAATAATGTACAACAGGCAAAGAAAGAATTAAACATATTTACAAGAATATCATAGCCACTATCTACCAGAAAAAGCACAGCAATGCACACAAATTAAGAAATAGAACGAGGAGTGGGGAGGGCGGGGGGGGGGGGGGCGGCAAAACATATGAGCGAGCAACACTTTGGGTCACGTGAGGGTAGGATGGAAGGGAAAAAAAGGTTTTCCAGATAACTGTTCCCCCTCATTTCTTCCCACTAGAATAATGCCGTCCCTTCTATATACTGTTCCGAAAGGACGAAATGGAGAGTCCCGCGATGTGTCCACCCCCGAAAAGCCCGTTTTCATTTTTTTTTTCTCAATGAATGAGGGGGTCGGTGTCCTGAATCCGCTTATGTTTTTATAACAATGAAATATTTGTTTTATTTCTTACAAATTTTGATCACACAAAGATTAAATAATATTTTAAAAATAAACCTAAAACGATGTTCTGATAGTGTTCACTATAATTATAGTCAATACTTCCGTTTTGTTTACACATGATGTGCGGTATTTCTATCTTTTAAATTTCAGTGATGACATCATGATAACTGTCATAAAATACCTTAAAGTTGGAGTTTGTGATGGAGCTCGAGCTAGTCCTAGTCAGTTGCTGTTCCGAATACTTGTTTGAACTTGTGTAAAGCCAGTATTTAATGACGATGGCGCCTGGACTCTCTGGTTTAGCATGATGGCAGGCTGGGGCACCGGTGCCATATGTGAACGACCCAAGATCACTGTATGTTACACTGTCTGCTTCAATTCCTGAGGGGGGAATACATAAACGAAAACCGATGAATAATTAAAAACCTATTTCGAAGTGACGTAGAAATATTATTTTGCAGTAATGTTTTCGTTTTCAGCATGATTTTTATTTCCTATGTAGGCCTACTCCCTTCTTTTTGCATTTAATAATTTGTAGGTAAATTAAGACTCTTTTTTTCAGATTGAATATCGCAAATTATTGGAATGGAATCTATATAAAATCTCCTCTGATATATTTTTCATTCCCATAATTGTTGTACCAATTTTTTTAAAATTGTTGAAACAGTTTATTTCCTTTCCAACTTGTTTCTCCTGTATAATTACTTATTTGTGATATTTACTCTTGTTGTTATTCTTCGCCAACATAATTATCATAATCATATATCACTGACTGCTATTATTCTCTCTGAAAATTCTTTTAACAATCAAGATGGTATGTCTAAAAAAAAACTACAAATAATATTATTGTTCAAAAGTACAGGATTTTTTTAAACATAAGTCTATGGAAGTCATTTAAAAGCACCGATTTAAAGAAACAAAAAATATGGGTGATTTAAATCATCCTGCTATTTATTCATTTACTACACACCTGGGCCGAGAGAGACAATTGTGGGTAAAACACTTTGTCGAAGTATTAAAAAGAAAGGCCCGAATTCACAAAGGAGGTTTGGTTTAAACCATAGTTTAAACCCCCTCCTGTGCATTTTAAGCGTACGTGCGCACGGAATCCGATCTAATCATATATTTTCTTTGAGCGCGCGCATGGGAAATGTGCGCTTATTTATGCTTATTTCAGTACGCTTACGGATGCTTAAACCATGGTTTAGGTTTGTTTAAACCTCCTTTGTGAATTCGGGCCTAAGAGACACGGATCGAACTGAGAACCTTATACATGAGATCAAGGGCCTATTTATCACCGTCGTGCTCAGGTCCATTCTCTCATAATCACCCGCCTACAAGCCCTTGGCTTTTACGATTCCCCCACTTCTTTTTATACATGAACTTATTGTAAATATTGTATACAATTTAAATGTTTTTAAAGAAAGTGGAAATGAATAAATGAAATGAATTGAAATGAAATGAATCTTACCTTGAACAATGGCTGCAGCCAGGAACACGACACAAAGAGAAAAGTTCCCCATCTTAGAAGCAAATGAATGAGCTAATCCTTGAAGTAGCAGGAATATGATTTTAATTGAACCAAAGTACCTCTATTTATACAATTAAAATGCCATCATATCTTGAATTGTGTAAACATGCAATGTCAACATTGAACGTTGCCTACTTGCCTCCACGTGTATTTGCTGATTAATTAGCGGTTATAATCATGTAAAATACTTGTTAATGAGGGCATGCATTTGTTTAAAAAAACCCACATGCTATTAAACTTGAGAATTAATTACCTTGCATTTAAATGATAACTATTTTAATTGTTTTCCGATATGAAATAATACGGCCTGGAGGCTCTGGCCTTTGTTCAGCAAATCGCTTGACGAGTTGTACAATAAAAAACACTATCAACCAGAAGGTGGCGCTATATATCATTTCTTGCTGCAAGAATCTTTATTTCATACACAATCACCAATCCCCTAGATTGTGTTTGAAAAGACTTGATGTTGTCAACTTTGGGGTTGATAAAATGTTAACAAGAAAAAGCAGAACGCCCAGTACATGTCTTACTGCAGTGCAATGCAATGATGATGATTATGATGCTGATGAAAAGTCACATCTTAAACTGAAATTAACCTCAGCGTATGAATTAGCTTATTTTGAATGGTGTAGTATATGCCTCTTATTTGATACATGCAATTTCATGTAAAAACACAGGATATAGATATAAGTCACTATTTTCCAGCCAAGTTATCGTCTGCTAGCAATAATAAGGGGGCTGCCATTACTTTATGTGTACACGAACATATTTTTCATCCCAAGTAAAATTTCCTTCATCGTTAACTTGTAATTGATTTTTAGAGGACAAATATATATTAGATAAAGTCACATATTCTGAAATGTAAGTTTAGTTTTATATATTTTTTAAAAGGTCTTAATTTGTTCATAAAAAATATACTTCATAAAAAATATACGTCAAGGACGGAGAATTGACGTCAAGGACGGAGACAATCGTAACAATACCAAAACAAAGCGAGGAATCTGCTTTACAGGATGGCTATTAGAACTCATGGGTCGTCAATTATCTAGGCCCATGGCCAATAACAATCGTAATACAATCAGAACAAAGCGACGTATCTGTTGTAAAGGTAGGCTATTATCAATGCATATGGTACCTAATGATCCGTGTCATGCACAAAATGGCAGCCTCCATGGAAAGACGTAGCAGACAATAGGTGCATCTAGAATATCACGTGGGGTTAATTGTCCTTTAAACTGACATCAATCAAATGATCCGATAAAAGTTTGTGACGTGTCAATCATGGATATCCATCCTTAGAAAAAAACAACAACAAACAAACAAACAATTATCAGACAACTGTTATAAGCTACTGAAATCCTTGCATCTGATTGGCTGAGAGCAAATCCCCCAGTAGCTACGCCCCTGCCTTTTCTCTTCGGACTAGATACCTGTTTAACACTATGGCATTCAGACCTGTATAATTAATACCATGGTTAGCTTGTCTTTAGTTAACCATTGGAAGATTATTTTGGATAATTTGAGAACAGCGTTAGAAAGAAATATTTCACTCTCTCTCTCTCTCTCTCTCTCTCTCGTTTGGAAAGAGACTTTGGCTACATTGAAACTTACAACAGTCAGTTCAATAGTTAAAATGACATATTTCATATTTGCTGTAAACCTAAATTAAAGGCATCTTTCTACCTTAGCTCTACATTCTTTCGTTGGAATGACTGATCAAATTGATTATCGAATTTCGTTACAGAATGACAAATTTGCCACTCACTGTGTACTGTTTACTCTCATAAGTACACACAACTCACTTTTAATGTTTCAACAAGTTTGAATGTTCATCAATGTTTCTTAATAATAAAAAGAAAAAGGAACGCGGTTTGCTAACTCTATTATTACCCTGCACAGATATTGCACTAGTATAAAGTGCGTTAACCCTGATCGCACCACATATATAATATTGCCAATAGGGGTGCAGCTGTAGTAGGAAGGTTAACGCTTTAGTGCCGAGACAGTTAACCTGCTCGAATCGTAATACTGAATCTTAGTATCTTTAGATTTAAATGAGCTAGTCGAAATTAAAAATCGCCTCATGTATTGTGATGTTTGATATTATAGAACACTGTCTTGCACTATAAAACAACGAATAATTACAATACTAGAAAAAGACAAGAAAACTAAAAATTATTAAACACTTCTATTATGTAGTCATAGTTGTAATATATTTCTGTAAAATGCTGTGGTACCGTAAGGGTTAATCTACAGCCTTCCAGTGACCCCAGGAGAATATCACGCCATTTCCACTGCGAACCAAGCATCTGGTCTGTTGTGTGATTAACAGGTGTGCCAAGTCAATTGACTAACACGATTAATGAGGCCAATTAGCTATCGTTAATTGGTCTATTAACTTCTTATTATCATGCAATACACTAATTAGCAAAAACGTCTCAAGGATTTCTAAATATTTAAACATTTTGTTATTATTTCAAGGGGCTATGGAAAATGAACTATGTATTTCACCTGATTTGATACGGAAATACTCGAAACTTTTAAGGCATAAGTAAAGAAAAAAGAGTTCAAAAGTCTTGATAACTTTTGTACATTTAGCTTAATTACACATGTTACACCAGCATTGATATTATTGTACATTAAATTGGTCTGATACCTTTTTATTATCACGCAATACACTAATTAGTGCAAATGTCTCAAGGATCTCTAAATATTTAAACATTTTTTTTTTATTCAAGGGGCTCTCGAAAATGGAGTATGTATTCACCTGGTTTGATAAGGAATTACTAGAAACTTTGAAGGCATTAGTAATGAAAAAGAGCTCAAAAGTCGTAGAAAGTTTTGTACATTTTGTTTTATTACACCAGAGTATTGATGTTAGTTTACATTAAAATGTTTTGTGGGAATGCTTATGACGTGTCGTTGAAAGTGTACCGTATAATTACAATGTATGTGATTTTGACGAATCATTCCTTGCTTTTCAATATTCCGTGTTAAATTTTAGTTGAGAATTTCCATAAAATTTTCGATAAAATGAATTCGCCTTTGCACTACACATGCAATTTATTCTATCTTCCTTCTCCCTCTCCTCTGTACCTGTCATCTAATCTCCTTCACCCCCCCCCCCTCTCGCTCTCTCTCTCTCTCATTCCTTTCTCCTCGAACGTTCTATCCTTTGTCACTCCTTTTCCCTCTTTTATCATTATTCTCTTTCTCCTCCTCTCACGCTCCCACTCCTTTCTCCCCCTTGTCCTCCCCTCTTCTTCTTCTATCACTCCTCTCTTTCTCTTTCTCTCTCTCCCTCCTCTTTCCCTCCTCTATCACTCCTCTTTCCCTCCTCTATCACTCCTCTTTCCCTCGTCTATCACTCCTCTTTCCCTCGTCTATCCCTCCTCTTTCCCTCCTCTATCACTCCTCATTCCCTCCTCTATCACTCCTCTTTCCCTCCTCTATCACTCCTCTTTCCCTCGTCTATCACTCCTCTTTCCCTCGTCTATCACTCCTCTTTCCCTCGTCTATCCCTCCTCTTTCCCTCCTCTATCACTCCTCTTTCCCTCCTCTTCCCCTCCTCATTCCTTCCTCTATCACTCTTCTTTCCCTCCTCTTTCCCTCCTCTTTCCCTCCTCTATCACTCTTCCCTCCCTCCTCTTTTCCTCCTCTTCCCTCCTCTTTCCCTCCCCTTTCCCTCCTCTTTCCCTCCTCTATCACTCCTCTTTCCCTCCTCTATCACTCCTCTTTCCCTCCTCTTTCCCTCCTCTATCACTCCTCTTTCCCTCCTCCCTCCCTCCTCTTTCCCTCCTCTTCCCTCCTCTTTCCCTCCTCTTTCCATCCTCTTTCCCTCCTCTATCACTCCTCTTTCCTTCCTCTACCCTTCCTCTTTTTCTCGTCTGTCACTTCGTCTATTTCACTCTCTATTTCTCTTCCCTTTCTTTCCCTCTGTCTCCCTCACTCCGCCTTACATCCCTCTCTCTTTCTCACCATTCCATTCGCTCTTGTCAGTTTCTAAGGCCCTTCTCTATTTCCCTTTCTTTTCCCATTATCTCCAATCCCTATAGTCAGGATAGTAGCGCCCCCTCTCTCTATATATAAATATACACATATTTATCTCTCTCTCTCCCCTCCCTCTCTTTCTTCCTCTTTATTTCCCGCTGTCTCCCTCATCTCTCACTTCCCCTCTCTCCCTCACACTATTTCCCCTTTCCCCATCTCTAATCCTTATCTCCATGTTCTCTCCTTTCAATTCTTCCGCAACCTTCTCACCCACTTTATTAAATAGAAACAAAAACAAACTCAAACATTCTCTATGACACCTTTTCTCTGCTTTTTATTATTTAGTTTTTGTCCATCCTAATAAAGTCTCTGCAAAGATAGATCACAATATTTTTCAAAAAGTATATCGTAAAATTATACCCTCGACGAACATGTGTGTCGAATGGATTTATCACATGACCCGAAATATTACGAAATATCCGTTGCTCAGTTGGCCTGACTTTGGGTAAATATGATATATCTGCAGATAATCAGCAATTAAAATAAAGCCCTCTATCTTGGCACTTCAACGGTAGACACCTGTCCTCGTCTCATGGAACTGCTTGTCACAAGTCCAAATCCACTATCGGAGAACTGACGTTGCAAAAAGTAAATACAGTTTATGGGTCAACAGTGAAAATTTGAACACAGAGGGAGAATGGTCCAAACTCCACCAAAAACAATTTTTTTTAAAGATATGGGTATGGTTCAGTATCTTCCCCTTCTCTTTCTCTTGTTAAAAATGTTATTACAAAAATAATAATTAAGAAACCCAAGGCGTATACTGTAACCATAAAGCAATTAGTTAGTTTAGTACTTGAATAGTTTTCCTAGAAGCATTGTAAATCAGTATTGTATTTGAAGTAAAAGGTGACACACAGTTTTGTTGTTGTTAAACGGTAAACAAAAGAGAATTTGCCTTAATTTCAAATACATTTGTAAGAGAGGAGAATCCATCCTTCATTCGTTTTTTTTTTTTTTTTTTGTGATTATCCCTTTCCTGCAGGAAATACTGTGTGAATACTTGAACTGCAAGGGAGGGGAAAAGTTAATATAATATATAACTTAAATTTAGATTTAATGTCTGTTGTTGATGTGGATAGAAGGACAAAAGAAGCATCTGTTCATATAGAAACCAAAGAGTGCGGTCTCTTGAACCCACAGATAGTGTCCCTGTATTAGAGAGTTACGACAACTGGGGATTTGAACGCCATTTTGTTTCCACTATTACGTAACATTTCTATTCAATTCCGATGAGCACCTGAGTGTTCTCAATAGAAAGAATTGGAACGCCAATTTGTTTCCAGAAAAGTGGGACGTCCATGTCGCAACTCTTTAAAACAGGGACACTACCCACAGATAGAGTAATTATAGAGAGTAGTGACATGGACGTCTGGAAACAAAATGACTTTTGAATTCTTTCTATTGAGAACACCCAGGTGCTCATCGGAATTGAATAGAAATGTTGCATAGCAGTGGAAACAAAATGCGTTCAAATCATGAGTTGTCGCTACTCTCTTTACGTCGGTATTCTAGCCATAAATATTCTATACTAGACCCTATAGTTCTAATATCGGATCTCCATGTGGTTTACACTTCGGTAAAGTTCGTTACACTCGCCTTTACACTTTAACACCTTTCCTATTATATTCATTTTTTTAAATTATGGGTTCAAGTGAAACAAAATGACTTTTCGAATTCTTTCTATTGAGAACACCCAGGTGCTCATCGGAATTGAATTTCTCTCTCTCTCTCTCTCTCTCTCTCTCTATCTCTTTACCTCTCCCCCTCTCCCTTCGCTCAATATCTCTCTCTCTCACACTCTTTCTTTCTGCATTAGAAAATGAAGCACCATTCATGAAAACAACAAGAAGAAAAGATGTGTTAAAAAGCTTTTCCAAATTTTGATCCTCTCCGCCCAGATTTTCCAAACTACTCAATCTCATCTGTTCACAGAGTTAAAGTGGACAAGTTCAAACTCAACGACATAATCTTTTACTGTTTATTCACTGTATTCTCAATCGTAAATGATAATAAAATAACCATAATAAAGTAATTATAATGATGGTCGTGGAAAGCAATATCATTGGGACATTAAGCAAATAACGCTGACAGTATTTTCACTTCTATGACTATGGTAAACTGGTAACGCTACGTGTACATTTTGTAAATTTCTGTTAGGTTCGACGAATTTTTTTTCCGGCAATATTTCGATATATTGCTATAAAAGATATGTTGCATATAATATGATTTTATTAATTCCTAAACTTCTTGCTACCGTCGTACTGTTGTGTGCTAACTTATTATTGTTTATATGTAAACAATTATTTGTCAAATAACTGCCACCTGACAGTGAAGAATGGCAAAAAAGTGATGTTTTCTAGCCCTTGCTCATCTCTCCTAACTCCCTCCCCTCTCTCTTCTTGTACATTGTCATTCATTCCTAAACTAGTATTTTATGATTAAACAATCCATATTCCTCCACTGCCACTCCCTTACCCCTCCCTTACCCCTGGCAGTAAGGACTGTATGCATTGGTTTCTAAATAGAAAGCCCCTTCCCCCTTGCTGTGGTCCGCCTTGTACCCCATCTCAGGGCAAGGCTTTGTCGTGCACCGCGTCGTACGTCCAGCTTCGATGTCGTCCCACGTCGCACCCTTCTTAGTGGAGGAGAACGAACACGATGTCGCGATGCTCTCCAGAAAGTATGCTGTCACACGGTTATGATCACACATGGGAACGACGACCGAACATCCGGGCATGTTCTTGCCGCCATTGGGGTAGAAGTCTTGGTGGCCCAACTGCGGCAGAAAGGAAAAAATAACCTATTTATACCTCTAAGCAGAATTTTATTGTCAGTATTTGGCCCTCTTGCATAAAATGTTGCTATTAAACGCAACTCCAAAAATTAACGCAAGTCCTAAATACGCGATTCTGATTGGTTGAAAATCAAGTTGCGTTTAGGTTGCCTTTAATCGCAGCTTTTTATGCAAGAGGCCCTTGGTATTATTTTTTTTGGAAAAGACAAGCAGAAAAGGAAGAATAATGTACAAATATGAAGCAGTGATAGATTTCTAACATTAGTAGTATGATTATATATATTTCATTTAAATTATATTAGCTGTATGTCATTTTGGGGAACATTTTGTTTGTTAGCTCATTTTCACCTCGTCCATTAGTCCAGCGCCCCCAACGACTTCTCCGTCAGTATGAATGACATCAACAAAGGTCGCATCCGTACGATCTAACCGACACTCCTTCTCGATGTTACCACTGAAATTTGGACCAGCGGGATCCAATCCTGAGAAAAATTAAAATGATTTTGTTATTTTGGTTGTTATTGTTGCTGTATTCTTTGTAATATTTGTAATATGTAATATTTGTCAGAGGAACTGAATGATATAGTTTGATTTCAATATAGTGGCGTATCGGGGGGGGGGGGGGGCAGGGGGCAAGTACCCGGTCGGCACTTAGAGGGGGCACAAAAAAACGCAAGAGAGAGAAAGAAAAAAAGGGAGGAAAAATGAAAAAAAAAATGCATTAGAAATACAGTTTTTGAGGGTTTAAAATGCGAAAATTTTCTAAAGCTCAGTCGCTTTGCTCCCTCGCATAATTATTGTCTTTCAGGATCTCGTAATTTTGCGCCCCAGTATATAGTTCTTAATAGCTTTTTTTAATGGTTCGAAATTTCAAAAATAAAGATATAATTGTCGTTGCTTTGCTCGCTATCATGTAGGTTTCATCTGCCCCTTGCTAAGTATTGCGCCTCCAATATAGGATAAAATGCATAAAACAGCATTTGCAGAGAGTCAATATTTTAAATAAATCTCAACTTTCAGTCGATTTGCTAAACTCCTCAACTATTTATCAAGTTTTTTCGTTAATTTCGCTCCCAATTTTAGAAAGGAGTGAATAGAAAAACCGTTTATCAATGTACAATATTCGAACTGCGGTAGTAAAATGTAAAAAATGCAAAAAAAAAAAAAAAAAATGCGGCTCGGTCGCTTTGTTCCCTCGCTTGTACAAGTAAGTTTGGGCACGAAGATGGGGAGGGGGGGGGGGGGGGGGGGGGGCGCAACTTCTCTATTTGCCCCGGGCACCAGAATATAGATACGCCACTCTTTCAGTATATACGTTTAAAATATTTGATTTGATTTGGCCGTGAATTACCAGCTAATTTAGAATACATCGATGTAGGCACTATTTATATAGCCTAATATGAATTCAAAATCCTATTATATATCATACCTTGGCAGTTATTAAAACTACAAGAAACAAGCTATTGTATTTGTCATGCATGATAGGCAGAGGTTGTTAACCTTTTTGGCCCCACGGTGCCGTTATCCCCCACCCCAATTGTAATCGGGCTTTTAAAGGCGTGCATTTATGAGATCTGATTGGGTCAGTCCCATCTTTAACGTCGCTATCTAAAAGACGTAATAGCACAGGATCGAACCCTAAGTCCTATGTTGTATAGATAGGCCGGAGAGATAACCACTGAACCAACTCACACCTCCTTGAGTGCAGGTAGACACAGATTCAAATGGTGTTCGTTTCATTCAAGACTCATTCATTACCCCCACCCCTCCCCCTATATAAATCCAATTTACAAGCACGGGGGCTCCAACTCCAGGTTAATGAGTAGCTTAAAGTAATATGCCTGTAATTCGGCCAACTTTTTCTGCACACGCCTCTCCTGCATAACCGGCGGTGTGTGCCCCGAGACTGTGACCAATGATGTGCATGGAATCGAAGGGAGCATCGGTGGCATCATTGAGGGCTTCGATGAGCTTGGCGATCTCCCGACCAGCGACTCGAGTGTTGGCTTTGCTTCTCAGGTATCCCATTCCTGACCCCTTTGACCAGTCAACATACACCACGTTCACATCGTACTGAAAAGATTAACAACAACTTCTTAAATCTGATAGGAAATTTCTATTCTATTCACGATTTCACCTTACTTCATAACTGTTTAGTGAAAAACTGTTAAAAATCAAATTCAGATCATGAATTTATTCGTGTATTTCATGTTTTGAGTCCCATAACTCTATTACATAATGTCGTTTCAAAAAAGTAAAATTCCCATTGTCTTCTTTCAAGATCGATTTTCTTGCACTCTGTTGGGGATTACTTAATCTTTTAAAAACAGCTCTCTTTTTTTGAACCTCTCCGAAGCAGCCTTTTATACAAAAGCTGCCGTATAAGCTTACTAAACATTTAGTGTACATTGACCGATATGTTGAATAATTAACTGAATTTTGATTATAGGGTCCCTTAACTGAAAGAACGAAAAAAAAAAGCAAAACAAAAACGAAAAACATGTGGGCCACGTAATCATCTGCATAATTATGTCCGTCTAAAGTCTGCCTTACAGTCGAAAGTCGAAAGTCCAAAAATAAGCATTCTCCACATATAATTGATGAATCTATTGTGAGAGAGTTGTTAAAACATTCAACATAATTAGACATTCCTGTTAAGCGCGACATAAAAAATTAATAAAGATATAGTAACTATTGTTATAATTGTTGTTGATAATGCCATGAAATGAAACCAGTTCCTTACTTATATGATATTAATTTTCTAGTAAGGTATCAAATTGGCAACATTATGTCACAGTGTATATATAATATATATATAGCTTATTTACTTGGGCTGCCCCTCCCGAAAATGGAAAATCTGGTTATGTTATGAGATTCTAATGATTTGTTTGAAGTATTAGATAACTATAGATACAATCATAATTAATGTTAAGAAGAAATCTGGCTACGACGAAATATCTATTTAAAAGAGTTCTCTTTTAAAACTCTTTGCTCACATTTTGGGGGTGAAAATATTTTGAGTGATCAGATATGATTTCCAAATAACCACGCTGAAGTGGTGAGGTTGACCAAGTTAGATGTGGTAAAACAGATAAAGTTGACATAATATCAAGATAACAAATATTCACGAACAACTTATATTTGTATTTCTCCTTTGAATAATACATTTGTGGGTATTTTTGGTATCCCCTACTCAGAAGAAATAGAAGCTGAATTTATACCACAATAAACGATAACCTTTTCAGGCTGAATCTTTCCATTATACTTTTTTCTTCCTCAAAAGTTAACCATTGTATAGGGGTTTTGATCTATAATCAAAGGTACAGGCCTATAGCTACTAGTTATTTGGTAGAAGTAAGCATTAAGGTCATCTTACCGTATCAAGGAACCTGTCTCTAAATTTCTCCCAGCTGCCCCATTGCATGCTATCCTTCCAGCCATGTACAAAGATCTTCGTATCCCTGCTCGCGCTGAAATGCGACGACGTGATCGTTGCGCGGTTCTTACGATCTAGGACATGGCCGAACTTTGGATTCTGTCTGGTAAAGACCTCGAAGGTTGTTCCGATCTCGGTAGGGGTGCTTGGGTCCAATCCGTGACACTCGTAGGGTGAATCAAAACAACCCAGGTCATCGTAGCAGACACATGAAACTGTCGATGAATGCACATAATTCCATTTTCGAGATTACACTAATTATCCACAGGACTGTGGCTACATAATAATGATTTGATTTGATTTGATTTCTACATTTTTCCATGTATATAACAAAGGCAAGAGGAAACATATAAACAGATACTGCATGATACAAAATAATACATACATATAAGCATAAGCAAATGAATTACATAATATACATATAGAGTTTTACGTATTATATAAAAATGGAAATATAAGTAATGTATACTAGTAATTTGTAAGTATTATGCAATACAGCAAGTTGAAAAAATGTAGGAGACTGCCATCATAAGCGAAGCTTGACGAGGATGACAGCCTCAAAGAAATAAACATGGAGGTAACATCTTACTGTAAAAACAAACAAAAAACAAGAGAAGAGAAAAGAAATATGCGCATTACTGCACAGGAGTAGGTGTGTGTGTGTGTGTGCGTGCGTGTGTGCATGTTGTATTTTACGTAATGAAAATGGTGTGTTGTGGGAGAACATAAGCCGTTATCTATTGATGTTATGGAATATTGAATTAAAAATAACAAGATACAATGCAAATTATAGGCTTTCTGACACAACTTAACAGAGTGACCAAGAGTTGAGAAATATCAAGTCTGTTGATATTTTGAATACAACATTTTTTTTTAGGGATGCTTTAAAAGAAAAGAGAGACACACATTGTCTTATTTGATTTGGTAAGGTATTCCAAACGTCTGGTCCGTGATGTCTTATTGATTTTTGAGCTTTTATTATTTTGGGATTTTCTAAATGATAATCTATAGATCGACGGGTCGGATATGTATGAATGTTAGAGTTTAACTGAAATATATTGTGAAATAAAGAAGGAAGATGATTATAGGAATATTTATACATAAAAATGCCTGTCTGCAAAGTATGAATATCTTGTATTTTCAAAGTTTTTAAACGATGAAATAAAGGTTCCGTGTGTGCCAAATAACTTGAGTTTGTAATAATGCGAATCGCTCGCTTCTGAAGCAAAAACAACGAATTAATTCTTATATTACTACAATTGCCCCATACAATATTACAATATAACACATGTGATAAAACCAACGAATTATATAATATAACCATGGACCTCTCTGTAAGGAAATCTTTTAACTTATATAGAATTCCAATATTCCTAGACATTGATGTATGTATATTAAGTATATGATCATTAAAAGTTAAATGAGAATCAATTGTGACCCCTAAAAATTTAGTAGATTGTTTCTCAATGAGCGGCAAACCGTCAATCTCAACATTACGATTTATATGTCCATGCGCATTACTATTTGTAAAATAAATAAAGTTCGTTTTATCTATATTTAATGACAATTTATTGAATTTAAACCACTGAGAAATCTTTGATAGTTCACTGTTTAACTGCGTTATCAGAGTATCAATTTTCTTATGGGAGCAACAATTGCTGGTATCATCTGCAAATATAATAAAGTTTAAAAGTGGAGAAGATCTAATAAAGTCATTTATATAAATAATAAATAATAAAGGACCGAATATCGATCTTTGAGGTATCCCACATTTAATATTTAGTTTGTTTGATTCATGACTTTCGAAAGATACATATTTTTGCCGGTCTTCCAAATAATTATTAAACCATGAAAGAGCTTGACCTCTGACTCCGTAATTTTGTAATTTGTGAATTAATATCTTATGATCTATTGTGTCGAAGGCTTTTGGCAAGTCCATAAATACTCCTATAACATGTTCATTATTTGAAAAGGCTTCAATTATAGGCTATGATTCATTTAATACATCATCCCATTTTTCTTGTGCTAAATGAACATTTAATATTTCTATATTTCGTTTTGTTTCTTTTCTGTGCTTTTTATATCTATTTTTATTCTTATTTTGAATAAATTGAGATTGAGAAATAGTAAATATTGGTAAATGATCAGAAACATCATAATAAAGTAAACAATTAAAATTTATTTTATGAATTACATTAGAAAATATGTTATCAATAAGAGACTTTGAATTACCTGAAATTCTAGTAGCTTTATCAATATGAGAATTAAAAGCATAAGACTGTAAAGTGCTAACAAATTTCACTGTGTGATTATCATCAATATCAAGTAAATTAATATTAAAATCGCGCATTATATAAACTTCTTTATTTTCTTTGGTTACAGTATCAAGACATTCATCGAGTTTATCAAGAAAAATATCAACATTATTGTTGGGAGGTCTATATATCATACCTATTATTATATTTTTAGTTTTATCATTTAATATTTCAACAAATAATTCTTCAAAACCATCAGTTTGTACATGTAAATCGGGCCGTAACCTAATTTTAAGATTATTATGCATGTACAGTGCTACTCCGCCTCCTCGACTATGGATACGATCAGAACGATACATTTGATAGTTAGCTATATTAAATAAAGGAGGGGTATTTTTTTGTAGCCAAGTTTCGGACAAACCTATAACAGAAAACGGGAAATTATATAATTGAGAAAAAAGTAATTGTATAGATTCAAAATACTTATTTAAACTTCTTGCATTTACATGAAATAAACTAAATGGTTGATGAGGGTAAACATTTTTATGACATTGAGAAGTATTTCTTGGCGATACATTTGCGTCAATTCGATCACTGCATTCTAATTGATTAAATCTAGAATTAAACTCTTCTATTGTAAAATAATTGCTTTCATTATTTCTCAATTCCTGGTCAGAATTTGTGTCCTGAAAAATCATTTACAAATAGGAATACATTGACTGAATATAATAACCATAACGAGCAATCTGTGAGTGTTTGTGTATGTTTGTGTGTTTGTGTGAAAGTATGTGGTTGTTGTGTGTGTTGGGTGTGTGTGTGTGTGTGGGCGTGTTTAGCCGTATGTCCGAGGACATTTTCGGACAGAGATGGTCCTCGGAAGCCGGACAATAGTCCTCGAACGTCGAACAATGAATTTGTGCCTTATTCCGTCGACTGTCCGAGGACGGAGGAACAATAGAGGAACAATACTTGTCCTCGGAAGTAAAGCCATGTAAAGCTGTGTGAGGGTGTGTGTGTGTGTGTTACATGAACATTTAACCAAAGGCATTTAGGGCTGAGTGGTGACATAATCATAAATTCTTTCAGCTCTCATAATCAAATATATCTATAAACAATAATAAGGTACATTCAATATCAAATGTGTCATACATATATGCAGAAATAGAAACCGCTTTATGAAATAAGTTTGTACACTGACAAATTAATCATAATAAAAGTGTAATGACTACAATTATATTTAGCTAATACAGTTGATCCACAGGGAATACAGCTTTTATGGATATACTATTGAACAAATATACAGAAGACATTAAAAAAAAAAAAAAAAAAATAAAATAAAATTCCCCTTAACGCCGATTTTTATTTTGACGGAATAAACTGCATTGTTAGGATTCCCCCTATGATCGGAAATAGTAATATATATAAATATATTTGTTAATTTGTTAATATTGTGTTATGTTTTATGTCATTGTTATTTGAATGTATGTATCTTTATACAGGGCCCTCATGAAGAACGGTATATTGTTTATTGGTAGGGCTACCCTGTTAAAATAAAATTTGATCAAATCACATAAGAAACACAAGCCATATGTCATGTATGTAAACCAGTTTGGAATCTTTGTATAACGAATGTATCATGATAAATCGTACCCCGATTTTTATAAATTTGATAAAATAATAATTTCCCTCAATTTCTTTTTTCAGACATTATTTTCTCATATTATTGGTTGCATTATTTAGAGTGTTACCATAGTCCATATATGGACCTAGATTATGAGTGTTCTTTCAAATTGAGCAATAATCACTGTGTTTCGAGGAAGTTGGTTTTGTTTTGCTGTGGAATTCTCTTGAAGTTATGTACGGTTTTGGGTGGAAAACCCGTAAAATTTTAAAGGTTTCATATTGAATATTTCATTACACATTTTTTTTCGCGAATTGTGAGTTGTGGGTTATTGTGTGTTGTACCCACCTTCTTTCTATAAAGAAATATAATTTATGATTCATAGAGCAGATTAAATTAACATAATTAAATAATGAGGGGAGAGAAGAACATAAATGAATAAGAAAACGGAGAAAATGTGAAAGAACGCGATATAAATGAAGGAAGAAGGAAAATAGATAACCGAATAAGAATGAAATCAAGTTTTTAAGAGAGTTCAAAATCTCAATAGATGGGAATCATTAAGATATCGATGAGCATAATAATAATAAAAAAATACATGAGGGCATCAGTTTTGGCCACATCGCTATAAAATAATGTTTCTCGTAGAGTGCATCCTATGGCTTTATGATTAATTGCTTCAATAGACATAAAAAGGTAAAATATGGCCTCAAGAAGTAAAGAAAATTGAAAAAAATTACATGTAAACCCTGCGTTGTAACACGCTAGTGCACATTTCTGCCATATATTCAGAGAATAGAAATTATTATATTCATATTGTTTAAAAGCTTTAAGAAGTAATTTTTTTCACATTGATATAGAGCTTATGTCTCTATGCGAAGCTGTTTTATATTTAGTGTTGAATTGTTTAGATATAAATACAAATAAAGAAATATTATATAGTATACCTGCTGCAATTAGACCTACGAAGGTCAATAGCTGGACCAGCGTTGCCATGGTAATTGATATTAATAATCCGAGTTTTAAGCACACATCCACCCAAAAACCTCAGTCCAAACTGTTTTTATATCTATAAACACATCTGTTATATTGAAAATATATTCCAAGCTATCTAGTCAGCTATCAGTTTGAAACGCCGCGTTATCATATTTGTATAAAGATTAAAATGACATGAACAGAACGGAATGAGATTAGTTGAGTTTAAAAGTAAATAGACAAAATATGACTGAGTAAAATCCGTTATAAAACGTGTTTAATGCCAATGTAAAATATGGCTGGCAATCTTCGTCATAATTTTTTTTAATTACATATTTTTCATAGTACAACACGCAATAACTCACAATTCATGAAAATATCTCGCTATGCATCATAACTATATCACACGTATCGCATTATATCACAACACACCGTAATATGTCACAAAATATCACAATAATATTACAACTATATCACGACGATATAGCACAGTCATATCACAATAATTCATAATTATATTACAATTATACAGAGATATACTACAACTATATTACTCATCTCTTTCTCTCTCTCTCTCTCTCTCTCTCTCAATCCCTCTTTTCTCTTCTCTTCGCTCCCTTCTCTCCCTCTTCTCCCCTCTCTCTTCCTTTCTACTCTCTTTCTCACCTCGATCTCTCTTTCCTCTGCATCTATCTCTCTCTGTCCATCCTCTTTTCATCTCTCCCTTCTCTATCTTTACATAATTATTATGCTCATCTTTCCCCGTTCTCCTTTATCATTCTTGCTTCTGCTTCTTCTTCTCTGTCTCATTGTCTAGCTTTGTATCTCGTCTTTTTGGAGCCAGGAGGGCGTTAAATCTGTGTTAAAGTATATGAGTTAATGCCCTTCTGGCTCTCAACAGATGCTGTTCTGTTTGTTCATATCTCACTATACATGTATATTCATATCTCGTCTGTTTGGAGCCAAAAGGGACTTTATTTCATATACTTTTACACTGAGTTAACGCCCTGTTGGCTCTCAATAGACGATCTTATGATTATTATGACACTGCAACCAACTACAATGATATTTCTTTGTCACTTTTTATTTTGTTTTGATTTCAGTGGAATAATTTATTGATTTAAAAACGAAAAAAAAACACCAAACAACACAAACAAACTCTTTACGTTTAATGTAGATTAAAAACACCAAATATCACTTGTCTTTGATACTGCGCAGGCTTTTTAAAAAATTTCAAACGATATTTTTACAATTAAAGTTGACATAGAAATTCGTAACTTCCCGAAATTCGTAACTTCCCGGTGCCCGATTTTTGGTATATAATCATTTGTTATGTATTATTTGTTATATAATCACCTCAACTAATTTGGAGTGTATAAGGTACTTGATTGTTTGAATTATAGTTTGGTATGTGATCGATTGTAGAGTACATATTCATTTGATATGGGTTTAAATCGAATACTCATTATAATTTAAGAACGATTTATTTCTACAGTTATTCATTCATTTGTCATTCTGGGCAAAAGCGACGACTAGGGGTATTGTTGTTGCATCACTTCTTTACCCCTGACAGTACGGCTCCTCTTTGCTGGTCTCCAGGTAGAATGCCCCACTCCCCTTGCTAAGGTCCGCCCTATACCCCATCTCAGGGCAGTTCCCGTTACACGACGTCCCTTGCCCAGAGTCGAGGTCGTCCCAGGTCGAAGCTGTCCTCGTGGAGGAGAATGAACACGATGTGGGGATACTTTTGATGAAGTATTCGACTGCACGGCTGTGATCACAAGAGGCAGAAACCAGAGAACATCCGGGCATGTGTTTACCATTGTTGGGGTAGAAATCCTGATGGCCAAGCTGTTTTTAGGAAAAAAAAATATACAAAAATGGTAATCATCATGTCATAAATAAAATTGACTTTGACCCAGTCTCTTTCCACAATGTTCTCTCTCTCCACCCTGCCCTGCCCCCCTCTCTCTCTTTCTCTCCCTATCTTTTGTTTGCCGTCTTCTCTACATGTATTCCTCTCTTTTTTTAAATTTCCCTCTCATTCTCTATAATTATATCTCTATCTCTCCTTCCTTCTTCCTCTATTCTCTTTATTTCTGTCTCATTTCTCTCCCCCTCTCTTTCCCTTTCTCTCCTTTGTACCACCTGTCCTTTTCTCCCCTCCCTCTGACTTTCTCTTTATTTTCTTTATCTTTCTCTATTTCTTTCGGCTTTCTCCATCTCTCTTTCTGGCCCTGAATTCACAAAGGAGGTTTAAACCATGGGTAAGGTTTAAACCTCCGTAAGCGTACTAAAATAAGCGCATAATTATTGACCATGCGCGCGCTCAAAAAAAAATGATTGGATCGGATTCCATGCGCACGTACGCTTAAAAAACACAGGAGGGGGTTTAAACCATAGGTTTAAACCCCCTCCTGGCATGCCTGGTGGTTTTAAGCGTACGTGCGCGCGGAATCCGATCAAATCATATATTTTCTTTGAGTGCGCGCATGGGCAATGTGCGCTTATTCAAGCCTATTTCAGTACGCTTACGGAGGTTTAAACCTCCTTTGTGAATTTGGGCCTATGTCTCTTTCTCTCTCTTTCCTTTCTCTCCTTTCCCTCTAGCTTTCTTTTTGTTTCTTTCTTCCTCCACTATTTCCTGTTCATGTTAATACAGTGGTAGGTACTGTACCGTAATGTCATGTGATGTTTTGAGTTTTCATTATTTTGTAAAGCGCATAGAGATGGAAACCTATGAAGCGCTATATGAAATTATTATTATTCTCATTACCATTCCCCTCTCTCACTTCCTCTCAAGCAATTCTTACCTCGTCCATCAGTCCAGCTCCTCCACCATCGGTATGCATTACTTCAACAAAGATGGCGTCCGTTTGATCTAGTCGACAAGCGTTCTGAAGATTACCGCGAAACTCTGGACCAGCGGGATCCAATCCTAACAACAACAACAACAACAAAAAAGAAACAAAAAAAAAAGATCATGAACCTAGCTTTTAACTTAGGATTTTTAAAAATATTTATCATTACGCTAATGTCAACTTCATACAGTTATAATGTGGGGGATTGAGAGAAGACTGTTCAAATGGCTATCGGCCCAGATTAGAAGCAACAACAGGAACAACAACAACTTTAGCAGCAGCAACAACAACAGCAGCAGTAAACACAACAAAAACAACAGCAGCAACAACAACAGCAACATCAGTATACACAACAAACACAACAGCAGCAGCAACAACTCAGCAGCAACAACAATAATGTTAAGATAAGGAGGTGGTGCAAGGACCCTATGTCTACCAGTCACCCGGCCGACTTTCTCCCCCGTGTACCCCGAACAGGCCTCTCCTGCGTAACCACCGATGTGTGCCCCGAGACTGTGACCGATGATGTGCATGGAGGCGAAGGATACACCGGTGGCATCATTGAGGGCTTCGATGAGCTTAGCGATCTCCCTACCGACTACGCGAGTATTGGCTACACTCTTGAGGTAGAGCTTGTCAGCTCCTTTCGACCAGTCAACCATCACCACGTTGACGTCATTCTGAAAAATGAAAAATAACAAGTATAACAAATAACTTAAAATGTAAAACTGTTTGATTATTCTATCAGCAATTCATAAGTTGAATATTAATATGTGCCACTAACATGACCACCATTTTAACTGTATTTGACATAAATGAACTCAAGGGTAAGAGATTTATTTCAAAATATTTCTAAGAGCATAGGCATATTAGTATATTTTTGTACTAAATGATTATTCATTTTCATTACTTTCCACAAAATCATTCTACCAAAATTACATATCATTACGTTCGAATGATATACAGTTTGTCGTTATCGAAAATCAAAATTATTGGTAATATGGCATTGCTAAAGTATAACAAATTCTTACGTTATCAAGAAGCGTATCCTTCATAGCGATCCAGCTATTACCGCTCATACTATCAGTCCAACCATGGACGATGAGCTTGGTATCTCGACTCGCTCTGAAACTCGATGACGTAATCGTATCGTAGTTCGTACGGTCCAGGACATCGCCGATTATCGTGTTCTGATTAGTGTAGAGCTTAAAGCTGGTACCAATCTCTTCAGGAGTGTTTGGGTCTCTCACGTGACAATCCAGAGATGTATCAAAACAGCCGAGGTCATCATAGCACTGAGTACCGGAAACTGACAACGAATATATCGACGAGAGGCAGAAAGTTATAAGAATCATTTATGAGTCATTTGACTTGAATTAAATTGATCATTCTTGGTCCTGTTTCATGAAACTTGTCATCAATGACAAGTTGCAATAACTGTTATAAGCTACTTAAATCCTTGCATCTGATTGGCTGAAAGCAAATTTGTCGGTAAAAATCACTGGCAAGACACTTGATGAAACGCCCATCTGAAGCAGATTAGAATGGGTTAATTCAGACATAGTATTTCCATCATGTTGCGTAAAATAAATTTTTAAAGGGTTATCAAAAACAAGTTGGATATCTTGACCAACAATTTGGTTGGACAAAATCTGTCAACCAATATCATGGCCAGCATAACTGGCGTGGTAGGTTATTTGGACAACAAAAACAATCAGTTCAATTGGTCATATGATTACAGACCTGGTGGAATACATTTGCAAGAGACAGCTGCTGATAATGACTAATTCTTTCTAGAGGATGAAACATAACATAAGGCACTATATCGTACGGTACTAACACATTTTAAATGTATGCAAATGTAATAAAACACTGAATGATTACAAATGACTTTAGCATTACATTTTGTGGTGATAATAGTGGTTTTGCTATGAAATCTATAAAGAAAACTACAAAACGAATAAACATTAGAGAAGGAAATATAGTTTTGCATATTTTATCAAAAGGTAATGGAAAGCAATATGACAAATTATTGGAAGGAAATATATGTAATCTTCTTTACTTCCTTTATCCCTTTTCTCTATCTCAATATCTCCCCTTCTCTTCTCTTGCTAATTAATTAATTATTGACTCATTATATATGATGTAAATTTAGTAACGTATACAGTATCCCTTATAGTTGTGATGTATGTTATTATTGTACTGTTTGTGTTGTATGTTAGGGGGCTGAATGCCTGGGGGAAACAGGGATTGGATTCACTTTTCAGCTCCCGTCATGCATTGCACTTTCTGTATTGATATGTTTTCATTTGACCAAAAAATAAATGCTAATCTATCAGGGTTTAATTTAAATACAATGTATTCAAAGGTAACATATTCGTGTACAAATAATATGTAATATAAATTGGTAATATATTGATAGGTATACATTTCAAGGTAAACGTATACTTGAAGGTAATAGCTTCAAAGATAATATATTCGGGGTAATATATTATATAATATGATGTACTAGTTGAGAGGCCAAGACGAGTATGTAATGTATCTACAGTTAATTAATTTAGAAATAATGCACTTGAAGGTAATACTTTGAATATGATATATCCGAAAGTGTATGTTCGAAGGAAAGATATTCTACTGTATATTGTTACATTTGATAGCATTCTATTTTCAGGCTGATAAATTCGAGGGAAATAATTAAAAGGTAGTATATAAGAAGGTAATATTCCAAAAGCTAATGAAAAGATTAAGATATCAAAACGTAATTAAAGAAGGTACTACCTGCTGCGAAAAGACCTACGAAGGCGAGTAATTGAATGAGACTTGCCATGATGACAAAAGGTAACTGATAATCCCATGCAGCTTTGAACGATCTCTCTCTCTCTCTCAAAAGTCAGGTCGAAAATGTGCTAATCACTAAAACACTTCTTCTTTTAGTAAAGGTAAGGGTCACCCAGGGGCAGACCCAGAAAAAACTCTATCTGGCATATCTTAAATCCATATTAAGAGGCAGTAATTTTATACAACTGGAAATGTTTTGCTTGTGCCCCCCTCCAACGGGCAGAGAAACCTTGATCTGCCACCAAGATAAGGGTCATCTACAACTAGTTATTCATTAATAATATTACTGGCCATCTATCAATCATTGAAGCTTGCCGATATTTATGATAGTTATGCCAGGATATACAGTGCGTCCCAGAAAAAAGCTAACAGATGGAAAATTCTCCGCAAATAAATATTTCAAAATATGTGTAGGAAAATGTTCATACCTGTGGATAGCGTAGGATCTCTTCTATCAAATGACACCAAAATATCTCCAAATATTTAACGAATGAGTGAGCAAAAGCCAATTTTGTGAAAGGGTGCAAAATCAAGTCTTGACAAGATTTGATATAGGCTCTGGCTGGTATCATCCGAGCTGAGAGTCATGTAAAGGCTTAAAAATTTCCATATTCTGATCAATAAAAACACAGTTTATAAAATAACAGGCTATGTTCTCTATGTATCATTACATTTATGGTTGAGTGAGCAATTAACTACTTTGCCGAGTGTTTCAAAATATTACTTTTGATGATCTGGCTTGCTTGCTCACTCAATCATACAGATGTGATGGGACATATACAGTTAACAACAAAATTATTCATACCCCTTGGAAAATTCTAGTTTTTTGCATTTTTCCTAAAAATGAATGGTTAAATGAAGTTACTTGTACTTCACTTGAATACATTTAGTTATCATCTGCAAATGAATGCCGTTTCCGGTTTCACCTCATTTGCATAACAATAGAAAAGGTGAGTTATCCAAACTGGGCGATGTTCAAAATTATTCATACCCTTGGTGATTTATTGACTTTGTCAATCAGTATGAATCCGATCCTTGTGATTAATGCTTGTAATTCACTTTATTTTAATACACCGTCACAAGGCTTCCGGGGAGGGGTCTCTGCTGGGATATCAGGCCAGTACCTGTTCTCAAATGGCTCAATCTCCTTGAGGATGTTGTCCACACATGCCTTCACCTGACCTTCAGGGAGTTCATTAGATTTCGTGTCCTACAGGTGATGCAGTTATCGACTTCATGATGAGAGGACTATGATATTGAAATTTTCGGTCATTTATTCCATGCATTTTAATGAAAATTCTGTATCTACTTATGAAGCAAAGCACCATTCCTGAAGAGCCCTTCCATTTTGCACTGCCTGTGGGAGGGTTCACCTTTATTCATTGGCCCCATTCTTAATCAGAGTGCTCAGGAAGGCCATGTTGGTGATATTAAAGTCATTGCATGACTCTAACGTCAGGTCACCATGAATAACAGTATGTAACCTTTGAGTACCATACACATCCCACATTGACTGTTACTGTATATCATTCTTCATATGGTATATTCTTTGTATCTTTGGTATGAAAGCTACAATCCTTGATATTAAAATGAATGTAAACCAAATTTATACCATATTCCTTCCATGTTACCAGCTGCAGTGCACAAAATGCTACCACTTTGACAGTGCACTGGAACATAAAGATCAGTATTTTAAGCTTCACTAGAGTACCCACTTGCAGGTGTCCATATCAGAAATGTGTCAATCAGTGTAACTGAATAAACTGATAAAATTGGCACCATCCAACCTTTAGACAACTACCATGGCCTCCCTAAACATTCTTAATAATAATGGAACAAAAGTATCAGGAAATACCTTCCCTTGACAGTGCAACAGTGAAGGCCTCTAGGGAAGTCCCTCCAGGAAGAGTGCTTTGTTTCAACTTAGAAATACAGAATTGTCATTAAAATGTAAGGAATATTAACGAAATATCAATATCATAGTTCTATCCTCATCACGTCTAAAACTACACCACCTGCAAACACAAAATCTGCTTTAAATCCACCAAATCCCCTGAAGACCAGGTGATGGCATGTGTGGACAACATCCTCAAGGAGATTGGGCCTTTGGAGACCAGGTATTGTCCTGATATCTCAGTAGAGACCTCCAGAAGCATTGTGACAGTGTGAAGAAAGTGTTACGAGCATTAATCACAAGGACTGGATTCATACTGATTGACAAAGTCAATAGATCACCAAGGGTATGAATAATTTTGAACATCACCCAGTTTGGATAATTCACCTTTTCTATTTTTATGCAAATGAGGTGAAACCAGAAACAGCATTCATTTGCAGATGATAACTAAATGTATTCGAGTGATGTGTAATTAAATTCAGTTAACCTTTCATTTTTAGGAAAAATGCAAAAAACTAGAATTTTCCAAGGGGTATGAATAATTTTGTTGTTAACTGTATATATTGAACAAAGTCTGTTCTTTCATAAATAGTTTTTCAATTTCGAAGTCTTTTCATGACTCTCACCATTTCACAAAACTGGCTTTTGCTCGCTTAACCGTAAAATATTGTGAGATATTTTAGTGTCATTTGATAGAAAGAGATCCTAAGCTAACCACAGGTATGAAATTTTCCTCTCAATTTCGAACACGCTTAAGCTTAAATATGTGAGATATTTTAGTGTCATTTGATAGAAGCGATCCTAAACTAACCACAGGTATGAATTTTTCCTGTCAGTTTCAAACACATTAAGCGTAAAATATTGTGAGATATTTTAGTGTCATTTGATAGAAGAGATGCTAAATTATATAACCACAGTATGAAATTTTCCTGTCAATTTCAAACACGCTTAAGCGTAAAATATTGTGAGATATTTTAATGTCATTTGATAGAAGAGATGCTAAGCTAACCACAGGTATGAAATTTTCGTGTCAATTTCAAACACTTTGTTGATACCAGTCAGAACAAATACCAATTCTTGTCAAGTCTGAATTTTCCACCCTTTCACAGAAGTGGTTTTAAATCACTCAAGCGTAATAACTAGTAAAGATTTTTAGATGTTATTGTATAGGAGAGACCCTAAGCTATCTACAAGAATGAAAATCTTTTGAAAATATTCTGAAATATTTATTTGGGGTGACTTTTTCAAACTGTTAACTTTTTTGGGCACGCACTGCAGTGGCGGATCCAGGGGCGGGGGCACTTCCAGCCCGTGCCCCCCACTTTTTGGAAGAAAAGTATGCATTTTGCCCATAAAGGTTCCGCCTTTTTGTCGATTGTGCCCCCTTTTTAGAATGAAAACCTTTTATTTATTTATTTTTTTAGTTTTTGCTTGTCAGAGATTTATGGAGGGAAACTGGACCCCCATAACCGCCCCCCCCCCCCCCCACTGAGCGAATTTTGGAGGTCTGGCGAAAAAAATTGTCGCACCCCCCCCCCCCCCCCCGAGCGACTTTTCTAGAAGCTGGCAAGACCAAAAAATACGGGTAGTTGACAAACCTGCATTTGTGTGCCCCCCCCCCTTATACTAAACCCTGGATCCGCTCCTGACGCACTGTATAGATAAGGCAATGTAAACATTGTAATTTCGATAGGTTATAATACTTTCCAAATGCACCTCTCTGTTTGAAGGCTATGGAGTGATTTGTAAGCCACATACCCCCCTGCGGAAGTTGCTCAACGGTCATTTCAGACCCTAACCGTATTCTAAAGTTCAACCCTGGACCGAACAATATACCTACACCCTAACCCTTACACTAAACCTAACCTAAAACCCAGTTGCAATCATAACCAAAACTCTTCATCTTTGCTGAAATAAAGCCCGGAACCACTGTCCCCGGAGCATATGTCGGAGAACCGATAGATTGAGGCACAGGACTGTTATGATCTTGAATTCTGGGGAGCGTTTCATCAAGCGTTTTTCCAGTGATTTTTACCGACAACTGTTATAAGCTACTGAAATCCTTGCATCTGATTGGCTGAGAGCAAATTTGTCGGTAAAAATCACTGACAAGACACTTGATGAAACGCTCCTCAGGAATTTCAAGACAAAATGGATTAAAGCCACTCTACGGTAGATCAGAAAGGAAGCAGTTTTTAAAGAGGAAAATAAATTATGTTTGTTGTAGACTGCTAAATCATATTGTAGCTCCATGATCATACACTTAATTTTGGAGAAAAAAAAGTGAGAAATTATAGTTTGTTAGATTATGCAATGAATTATATTTCATGTTTTCCCACCTATTCAACATTTTCCTCAAGGCATCATAAATTTGGGGGGTGGGGGAGGAATGGGGGTCATGCTTATTCCTTTCCACTCAACAATGAGATGGTTCCAATAATATAATAATATGAAAGATTCATTAATTTGGTGTGGCGGCTGCTAAACAATGCACTTTTTGTGATAAAAGTGAAGAAACTATCATTGCTTCTGTCAGTACACAAATGTAATGTGGTCTAAAGTTCCACCAGGTCTGACCAAGCTAGAAAAACCCTCCTGGCAAATAAAACTGGTGTCCAGTCTGCCAATTTCTTGTAGTGTATAGATGCCATATATAATTAAGTACAAAGAATACGGTTTGAAGCATGAACGAATATAACATTATAAATATGGAAGGTGTATACCTCGAAATACTTGATGATATACTGACTAAAGCAAAGAATATCAGAAAGAGAAGAATTTACAAAAGAATAAAGACAAATAATAACAAGTCGGAATATAAATGAGAACATGACTAAATCAAGGAGTGGAAGAGAACCTCCCTGACTGAAATGCTACAAAATAATTATGACAAAAAACCATAGGGTTTTAAAATAATTTTTTAGCTTCTTATTCTATCTTTTTAAAAGAAAAGACAGAAAAAGAAGAGTAAAGAAGTAAAATAAAGAGAAACATATGAAAGGATAGAAGAAAAGATGAAAAATCAAAGGAATAAAATATTTCATTCATAGCTCCGAGTCAGTTCAAAATTTGCTTTAGTAGAGCAGACTGTCCGGAGATTAAACAGGGAAGTTCGTTACATTTCCGTGGATTCAACACATAGCATAGCTAGCGTAAAGGTCGAGGAACACGTGCTTGAGCTTGCACCCCCCCCCCCGAAACAAAATTCAACCACTTTGTCGTGGCTCTCTCTCTCTCTCTCTCTCTCTCTCTCTCGCTCTATACAAAGATGTGCACCGGCCCACGGCCGTATATATGCGCGAGAACCATTCAGCCACTTATCTCTTTTTCCATTTCTCTCTTTCTCCCTTTCTCTTTCATTTTGTTACAAAATCAACATGACAAAGTTATGTGTCCATTCTCATTTTGTAACAAAATTCATTTTGTTACAAAATGAAAATTGGCACAGTAATTTGGTCGTGTTAATTTTGTAACAAAATGATTTTTGTTACAAAATGAGATCGGACGGAATTAGTTTGTGATGTCAGTTTTGTAACAGAATGATTTTTGTTACAAAATGAAAATGGACAAAACAAATTTTGTAACAGAATTATTTTTGTTACAAAATGAGAATGGACAAAATAATTCCGTTATGTTAATTTTGTCACAAAATCTTTTTTGTTACAAAATGAGAACGGACAGAATAATTTTCATTACAAAATACAATTGGACATGTTCATTTTGTAACGGAATGATTTTTTGTAACAAAATGAGCATTTTGCCATGTTAATTTTGTAACAGAATGATGTTCGTTACAAAATGAAATCCGACAAAATAATTCTGTAATGTTAATTTTGTAACAAAATATTTTTTGTTACAAAATTACCTTTTAAAGTTCATTTTGTTACAAAATGAATTGCTGTTCAATAATTTTGTAACAAAAATGAGTTTTTGAGTGATTTTGTCACAAAATGAGGCAAGTTTGTACAGAATAACTCGGTGAACAGCTGGGCTCGTAGTCACCTCGTAGTCACATCGTATACGCTCGTCACTCGTAGTCACTTGTAGACACTTATTGGCTCGTAGTCCTGTTTCATCGATGGAATGGTGCTCATAGTCGATGTACCCAGACATCATAGCTAACTGATAGCCATCAACTCAAGTTCATAAAGTTGCCGGTCAGGGACACACCGGTCAGACCTCGCACGCCACATTACACATCGGGTTACTTCATATTGGTCACTGCATAAATCTCATGATAAGTGCACTCAAAGAGAAAGATGTCCTCATGAACTCTTCACATGGACTCTGGAGCGGGTTTTTCTTTTTAGTGTTTGTGTACACACCAATGACCGGTCCCGTGTAGGTAGTTCATTTATTTCATAATTTAGGAATAATACTCCGAAGGATGAAATAGTCATTGCTGGCAATATATTTTCTTTGTGATAATATTGAAACTTGGAATTATTTGATTACATGTAATTACATTGATAGTATTGGAAATTGGAATCATTTAGTTGCCTTTAATTGCATTGATAATATTGGATATTGGAAATTATTTAATCACATTATATACGCTATTTCATGTTGAATACAAATTGTTTTGCTTGGTCAATTATTTGCGTTAATGCATTATTAAGCAACTGGCTCTGAATTTTTGTATACTATATTTATTGGTGAAGTCGCCTGTTCATTTTGCTGTGCCTGTGTAACATTTTAATACAGGATCTAACTTATCATCAGAATAGTTATTTACAGGACTAATATCTGACAAGGAAGGTGTCTCAGGCCCCCTGGTTATGGCGATGTGCAGTATATATGTTGTTTGGACCTGAAAAAGAGTCTCTCTCACTCTCTCTCTCCCTCCCTCTCTCTCTCTCGCACACACACACACACACACACTCACACACGTTTACATGGCTTTACTTCCGAGGACAACTATTGTTGCTCTATTGTTACTCGTCCTCGGACAGTCGACGGAATAAGGCATAAATTCATTGTTCGACGTTCGAGGACTATTGTCCGCCTTCCGAGGACCATTGTCATGATTTTTTTTTGTTCTCTGTCCGAAAATGTCCTCGGACATAATGCTAAACAAACGCACCCCCACACAGATCTGAACAGACATTGATTTGTGGGGAACTGTATTGTTTTCTCCTATTGTATTTTGTACCCCGCAAGCAATTTTTTTTTTACCCCACAAGCATGACGGAATAAAGGCCATCAAATTTGCTCTTTTGTTTTCTGTAACCCACATCTGCATGTTTGTAAGAGCACAGCCCACGCACACACACACACACACACTCTCTCTCTCTCTCTCTCTTCCCCCCTCTCTCTCTTTCTCCTTACCCCTCTCTCACCCTCTATCTTTCATCTTTCTATCTACACCTTAATTAATATGACTCCTATCTGTAGGTGTACCCCTCTGTCTCTTTCTGTCTCTCTCTATATTCATGTGATATGATTCTATAAAATGTTTTAGCAGCGAAAGATTCATTTCGTCACTATGTAAATTTCGTTTTAATTTCAGTTTCTTTTTATAAATTGCCAAGACTTCAGGTAAAGAATACATAATCATAGTAAAACGCATATACGTTGCAACCTTCAACACATACATGTAATAAGCTATATTCCTAATATTATAATCATCTAATTCTGTAATTTCATTATGTTTTATAAATCAGTTACTGAATCACCACATAATAATTAATTAATCATGTTAATGGTTTGTCCTTTTTCTGTATTTCTTTCAAACTTTGTAATGGTATATACAGCCCTGGAAAAAATTATTAGACCAAGCTTCTGTAATAAGGGTACTATAATATGCAAACAAAACTATAAAAATGATTTGCCTTTGTATTTCATTGAATGAATAACAATTAAAGCAATTATACCTTGCTTTTATGATATTTTATTTCCTTCTTACCACAAAAATAACAATATCAGTAACCATTCTTGGTATAATATGTTTTCCATGGCTGTATATATTTCATACCGATGCATTCTAGTTTAATATAAACAAAGATTTAATGTTTTGCCTCTCATTATCCTTTCTGTGCCTTACATTTTGGACCCATTATTACTCCTTTATAATTATTGTTCATTTCATTTTATTTCATTTAGCTGTCATAATTTTATAAAGATTCTACACGTACAGCACGCACTAAAAATAAAGGTTCAACTTTGACCTCTTGATATACGTCAATATAAGCAGCGGATCCAAGGAAGGGTAAATCAGTCGCGACCCCAACCCCTTTGAGAAAAAAAGGCTCATGAGAGAGAAACATGCACCTAACCACATGACGAGAATGACGAAAGTCATATTCATGGGGAAATGTACGTCTTAGCCCCCCCCCCCCCCCCTTCCCCCACTACACTGAGCGAGTTTGGACATGAATGCTCTTGCCTATACCCCAGCCCCCATGATTTTGAGAGGGCTACCGGGACTTTTGAAAATCATATTCCGTGACTAATATTACATCAGGAGAAATGATGGATCTATGTTCAATCATTTATCTCTTCACCCATCCCCCACCCCCTTGCCATTAAAGGCATCCAACCTGAAAACAAGTAGGTTTTATTTAAAGCAGAATACTGATAAAGAAATCAGTGAAAGTTTGAGGAAAATCCGAAAAAGAATCAGAAATTTATTGATTTTTACAGTGGTAATCGATCAAAAATTATCACCGTCATTGTTTCCAACTCTCATTTTCCTGTCACTCCCTATAATTGTGAATATATTGCTATTCATGAATTTAAAAAAAATAAAGGAAATTCTAATAAATGAGCTTTTGGGAGCTCACAAAGTTGCTGCTAGTAGTATTGGAATATCTTATGTTTCAAAGTTGAACCATTTTTGTTTTAGTGAGAAGGAATATCGCTAGGTCGTAGTCGATTAGGACGAGTGGTGCTGCTGTTACACCCCTCCCCTACCCCTGGCAGTAAGGACTGTCCCCATTGGTTTCCAGATAGAATGCCCCAGTCCCATAACTGAGGTCCGCCTTGTACCCCATCTGAGGGCAGTCCCAGCTGTTGCAAGACGTCCATTGTCCATCGTCGATGTCGTCCCACGTCGAACCCTTCTTCGTGGAGGAGAACGAACACGACGTGGAGATGCTTTCGATGAAGAACTCGACGGCACGGCTGTGGTCGCAGACGGCATCAAGGGTTGGGCAACCGGGCTGGTCTTTACCACCATTGGGGTAGAAGTCTTGGTCTCCCAGCTTCGACAGGAAATGATATTGAGATTTGCATTTTATCATGAATTTAGATTTTTAGAAGATAACAATGTTCACATCGTCAATTATGCTTTCTGTCTATATTTTCCACTTACGACTTCATTAATAATGCTAATTTCTTCTCGATTTTCAATATTACCGTTTTGATTATTGATGATTGTTTTATGAAAACCTTACTCTAAACTTGAAGATCATCAACAACAACAACAACAACAGGCTTGAACGAGGCTTACCTCCTCCATAAGTCCAGCGCCACCAAGCCCAATGAGATCACCGTCTGTATGCATGACATCCACGAAGATGGCGTCAGTTGAATCCAGTCGACAAGCATTGTCAAGGTCACCACCAAACTCTGGACCAGCGGGATCCAATCCTATGAAATTCAAGCAACGAATTATCGAATGAAAGAGAGCTAAAATAAAAACAAACAAACAAACAAAACAACCACCACCACAACAACAACAGTTTGCTAACTTGTTCATTAGTATGAATTAGGGAATACACTATTATGTCTGTTGTCTGTATGTTTACAGCGATTAAAAAACATGTAAAACTGCTTACAATGTTTTATTAAACTATTGTAACAAATAAATTGTATTGTTAGATACGATGATTGGAATCACGGTTATGATTGCAGTCAGGAAACGAACGATTAAGCTTGTTAAAAGAACAGTTCCAATGGATTGTGTTCATATGGACGGAGATGTAAAGCAAGGGTAATGAAACAGACAATGTATCAATACCTGAGACTCGTCCAATGGTTCCCGAGCAGGCCTCTCCTGCGTAACCACCGATGTGTGCCCCGAGACTGTGACCGATGATGTGCATGGAGCCGTAGGAAGCACCGGTGGCATCAGTGATGGTGTCAATAAGCTTACAGATCTCCCGACCGACCACCCGAGTATTGGCTCTGCTACTGGTGTAAAGCATTCCTGCTCCCGGAGACCAATCGACCATTACCACGTTCACGTTATACTGAAAAGAAACAAGATAACAGGATACTCAAATCATGAGGCTTCATTATTTTATCGAAAAAGTCTTATACATTTATCTTTTTGAGCAAATATAAACAAAAGGTAAGGGTGCGGTATCCATAAACAGCCATATAGAACAGTACAGAAAGCGTGATAATTAGACCTGGGCTCCGTAACACAAATTTTTGCAATCAATTGCACAATGGCAATGGCTTATCAAGATTATTGCTGCGTGAACATATTATTCAAAAGGCTGGCCATTAATCCACTTTTTCCACTCTCCATCCAGGTGTGCTGCGACACAAGGATTTTTCTGCGAAATCCGTCGCAGACCATGCACGCAAAGAGGTGTCCTTTACGGGGGCCCAGGTTTTACCATACGCTTTCTCTTTCTTTACGCTTCTAGTTGCCCTAGTTGATTGTATCAATGGTGTTGTAAATTTCTGCGAGGGTCGATGTGCTGTTATCTTTCTTTCTCTGATGTAAATGTGTTTATAAAGTTTCAAACATCTGTATGCCTCAAAAATTTCGTGTTATAGGGGGATTTTTTAATGTAGCATCTAACCAACCTGACTGGCTGACTCTTTACAGCCAGTGCCGCTAGTGTGATCAGCTCTCAACAGTTGTCCGATTTAAAAGCTGTTTCTCGTATTCTCAACAACAACAACAACAATTACAACAGCATGCAGCAAAAAGGAAAACTAGATTATTTACAACCTAGTATATCAGCAATGCACAGAGATTATTAAATGTACAATATAAGACTACAAATGAAATTTGATCTTGCATGACTACCTTGTAATGATATGCTTGAAAAATATATACTGGAAAGTTTCAAGGAAAAAGATCATAGTTGTCTCTTTTTTAAAATCATGTGTATCCCTTTGGCAAACGTTTATACGGGAATTACAACTAAATACATGTAGTACGAATTAAAAATTCGTTCAAAGGGGCAATTTTTCACCAAGTGTTTGTTTCCTTTTCCTATCTTGTCTGTACAACGTCATACATTATAATACAATTATTCCTAGTATTTGATATCTCATTGTAATGTTATATCAAGGGGCAGAGGATAGCAAGATTCTTTAATCTTTACTCTGATAACTTTCTATTGTTTCTATTGTTTTTAAAATAAAGACAACGAAGAACACATAGTATTAGAAACAAAAGTACATATCTGGGAGTTGCATACGCCATCCTCAGCCTGAAACCTTACAACATTATATTTCCAATCGCATCACCCGTTATTTCTAGATTTTAATGTATAAGATTAATTCATTCATATATATGTTTCTAATAAATAATTGTAAATTGAAACTGACATGTAATTCTTGCTGATTTGATTTATTTTTTGTTATACACCCCGCCCCCCCCCCCCCCATTGAATACCTACCTTATAATCAACAAAAATCTCCGAAAACATACCATTGTGATTGTGAGCTCATAAACATTGACCAATGTACTGCGTCGTGCAAAAAAACAACATTATACTGATCAATTTGAACTTAACAAAAACAATATGAGAAACACATGGAAGATAATAAACAGAACCTTAAACAGAAATAATAAGACACAAACAATAACCAAAATTAGATCCGAGACTAACGAATATATCGAAGACCCTAAAGCAATGTCTGAAACCTTTAACACGTACTTCTCTCAAATTGGACAAAAACTTGCTGAAAAAATCCCAACAACCGAAAGTAAATTTGATAAATTTTTGGGTAATCCTAACCCATCTTCATTATTTCTTACCCCCACCAGCCCTGAGGAAGTCATTGGTATAGTAAATAAACTAGAAGGAAAAAAAAGTTCGGGGCATGATGGGATTGATAATTATCTCCTTAAAGCAATAATCTTATCGATTACTAATCCCTTGGTCTATATTTTTAACTTATCATTAACTACAGGTATAGTACCAAATAATATTAAAATTGCTAAAGTTATTCCTATATTTAAGAAAGGTGATAGTAATGAAACAAATAATTATAGACCGATATCATTGTTACCATCCTTATCCAAAGTTTTGGAAAAAATTGTCTTTGTCAGAGTTACAGAATTTCTAAACAAACATGATATTTTTTGTGAGTCACAGTTTGGCTTTCGAGAAAACCGCAATACAACTCAAGCAATATTGAAATGCGTAGATACATTATCCCATGCCATAGATCACCATCAACATACAATTGCAATATTCCTAGACTTTTCCAAGGCTTTCGATACTATAAACCATAATATTCTTCTAGATAAGTTGTCACACTACGGTGTTCGTGGGATAGCCTTGGAATGGTTCAGGAATTATTTATCAAACAGAAAACTATATGTAGACATATATAATAATAGGTCAACATTACGACCAATAAGTTGTGGTGTCCCACAGGGGAGTATCCTTGGTCCTTTGTTATTCATCATATACATAAACGACTTTTATAAGTCATCTGATGTTCTGTCTTTCATTTTATTCGCTGATGACTCAAACTTATTTTATTCACATACTAACCCAATAACTCTTCTCTCAACAATAAATTTAGAACTCAAACATGTAGTGGAATGGGTCAAAGCTAATAAGTTATCACTGAATGTCCTAAAAACTAATTTTATGCTGTTTAGTAACACCTTGCAAAATTTACCAGGAAATGTTATTTTGGACAACATATCCCTTAAGAGGGTCACATCTACAAAATTTTTAGGGCTAACTATTGACGATAAATTAAAATGGAACATTCACATTCAAAATATATCCAAAACAATTTCGCGAAACATTGGAATAATGAATAAGCTTAAATATTTTTTCCCAAAGACTACACTTTTTACTTTATATTGCTCACTCATACTACCATATGTCAGTTATGGAATTATGGCATGGGGTAACGCCAACAAATATCTTACGGATAAAATCTTTATCCTACAGAAGAAAATTATAAGGATTCTACATAATGCTCCTAGTCGTTCACATACTGATCATTTATTTTACGAGTCCAAAATTTTAAAATTTTCTGATTTATTTCTTTTTCAGACAGGACAATTTATGTTTAAGTTGAATAAACACGAACTGCCACATACATTCATCGACATGTTCACAAGAAACAATGCTATACATAACTACCCAACCCGACAATCTCACCGTTTTCACCTTCCCCGGACCCGCACTCTACTCGCACATAAAACAATTTCCTTCTACGGCCCAAAATACTGGAACTCACTCAGCAATGACATAGTTAATTCATCAAGTTTAAATTGTTTCAAAATCAAGCTGAAAAAACAATTTCTCAAATCATATACAGAAAATTCATAAACTCATATTAAGCGGTCAGGACCCATGACTATCCCATCCCCTCTCTCTCTCTCTCTCTCTCTTTTCTCATCTGCTTTACTTTTGAAATTCTTTTGTCTTTCCATTTTTTTTTTTCACAGACGCACCACTTTGTCATCTTAGTCTCAGTTATATTTATATATTATTTTTCTTCATCTCCATATCTCATTTGTCACTTTCATATTATATTCACACCAAAGAATATGTTATTATACATATTCTTAATTTTTATTTGGTAACACATACCTTTTATTTTATATTTATGCAGCTTAATCTATTACAATATTTATTTGAGGGATCCACACTCAACAAGCCCTGCTTTTTAGTGGATCCCTCTATTTCCTCAGCTCTACATTTACAAAAGGATAGACTATATAAAATACACATTTGTTATATATCTTTTCGTTCACCATAAATATATATATATATATATATTTTGGGGTATTGTATTGAATATTCAGTTTTGTGGTTTACTATGTAATTAATTGTTATACTGTTATGATGTTAAGTCGAGTTGAGTTGAAATAAATAAAATAAACTTGAACTTGAACTTGAACATTAAATTGTTATAGTTTTGATACAGCTCACCACGAGGACGACAGCCCACACGATCAACCATAGGGAGTTTTCGAAAGTGTCAACGTGAACGCCGTCCTAGATCCTCCCAGCTACAATGGACTGCTTTCTATTAACTGCATACAAAGTAGGTGAAGCGAGGTTCACGTTTTAGAGAAGACGGCAATACCATTGTTGGGCGCGTTCTCGATCTGACTAGTGGACGAGGGAGAAGCCAGTGGACGGGTGAGCCGTTCTTGCACAAAGCACGGTATGCAGTTAACACATTGTAGCTGAAGAGCTATTTGAACGCTGCTGAGATATGTGACGTCACACCAGGAACCAATTTATTCTCCCTAAGCAGAGGATGTCCCATAACATCTTACACATTTTCAGTGCCTGTTTTGTCATCCCCTCTTCATTTATTTCTCTTACTTCACTAGCGTCAGTCTAAATGTTAATCTGTTGCCTCACTCTAAACTTCGTGTATGGTATTATTTTGATGAAAAATACAGCCTTAAAAAAAAATAAAGGAATCAGTCGCTTGTAAACGAAATAAGACGCCACTGTATTTTCAGCTGCATGCACCGCGGCATTTTCGGCGTTTCAAAAGTGAATGTATACCGTCCATGCTATTTATTCGGCGGGCTTTTCAATTCGAAAGTGTGGTTTCTTTGATAGATCATTAATCCTTATCCTGTATATTTACAAACAAAAGATTATAGTTATCAGAATTGGTTTCGCTCCCGTTTTAGAATGGTGTGAAATACGGTCATGTTTAAATGCACCAAACTCTTTATAATTTGAGAAATAATTTTATTGCAAATACGTTCATTCGTTATAGGACGTCGTCTGGTTAGACAGGACTGGTCACCGGTGTGACGTCATCAAAACATCGCTGTATTTCTGGCGAATCTCTCGGATATCCCAGATGCTGAGAAGTAAAACGTAAAACCAAGGAGTTAACTCCTTGGTAAAACTTATACAATTGCCATCTGTAAGCTTCCCAATTTCTAGTGATACATTATTTGACATATTTGTGAGTTTCTTTGAATAGGCCCTTTTAAGGGCTCACAAGACTTATGCATTTATGGGGCTGTCGGTCTACTGGGGGTGACCCCGTTAGTTATTTGTTTTCTGCAAATATTCAGTATACTTACGCTGTTAAGGAGGGCGTCTTTCATATCGATCCAATCACTCCCACTCATACTATCAGTCCAGCCGTGGACGAGGAGCTTGGTATCCCTGCTCGCACTGAAATGTGACGATGTGATCGAAGATTGGCTCGTACGATCCAAAACATCGCCTGAGTTTGTGTTCTGACTGGTGTAGAGAGCGTAGGTGGTTCCGATGTCGTCAGGGGAGCTAGGGTTCCGCCAGTGACAGGCCATCGATGTGTCGAAGCAGCCCAGGTCATCGTAACAAACGCTACATGAAACTGACGATGAATACGTCGACGACAGAGAGAGAGAGAGAGAGAGATAAAGTAAGGGAGAGAGAACATAAACCATTTATTTTTAATATCACCTATATTGCTTTTACCACTTTACAGCAGATCATACTGGATATCAAACAGTAGAGATACTGGATATCAAACAGTTGAGCTTTATGGTATAACTGCATTGTTACCTGTAAACGAGTAAATGAAGTTTCCATGTCAAGTGTCGTCGGATGATTAGAAATGAAATGAAAGGAATCTATTTAACCATGATAGTTTAAAGTTATATAATTGAATGATCAGACTACTCTGGAGAACAGAGAGAGAGAGAGAGTGTATACGATCAGTCTTTTTATTTTGAGTGTGAATGCATGAATAATTGTTAAACAAAATATTTCAAGGCAACCTACATAAATAATTTCAAATGAGTTGAAATCCAATAAGAATTCAAAATGGTTTTATCGCTATTGCTCAAATTTCCAAAGTTTGATGGAAACCGATGAATAATAACCAATAAAATTTTTCAGAAGGAAAGGTAATTACCTGCTGCAATGAGACCTATGAAGGCCAGTACTTGGATGAGAGTTGCCATGGTGTTGATCCGAGCTTCCAAAGATCCCTCTCAAAACTCCAGTCCAAAATGGGCTTAATACCAAACTGCAGCTCCCTTTATCAAGGATTTGGGGCACTTCAAGTTCGTTATCGGTCAATTAGTAGCTATTCAACAAACCAACCAAGCACAAAGCTGATTATGACGTTATGAATGACGGAGATGTATGCTCGTGAGAGAACAATATTTTGATTGGTTGTAATCATTTCCGAAACATGATTGGTTAACATAATCCATTCGTGTCGGCTTGATAGTTGGTAACACAATGAGCATGGAAGTGTGTTCATTGGAACAATTTCTAGCTGCATTTTTTTTTCACTCATAGAGTCTACCATTCTACTGAATATGCTGGTTTCTATGAGGGATCCTCTAAAATTTATACATATTACAGAACACAGATGTATAATGAAATTTATTGATGGAATTGCATTGAAGCCATACCCTGAAAATAAAGAGGAAAATGTGCAAAAGTTTTCCCGACACAAAGGTAATTATGTGTCCCACCAACTAAAAGCAATTCGTTTTATGCCAAATAAGGTAGTATATTGTGTAATTATGGTCAAAATAAACAAGTAATTACTCCAAAAGAAGCAAAATATTACCATAGATGGTGAGTTTCCGACAACAGCATTCCAGTCACCAAGAAGAATACGATAGTCATTTCCTTTTCCTTTATCCAACTACTCATCAATCATGCAGTGGCGTATCTACGGGGGGCAGAGGGGGCACGTGCCCCGGGCGGCACTTGAAGGGGGCGCAAAAAACGCAAAAAGAGAAAGAAAAGGGGGAGAAATACAAAAAAATTGGTCTTTGAGGGTTATTTGCGCCCCAGTCAAGGACAAAATGCGTAAGAAATGGTGTTTTATATAGGGTTTGAAATGCGAAAATTTTCTAAAGCTCGGTCGCTTTGCTCCCTCGCATAATTATGTTAAGGATATAGCTATTTCGCGCCCCAATGGCCCTCAATTGCCTCTAGTTGCTTTGCCCGCCTCCCCCCCCCCCCAACATATGGCAGAAGCTTGTTAAATTTTGCGCCCCAAATGGGATAAAAGTGCATATTAATAGCAGTTTCAAAGTATAGAAAATTCGAAAGAAATCATAATTTCCTTGCTAAATTCCTCAAATACATTTCTTCAGGGTTTTCATTCATTTTGCGCCACCAAATAGGAATGTTAAAAAAAAAATTAAAAATATATTGCTAGGTCGCTGTATTCCCTCGAATTTTTTTCCTAAAGGTAAAATATATAAGAAACTTCAATTTGAGGGGTGAAAAGGAAAAAGTATCTGCCTCTCGGTCGCGTTGCTCATTCGCTTATACAATAATTCATCAAATTTGTGCATCAAAAGTCATTTTCATATAGTGCCATTAAAAATTAATCTCATTAATCTGAGTTTGGGCATGGGGGCGCAGATTTGACAGTTTGCCCCGGGCGCCAGAATACCTAGATACGCTACTGCAATCATTGTCGTACATGTCCTCCACTACTTTATCCTCATAGTCGCTTGTAGGCATGTACACAACCATCACAACAATAGCTACGTTCATACGGGACTCGTGGTTTCGAAACTTTAGGTTAGCGAAACTTTAAGTTAACGAAACCACAAGTCCCTAACCGCAGCGAGGGTTCACACGAGCTTGAAACAACGAGCTCAAACTACAAGCCGAGCGAGCTTCGTTGTTAATCCCGGAAGTAGATACTGCCGATTGTGTGTACAGTACACATACAGATCCTGTGTTAATAATTCGCGCGAAGGGTATGACCCGGAAATTTAACATGAACAGCGAGGTCATTCCTAACCACAAGCTTGCGAAACATAAAGTTTATTACGTTCACATGGGCCGAGACTTCGACGGAGGACCCCCCACCCCCGGCTGCTCGTGGTTCTAGAACCACGAGTAAACTTAAAGTTTCGAAACCACGAGCTCGAGTCCGTTCATACGGTTCTAAACTACAAGATAACTTCAAGTTAACTAAAAGTTTTGAAACTACAAGCGAAATTTAAAGTTTAGCTCCCATCGTGTGAACGAGACTACACTCTAAAAACTTAAGTGCTGTTTTCAGCACCAGGACGGCTGAATTTAGCACTTTCTGAGGGCTTGCATAGGGACTGCACTCAGAGTGCTATTGGAATGCACACAGCGTGCTATTTCAGCACTTTCACGGGAGCTGGACCGGCTCCTTAAACTGCTAAACATTCATTAAAAAAATAAATAAATAAAAAAAATCGTGATTCTGGCGAGCCTCGAACCAGGGTCCGCTGATCGAGAATTGCTGGCATTACCGCTAGACTAACTCACATCGTAAGATTTAGAGCAGATCATAGTGAATTTACGACAAGACATAGTTCATGTTATCTACTTGACTCCCATGACTAAACTGGATTGAAAGAAGCGTTCGTTAGTCTATCGGTAACGTCAGCGCCTCTCAATCAGCGGAACCTGGTTCGAGGCTCGCCACGGTCGCATTTTTTTTGCTGGTAAATTAGCACACTACAAGTGCTAAAACAGCATTTCAGGTGCAGTCACTATACGAGCACCGAAAAAGTAGCACTTCAGTTTTTACAGTGTATTGTCTACCGGTGATCCCTTTATTCTGACTGCGAGCAGTCTATCACTTATTGCCTTAATCCTACATACATTTTTGGTTGTATCCTTGTCCATCAATAGAGAAACACCACGCTGTCTTACGTTTCCTCCAGACTATATGTACAATGATTCCTTTTTTCCTTTTTTTCTTTTTGGGGTTGTTGTTAAGTCTTCATATCCACTTTCAGTTTTAAAATAATCCTGGATATTGTTTTAATCTGCAGCATTATCGTAGTACGCAGTGATTTACATCTCATATGTATTTATTTATAAAATCTGATATTTATCTAGCCTCCGTACAATATGTTTCCTCCTCTGTGTATCTCTATCATTCCCCATGTATTTTAATTAAATTTTAAATCATAATGTATACTTGCATTGCAATCTTTAATATCAAGTACATGTATATTAGCCTTTTTAATGTTGCATGCAAGATGTTGTTAATGAAATTCTGGTAGGATTTAACCTTTTGAACTCGAATTATAAGTCCGATTCCGTTTCATTTTGTTTTCTTCAGTTTTTAAATAGTGGATATACCTATGTATCATTCATTTTTTTTTCCAAGGCAGCAGTCAAACAGTTATTTCCATGAATTAATCAATTTTGATGACAGGTAGTTTTATCCAGATCCGATGTAATTTACATTTGGCAAATTTCAATGCTTCACTGTAATTTTCTGGACGATCATTTGCTTTCTTTTGTATAATTATATATGTATGTCGTGCAATATAAATTATATTTCTCGGAATGGCATGTGCGGGTTCACATGCCTACGGGCAACAGGGAAGAATTTCTCTTTTGTGAACCCTGACCCACATGCCATTCTTGTCTTATCTTGTTCTATATATCTTTTATCTATTACTCTGTATGCATATCTTGTATTCGTTTTTTTATGGTCGAATAAATAATAATAATAATAATAATATCACTCTGAATTCATCACTCATGAAGTCCCCACTGTCCAGCCATCTAACCTCTGTCAGAGCAAGCATGTTCATTCTGTAACGTTGCATCTCACGTTTGATGGTTTCGATCTTGTCATCTCTCATCGTTCTAACATTCCAAGTGCCAATGCGTAAGCAAGGAGTTATCACAGACAATCATCTGTTATCATCTGTGATAACTCCTTGGCGTAAGTGAGGAATTTGCTTGATGACGACCTGACCATGCATCCTCACTACTGGCCCTGCCGGACGCGACACCCTGATGTCTTGCAGGTAGGGTCCCGATAACGTCGTTAGATTGATCTGGATTGACAACTATCATCTCATAAGGATAAATGGGTCGTCCTGAGGATAACACTGCGGTGGGTTCCCTTTGCCTTCCGCAGGACCAATTTATATCATGATTGGCCTCCATTAGAGGGTCTGCTTTCACTATAGCTATCGAGCACCTTCTACCAGGTAAATTGGACCATGGACATACTAGCCCCCGCTGGTCACCACCCCAGTATTTTTATAGTCTCGGGGGAGGCAAACAGGTACTACACCTTGCCCAAGGGTGACCTGGAACTATCCATTACAGGGTAAGGTTGTTCAATTCCCTAAGGCACTAGGAGCCCGCACTAAATTGAAAGTTTGATTTAGTAAGACTTAAATCGAGTGTGTAAGTGCCAAAACTTATGTTTTTAAGTAAATTCTACATGGGGAAAATAAGTAAAATTACCAATGAGCATATTATATTTTACAGTTATACGATCGATCATAATGACCCTACTAAATACCCCCTCCCCCCTCCCCATCAAGGACATTAAAGTAATTAGGTAACTTTGTGGGAAGGCTTGATAAAATCTGAGCTGTCTGACCTTACATGCTATCAGTGCATGTAATATGGTGTAAAAATGATGCCCATGGGGGAAAAAGCACTTCAAAATCATCATGTGCTTCACAAAAGTAAACATATGCAAGTGACCGGAAATGCCAGACTCATTTTCCCCATTGACTCAGTGTTAGACTAAAGTGTATGGCCATACGCTTCCGTAAATGGGAGAATTCAGTCACAGATATCTTAATAATAGCATTATATATTTGAAAACCTTTCTATGCCTGCTATTTATTATACAAGACAGATATCAAAATTTAAACAATTTATTAAAATCTCCACAAAGTTACCGAATCCCTTTAAGTAATTGTTCTGTGTAAAGGCACTTTGTATGGCTGTATAGAGTATGTTGATTTCATGATAAAAATCTGTTCTTGTAAAGCGCATATCACATTTTTATATAACGTCTTTATGTGCTTCTAAAGGGTTCGGATATTATTATACCCTGGCTTTAACAGCAAGACAATGCATTTCAAGGAATAAATCCATTTAAATCATGGGTGGAGACAGACAAGTGTAGATGAAATGCCTCGTTGTATGGCTGTATAGAGTATGTTGATTTCATGATAAAAATCTGTTCTTGTATAGCGCATATCACATTTTGATATAACGTCTTTATGTGCTTCTAAAGGGTTCGGATATTATTATACCCTGGCTTTAACAGCGAGACAGTGCATTTCAATGAATAAATCCTGCCAGGTATCCATTTAAATCATGGGTGGAGACAGACACCTGCAGATGAAATGCCTTGTCCAAGGGCAAAATATATTCGAACCTTCAACTTTTTTTATTGAGAGTAAAGTGAATGAACCACTATACCACGATGCTCTTACTAGTAATAGTCTGTTTTTTTTATATCTTATAATGACTGTTTCAACTGCGGTGAGATGAATCATAGCACATCAACTTGAAGATTCAGCACCGTGATTCAATGTATTAAAATGTATGTGCTATAGACACAAAGCTAAATTCTGTCCAACAAATTTTCAATAATAGCATTTGGGCCAGGAATAGAGTGCCGACTCTGTCACCAACGCACTCTGACCTGAAAACCATCATTTCTCTGAACTCTCTGATATCATAGAATCAGCGTGATATCCGTTAAGGATTTCGTTGTCGACGACGAAACAAACGAGAACATAAGTGATTATGATAATTATAGCGATGATAAAAGTATTCAACTGAATTATCAATAATCATGTTATTCGATACCACTATTTGCATTCTATTAACAAAGAATCTTGTGAGAATGGAAATCAAATCGAACTTAATCATGTAATAATAATAAATATAACTTATATAGCGCCAAATCCACTCTGTGGAGTGCTCAAGGCGGATGTAGAAATTAATTAAGAATGTTAAACAAAAATGTTTTACATGATTTTTAAAAGAATCAGATGTTATGCACTTTTTGATGTCTTCAGGAAGGCTATTCCATAATGTAGGGCACGCATGGGCAAGTGATCTTTCCCCCCAAGATCTTGCGACTTTAGGGATCACAAGAGAACTGGAAGTGGATGAGCGCAAAGATCTCGCGGGGGTGTAATTTTGAATTAAAGAGGTATTGTATTGGGGAGCAGAACCGTGAACGCAGTGAAAAGTGAGCAACAAAATTTTGAAAATAATGCGATGTTTGACAGGGAGCCAGTGTAGCGAGTGCAAAACAGGGGAGATATGAGTACGCTTGGTGGACAGAGTAACAATGCGAGCCACATCATTTTGAAGCTTCTGAAGCTTGGACAACAGATTTGGGGGTATATTGAACAGAAGGGCATTGCCAAAGTCGAGACTGAAGGAAATTAAGGCGTGAACTATCTTTTCAGTGGCAGACTTGGACAAATATTTCCGAATAAAACCGATATTACGTAATTGGTACCTAACTGATCTGCAGATATTTGTCATATATGAGTCAAACATAACACCAAGATTGCGACAAGTTTGTGACAAATAAATTGTGTGGCCAGAAAATGAGATGGAATTAATATCAATTTTACTAAAGCCTTAGTCACAACTGCCCGTACGTTTTTTCAGGACGCACGGTTTCTGCGTTTTTTCGGGGTTGGAAAAAACGTAGAGGTCCGTGGCAGTTCGCACAGGGAGTATAAGTAGTAGCGTGCTCGCGCGGGCTTCATACACAAGGAGCACGTATGTCTTGCAGTTAACGTGCGGCACGCAAGGCGTCAGTACGCCTCAGTCAGAAATTTAATCGTGAGTGTAACGTGCAAATGCCGTGCGATTTGTATGTGCTCCGTGCAGATGACGCTCCGTGCAGATGACGCAAGGTTCACGTTCGTTAATCGCACGTACACCGTACGTGTTGTAAGAACGTACGGGCCTGTTGCGCCACATTCACGCCGGTAGTAGGGTGAAAGCAATATGAACGTACTAAAACCGTACGGCGACAGTACGGTCGGCGGTGGATTTCCACCCTCTTAGCTCCACGTGTTCTCTTCTGACCCCTGCCTCTTGCTCCAGGCATTGTGATTCAAGAGTCAGTCCTGATTTAGAAAATGTCTTGAAGAAACGTCGGACCTCCTGAAGACCCTGAAAATTCAGAGCGAAAGTGTGAGAACTCTGTTGCCCGCACGGTTTTTATACCGACCCCAAATTGGCCGTACGTTGCACGCACGTGTTTGCATGCGCCGTGGGTGGGACACACGAAGCACGCAAGTCACATGCACGTTTTCAGCTATGATTGGATACCCACGTAACACGCACGTGGCCCGCAAGGAGCGCATGTGCACTTGCTTGACCATCACATGCGTGCCTCGTGAGTGCTGCCTGCGGTATTCGCGCGGTTTTTACCCCCAGCAAACGTGCGACCCACCCACGCTATTCGCACTACCCTCTTGCGGAGACTGAGTGTTCATTACGTCCTGTCCACGGGCTGCCTGTCGTAGCGAGAACGCAGAAAATAATGTGCATACATATTTTCGGCCTACGGCTTTATCGTGCTGTCTGCGAACTCGAAATTCCGTACGAACAACCTGCGTCCCCCTTGCGTTTTCCCAAATTTCTGCCCGTAAACCACCGGTAAACCAACCGTACATGCCCGTACGGGCAGTTGTGACTAAAGCCTAGGTCACAACCCGCCGTGCGTGTTCTGCGGAGGCCACGTTCTGCCGAGGGAGTAGCAAGAACAGGGAAGGAGTACGTCAACGCACTTCACACGCACTACAACGCAAGGCGTAAGTACGTGGCCCGCACGCCACGCCTGGACGTGAGTGGTTGCGTGCATCGTACGTTGCGCACCTGGTAAGTGAGTTGTACGTGCTTACAACGTGCTTACAACGTACGATCGCCGTGCGGTTGCCTCGTTATCGTACGGAGGCCGTACTTTCACGTACGGTGTCCTATACTGACTTGCAGGGAGTAAGTGCGTGCAAGTGCGATAAACGTGAGATTTTCCCGCCCTATGTCGTTGGGCACATTATAAGTCTGCTCGGCTTTTATATATCCTGCAGAAATCAGCGCGCACAACGTGCGTTGTAAGTGCATAGCACGTACTTCCTCGGTGCGGTTTACGTGAGTTCTGCCTGCTCACTGGACAATTGAACTGGAGAAGCGACGAATAAGCACGGACCCCGCACTTATCACGTGCGGAGCACGCACGTGCTAGGTGCGTTGTCCGTAGAGCAAGTAACTGTGGGAAAATTTTTCAAAAACTCACGGAGTCCGTGCGTTGTGCGCTCGTTAGCAGCAGAGGGCAGTCAACGCACGTCACCCGTACTGGGGGTGAATCCGTAGACCGCCCGCAGCCTGAACGCAGCGAAAGTTCCTCCTGCACTAAAAATTCTACGTCTTGTCTGCGTGCCCCAAATCCGTACGGAGGCAGTACTCACCACGTACGGATCCACAAATTTTGCCCACGTTTTTGCACGCAGACAGCACGCACTTGCTACACTTTATAACCAAATATAAGGAATTCACATTTATCTGAATTCAGTTTCAGAGAACGTGCGAGCATCCAATCGTGAACATCAACCATGCATGATTCAAGGCGATGAACAGCCCTTTCCGCAGCGGATTGATCTGAATTAAAGGAAATCATGAGTTGAATATCGTCTGCATAAATATATTTTTCCACGTCTGTCCAAAATTACCTCTGGCGTTTTTCATTTTCTCTTCAAATTTTCTGTCTTGTATTATCTTTAATTCTCAAGGTCACATAATTTTTCATTTTCCTGAAACTTTCCCGATCATCTTCACTCCCACCTTTAATCGCAAGTTTTCTCAGGTGATTCCTTTCATGAATCATATTTATTACTTCTTCATCAATCCTAGGAAATTTGTTATTTCTTATTTCTACTTTTCCTTATTGGCGCAAGCTTATCACACACTAGTGAAAACAATGATTCGATAGCATGCAATGAACAGCTTACATCGTAACTATGTACTACACAAAGTATTCCAGTTAATGTCGCTCAGAGCATAGCAAAAAAACATTTTTATCAAGCATCTTAAAACTTCTGTATGTTCTGTGAACATGATTTGAAAGAGAATATCGAGGCCCCCCCCCCCCCCCCCCCAATGCAATGTAATCAATTCGGGAGGGTGACTTGTTCCTAGATGCAATGCACCACTTTCAATAATTTTGTTTTCATTGTAGAAGAATCAGAAGTTCAATCGATTCCCACTCACATATATTAAAACTCCTCCTCCGCGAGTGTTTCGATCTTTTCTGTACACAACATAAATGTTTATTCTAGCATCATGTATTGTATCACAGAGCCTAGTCTCATCCAGTGCCAGCACATCAAATCTTTTCTCTAGTATTGTTACTTTCACTTTCAAAATTAGAAATAAGTGACCTTATTATGATATGTAATCACTTACATTTTTCAATTTATTTAATTGGATTGCGTCAAGTTCTGCTACAACATGGCATAGATCTTGAATTTTTTAATACCTCGTAAAAATAAGGCCAACAAAATTACTTCTTTAGAGGTCGATTAAAAGGAAATTAACGATGCAGAACTAATCGCTCAAAGTCTGAACGAATATTCTATTAACATAGCCCCAATAGACCGCTTCTGTAATCATAATGTATACAAATTTATGCACATATATTCTCTGAGCACCGGCCTAGTGACGAGCTATTCCATGAACCTGCTTTTTATAAATGAGCCTCAATGATTGGAACCATTTTCATACAGTATTTGTTGCTATGTCGGGCAAGCTTTCAGGTTGTCAAGAACAACCTGTGTTTAAAAGGTATGCATAAAATTTGCATACATTACCGAAGCGGTCTATTCTGGCACAAAAGATCATTACATAGGGTCATGAGAGTGACTCACTATAATAAAGAACCGTCTTTGTTCAATTGTCATTCCGAATTTGTTACTTTGATAGTTGATGAGGTTTCGTGTGAATTACAAAACTTATCTAATGATAAAGCCATGGGAAACCACGTTTCAAATTAAACAGATTAAACTGGGAACCTCTTTTTTAAAGACACTATTAACACATATAATCAATAACTCTCTTATTTCAGGGACTGTTCCTGATCAATGCAAAGTTGCACGCAGTGGCGGATTTAGGGGGGGGGGCTATCCCGGCCCGTGCCCCCATTATTTGGATTGTGCCCCCCTTTTAGAACTGATGCTTTTTTTTTTTCACTGAACGACTTTCGTAGGGTTGGCGAAATTATTTTTTTTTCGCCACCCCTCACCCCCCCCCCCCCCCCCCCCGAGTCAGGTTTCAGGGCACGCTGACGACACAATACTATACCTTTCTAGCAGTGATATATTTACTTTAATGCAACATATTAATGAAGACCTGGAATATATTAGGAGATGGCTGGTTAGAAATAAATTAAGTTTAATTGGAAACAAAACGGAATATATCGTAATCGGTACAAAGCAACGATCGAACAGAATTTATGATGTAAATTTTTCGGGAATTCCATTGAAAAGAGTACAAACATGCAAACATTTGGGAGTTATAACTGATGAAAACCTGACTTATCAGGAACTTGCAAATGAAAACGAATTCATGATTTCATATGCTCAAATGCATAAAGGGTTTAGTAAATAACGAGACATCGAAAATGGTATTTAATGCATTAGTGTCATCCCACCTCTTTTACTGCGATGTTGTTTGGGGAAATTGTAGGAAAGCTCTGTTAGACACACTTCAAAGAATTCAAAACCGAGGTGCCCGCCTCATCAATAATACTCCTTAGTTTTCATGACGAAAAGAACACCTAGATCTTTTGAATTGGGAATCACTTGCAGAGAGGAGAAAGCATATTGCTTTAATGATGTATAAGGATATGACAAACCAAGATCCGCTTTATCTAAGTGAGAAAATTTTCACACAAAACATATCTATGATACGAGACAAAGTAGGCTGTGTGTTGATATTAGTCGTCCTAAAACTGAATCAGGCAAACGTACATTTATATAAAGAGGTGCGCAAGTATGGAACTCACTTTCAGAGGAGATTCAGAGCACCCCTCATATAGGTAATTTTAAATCTAAGTTAATATATGAGGAGAATAATGCTTCTCCTTAATATAGAATAGAAAAATTATTTTCCATTGATCTTAATATGGTCATTATATCACCAAAATATCAACAAAACTGAAATGATGATATGTATATATATATACAGTCAAACCTGCTTTAGCGACCACCTGTCTATAAAGACCATAATTTTCGTATCCCTTGAAAAGTGTTTCTCATTGAAACATGTATTTAAGGAACCTGTGCATAAAGACCACCTGCTCTTAAAGACCGCTTTTCTTGTCTCCCTTGAGTGGTCTTTATAGACAGGTTTCACTGTATATATATACATATAAATGTTGTTGCTGTTGTTGTTGTTGTTGTTGATGGGGGTATACAATTTGGAGAATTACAGAACGATTTTTTTTCTTTTCTTTTCTGAAATATACATACTATTACATATTATGATTGTGGAATGGAAAGGTAAACTAATATAAAACTAATTTTAAGACATCGAAAACTTACCTTGTTTGAGATTTTTATTCCACTAACTTTTCACTCTCTTTTTAATTTTTTTTTTTTAATAGTTCTTCTTTGCTTTAAATACGTGATAGATTTATTTATTTTGAACATAATCTAATGATATATTTTACATTACTATTTCATGTTTCAATTTTCATATTTCATACTTTGAAATGTGTTTTATTTGTTACACCTTATATTACTGATTTTTTTCATTTTGATATGCTTTGCAATATCTAAGCTTTATCTTAATTTCTGTGATTTATATTTCATTTTCTCATATTTTCTATGCATCTCATTGTTGTTTTGATATTTGTATTTATATTTTATCATTCATGGTATTTTATCGTTTCACGGCCCTATTGTAAATCAGCCAAGTAGCTGAATTGGGCTTTTTTGGCCGTGTTTAAATAGATAAATCAAATCAAATCAATCAAATCAAACGTTCCTCTCTAAATTAGCAATATAGCACCAAACAATTAGTATGATTATTATGATTAAGGGCAAGGGTATGTTGTTATTTTTAAAACTTTGTTAGTTATCAATTCGCATTTTCTTGGGTCAAAAAGTATAAACATATACTAATGTATTCTCATTCTGGGGAATGCTATTCTCTCTTATATGTATATATATATATATATATATATATATATATATATATATATATATATATATATATATAAAGTTCAAAAGTTCTGCGACGGAGTTTAATAAGTAGACAGAGACACAGAATAAATTACTCCGTTAGACACAAAGGGTTCAATATTTCGCCTATAAGGCTTCTTCAGGAAATGATACCAAGTACAAGCTGAATTGGGCTTGTACTTGGTTAAATAAAAAAGCCCAATTTATTTATATATATATATATATATATATATATATATATATATATATATATATATATATAAATAAAAAATAAAAAATAATTGTTCTGCGTCGGTTGATGAAAAATACACAAAAGTCAATGATATATATATAAGAACTTCAATTCTTACTTTACCACTTTACATACTTGATACATTATTTGATTTTTTATTCCTTAGATGTTCTTTTCGTGAATCAAGTCTGAATCTCTCTCTGTCTTCTACATTTTCATATATCTTTCTCTCTTCCCTATATCTCTTCCTCTCTCTCTTTCTTTCTCTCTCTCTCTCCCTTTCCTCTCTCTTCAGAACACTATCTATCTAAGTATCTTCCTTTTCTCCTCTCTCTCCGGTCTTCCATCTCTTCCTTCTCTAACATTCAACCTCTCCCCTTTCTTTCTCCCTATCTCTCTCTCTCTCTCACACACACACAGACACACGCGCGCGCGCGCACTCTCTCTCTCCCCATCTCTCTCTCCTACCTTCTCTCTCACCCTCTATCTTTCATCCTCTTCCTCTATACTCTTTCAGTATAATCTCCGTATTCCTTCTGTGTGTATTATCCCCCTGTCTCTTTCTGTCTCTCTCAATATTCATATGATATGATTCTACAAAATGTTTTTAACAGCGAAAGACAATGATTCATTTCGTCACTATGTAAATTTCGTTTTAATTTCAGTTTCTTTTATAAATAGGACTTCCGGTGAAGATGACATAATCATATTAAAACACAATTAAATTGCGACATTCAGCACATACATGTATATGCCGTATTCTTAATATTATAATCATCTAATTATATGGATTCCTTACGTTTTGATATCGCCCTAGCAGTTACTGAATCACCACATGCAATAATTCATTAATGGGTTTTTTTTTCTGTATTTCTTTCATACTTTCTCGTGGTAAGATATATTTCGAACCGAAGCATACTAGTTTAGTAAACTAACAAAGATTGAATTTTTGTTTATAATATCCCTTCGAATGAATAACATTTAGGACCCGTTATCACTCGTTTTAATCAAACTCTCTGCACATAATTTGGGTTAATTTATTTCATTTTATTTCATTTAGCTGTCATTATCTCATAAAGATTCTATATGTATAACACACACTAAAAATAATGGTTCAACTTTGACCCTTTTGATATTCGTCAATATAAGTAGCGGATCCAAGGAAGGGCAAATCAATCGCGACCCCAAACTGCTGTGAGATAAAAGGCTCATAAGAGAGAAACATGCACCCAACCCCATGACGAAAAATTTTTGGGGAAATGTACGTCTTACCCCCTCCCCCACTACACTGAGCGAGGCTGGAGTGCTGGCGCGACTTTTTGCTATCATATTACTGGAAAAAAGATCATGTCAGGAAAATACTCTTACCTATCCCTCAGCCTCCAGCCTCCAGGATTCTAAGAGGGCTATACCGGGACTTTTGAAAATCGTATTCCGGGACAAATATTACATCGGGAAAATGATGGATCCATGTCCAATTATTTTTCTCTTCACCCATCCCCCACCCCCTTGCCATTAAAGGGATCCAACCTGAAAACAAGTTGGTTTTATTTAAAGCAGAATAATGATAAAGAAACAATCAGTGAAAGTTTGAGGAAAATCCGAAAAAGAATCAGAAATTTATTGATTTTTACAGTGGTAATTGATCAAAAATTATCACCGTCATTGTTTTCAACTCTCATTTTCCTGTTACTCCCTATAATTGTGAATATATTGCTATTCATGAATTTAAAAAAATAAAGGAAATTCTAATAAATGAGCCTTTGGGAGCTCACAAAGTTGCTGCTAGTAGTATTGGAATATCTTATGTTTCAAAGTTGAACCATTTTTGTTTTAGTGAGAAGGAATATCGCTAGGTCGTAGTCGATTAGGACGAGTGGTGCTGCTGTTACACCCCTCCCCTACCCCAGGCAGTAAGGACTGTCATCATTGGTCTCCAGATAGAATGCCCCAGTCCCATCACTGAGGTCCGCCTTGTACCCCATCTGAGGGCAGTTCCAGCTGTTGCACGACGTCCACTGTCCAGCGTCGATGTCGTCCCATGTCGAACCCTTCTTGGTAGAGGAGAACGAACACGACGTGGAGATGCTTTCGATGAAGTACTCGACGGCACGACTGTGGTCGCAGGCGGCATCATAGCCTGGGCAACCGGGCTGGTCTTTACCGCCGTTGGGATAGAAGTCTTGGTCTCCCAGCTGTGATAGGAAATGATACTGATATTTGAATTTTATCATGAAGACAGAAATGTTCACATTATCAAATGTGCTCTCTGTCTGTATTTCCCTCTTACGACTTCATTAATAATGCTAATTTCTTAATCGATTTTCAATATTACCGTTTTGATTATAGATGAATACTTTATGAATACCTTAGTCTAAAGTGAAACTTGAAGATCAACATCAACAACAATAACAACAACAACAATAACAACAACAATACCAACATGCTTGGACGAGGCTTACCTCCTCCATAAGTCCAGCGCCACCAAGCCCAACGAGATCACCGTCTGTATGCATGGCATCCACGAAGATGGCGTCAGTTGAATCCAGTCGACAAGCATTGTCAATGTCACCACCAAACTCTGGACCAGCGGGATCCAATCCTATGAAATTCAAGCAAAGAATTCTCGATGAAAGCTTGTTAAAATAAACATCAGCAGCAACAACAACAACAACAAGTCGCTAACTTGTCCATTCGTGTGGATTGGGGATACTGTATGTTTACAGCTAGACAAAAGCTTGGAAAACTGCTTACAATGTTTTATCGAACTATTGTAAAGAAGGAATTGTATTGTTAGATAGGATAATTGGAATTATTAACGGTTGTGATTGCAGTCAGGAAAGGAATGATTACGATTATTAGAAGAACAGTGCCAATGGATTTAATTCATGTGAACGGGGGATGTAAGGGAAGGGTAATGAAACAGACAATTTATCAATGGATACCTGAGACTCTGCCGACGCTTCCCGAGCAGGCCTCTCCTGCGTAACCACCGATGTGTGCCCCGAGACTGTGACCGATGATGTGCATGGAGCCGTAGGAAGCACCGGTGGCATCATTGATGGTGTCAATGAGCTTACATATCTCCCTACCGACCACGCGAGTATTGGCTCTGCTACTGGTGTAAAGCATTCCTGCTCCCGGAGACCAATCGACCATCACCACGTTCACGTTGTACTGAAAAGAAACAAGATAAAAGTTTACTCAAATCAAGAGGCTTCATTATTTTATCGAAAATGTCTTATAATTTAAGGTAAGGGTACAGTATCCACAAACAGCCATAGAACAGTACAGAAAGCATGGTAATATCTGGGCTCTGTAACACAAAAGTTTGCAATCAATTGCAAAATGGCAATGGCCAATCGAGATCATCGTTGACCATTAACCAATCAGAATCGTTGTCTCAAATTTGCAAATGATTGCAAACCATTGTGTTACGGAGCCCTAGTTGTGTGCAGCACTGGCGTTGCAATTTTCTGGTAGGGCCGAGGTGTCGTCACTATATAGTCTTTCTCTGATGTAAATGCGTTAATGAACATTCAAACATTGGTATGCCTCACACATTTCGTTTGGGATTCATAATGATACCTAATCTTTTAAAACCTTTTTTTTTAAATTATTATTATCGGGCCGATTAGCAGCTAACAAATATTAATCTTAATTATAATGTTATAATGATATGCTTGAAATATATATACTGGAAAGTTTTAACAAAAAAGATTATAGTTGTCTCTTTTTTTATCAAGTATGTCCCTTTGGCAAACGTAGACGGGAATGACAATTAAATAGTAGGAGTTCAAAATTTAACAGGGCAATTTTTCACCTAGTGTTTATTTTCTTTTCCTACCTTGTCTGTACAACCTATACATAACAATAAATTTATATCTAGTATTTGATATCTCATTTGAATGTTTACTATCAAGGGGCAAAAATATCTCAAGATTCTTGAATCTTTACTTTGCAACCTTACTCATTTAAACCGGGAAGCATTTTATTGCTGTTTCTGGATTTTATAGGATTTAATCATGCATATGTATGTTTTTAAATAAACTGGAAATTGAAATTGACATGGAATTCTGATTTTGATGTATTTTGTAATGTAACCCCCCCCCCCCCCCCCCCACACACACACACACAATTTGAATTCCTACCTTAAAAATCAACCTATTTTTTTCTCTAAAAATATATCAGTGTGATTGTGAGCACGTAACATTAAATTTTATTAGTTTTGACTACGACTCATCACGAGAATGACAGCCCACGAGATCAACAATGTCTATCTCACGGGCCTTCTGACAGTTTTTAAGGGCTCACTAGACCGACATTTTTTCTATTTTCCCTTTTGCATTTCTTTGTTTTGCGGTCTTGTGGCCTGTCGGTCTACTGGGGGTGACCCCGCTATTTTTTTTCTTCGAATATAGTACTTACGCTGTCAAGGAGGGCGTCCTTCATATCGATCCAATCACTCCCACTCATACTATCAGTCCAGCCGTGGACGAGGAGCTTGGTATCCCTGCTCGCGCCGAAGTGCGACGACGTGATCGAAGATTGGCTCGTACGATCCAAGACATCGCCTGAGTTTGTGTTCTGTCTGGTGTAGAGAGTGTAGGTGGTTCCGATGTCGTCAGGGGAGCTAGGATTCCGCCAATGACAGTCCATCGACGTCTCAAAGCAACCCAGGTCATCGTAACAAACATAACTTGAAACTGACGATGAATACGTGGACAACAGAGAGAGAGAAAAGAGAGAGAGAGAGAACGAGAGAGAGGGGGAGGGAGAGAGAGAGAGAGGGGGGATAAAGTGAGGGAGAGAGAACATAAACAAATTATTTTAATAGCAAATTTGCTTATATTGCTTTTACCACTTTACAACAGATCATACTGGATATCAAACAGTAGTAGAGCTTTATGATATTACTGTATTTTTACCTGTAAACGAGTAATAAAACTTAATCGTTTAAATTTATTAAATTCAAGGTATTTTGAATGAATAAACTACTCTAAGCTGAGAGAGAGAGAGGGAGAGAGAGAGAGAGAGAGAGAGAAAGAGGCGAGAGGGAGAGAAACTAGCATTGCAAACAACCAAGCAAGTTGGCTATTCAAGATTAAAAGTTTATAGCCAAAATGACCATTTCTATGGGGCTATAAATCAATTTGTAACCGAAATCTTGGTTTGTAGCTTCATGGTCCGGCCATGGATGGAGTTTACCCATCTTTCATTTTGAGAGTGTATACATTCAATTTTATTTTTTAAAGTGTGAGTTCATGAATTGCTAAATAAAATACTTCAAGGTAACGTACAGATTAAATAATATCAAAAGAGTTGAAATCCAATAAGAATCCAAATTGGTTTTATCGCTTTTGCTCAAATTTCCAAAGATTGATGGAAACCGATGAATAATAATCAATAACATTTTTCAGAAGGAAAGGTAATTACCTGCTGCAATGAGACCTATGAAGGCCAGTACTTGGATGAGATTTGCCATGGTGTTAAAAGTAGTTGATCCGAGCTTCCAAAGATCCCTCTCAAAACTCCAGTCGAAAATGGGTTTACCACCAAACCGCAGCTCCTTTTATTAAGGAATTGGGGCACTTCAAGTTCGTTATTTATTAATTAGTAGCTATTCACAAACCAACCAAGTACAATGCTGATCATGACGTTATTACTTACGGAGATATAGAACGATATTTTGATTGGTTATAATCGTTTCCTAAACATGATTGGTTAACATGGTCAATATGTGTCGCCCTGATAGCGGATAGCATAATGAGCTTGCAGGTGTGTTCATTGGAACAATATCAAGCTTCGCTGTTTCTTCACTCATAGATGGAACACCCTAGCGGTATATGCGGATTCCCATGTAGGTCCTCCAAAATGTATACATAATTACAGAACAAAGTTGAAATACAAGGTGAGAGCATCGTGGTACAGTGGTTCATTCATTTGACTCTCGATCTAAAGATAGAGGTTTCGAGTCTCGGCTCGGTGCGTATGCCCTAAGACAAGGCATTTTGTATACGGTGGTCTCTCTCAACCCAGGTGTTAAGTGGGTACCTGACAGTATTTTATTCCTTGAAATGCACTGTACGCTGATTATACCGCTACCGGAGCTAAAGCCAGGTTAATCAAGGTTTTGCATAGGGACGTTATATCATAATGTGATAAGCGATATACAAGAACGGTTTATTATTATTATTATTATAATTATTATTATAATTATTATTATTATTATTATTATGATTATTAATTACATTCACTGTAAGAAAATAAATGGGAAAAAATGTGCTAAAATTTGCCCGACAAAAAGGCGTCAGACCAGCTTAAGGCGATTTTATGCCAAATTAAGTAAGACATTGTCCAATCAGGGTCAAAATAAAAGGTAAGGACTTCAAAATGGGTAAGATATTAGCGAAGTTGGGTAGAAATAAAATGCCCAAAGTTGGTAGGACGACAATTACCATCTTGTTATCCATTTTCTGTGCAGTGAATTTAAAATGACATAATTATTAGCATAAAAAGGTGACATAAAGTCAATTCAGGCAAGATTATCATCATCATCATCATCATCATCATAATAATCATCATCATCAACATAATCATCATCATCATCATCATCATAATAATAATAATCATCATCATCATCATCATCATAATCATCGTCATCATCATCATCATAATAATAATCATCATCATCATCATCATCATCATAATAATAATAATAATAATCATATAATAATAATAATAATAATAATCATATAATAATAATAATAATAATAACAATAATAATAATCATCACCATCATCATACTTACACTATATTCAATTACATTACCTTACATTACATTACCATACCATACCTTACATTACATTACATTACCATACATTACATTACATTACATTACCATACCTTACATTGCATTACATTGCATTACCATACCATACATTACATTACATTACATTACCATACCTTACATTACATTACATTACATTACCTTACATTACATTACATTGCATTACCATACCTTACATTGCATTACATTGCATTACCATACCTTACATTACATTACATTACATTACCATACCTTACATTACATTACCATACCTTACCTTACATTACATTACCATACCTTACATTACATTACATTACCATACCTTACATTACATTACATTACATTACCATACCTTACATTACATTACATTACCAACTTTACATTACATAACATTACCATACCTTACATTACATTACATTACCATACCTTACATTACATTACATTACCATACCTTACATTACATTACATTACCATACCTTACATTACATTACATTGCCATACCTTACATTACCTTACATTACATTACATTGCATTACCATACCTTACATTGCATTAAATTGCATGACCATACCTTACATTACATTACATTACCATACCTTACATTACATTACATTAAATTACATTGCATTACCATTTACATTTACATTTACATTACGGATAACATGAACACACACTTGTATAATAGACGCAATGAGAGTCTTATTACATTATATAAGAGAAAAAGGTATGAGAGTCCTTGAAACTAATGACGTTAGATGCATCACGAAGTTTGGGAGGAAGAGAATTCCACAGTGTAGGTGCTAAGGTGCTGAAAGCATGTTCCCTGTAGAATTTGTTGTTCACACTTGGTGTTTGGAAGAGGTTCAATAAAGTGGAAAGAAGATTTCTGCTGGTGACATATTCTTTAATGAGCAGTGATATATAGGAGGGGATGTTACCATTTAAAATGTCATTAAACTGGCAAAACTTGAACAGCGCCACCTTACAGTAACTGCTAAATTGAGATTATAATTTGTAAATTAATTGCATTTTATTTTGAATTTCGACAAACAGCTGTTTGTTAAATAGGTACATTTTATATTTCAAACTATTATTTTTGACGTTGCACATGTGGAAAAATGCCTACAGATACATTCTAGGCATCTACAAACTAGAATGGGGCATGATGGGAAAATTAGAGGCACAGACACTTATCAAATCCTTTTGAAAGATGGCGCCATTAGGAGCTTCAATTTACTGTCCCTTTAAGGCTTTAAATACTAGCAGGAGAAGATAGTGTATAGCTACGTACAGTAGAAACGGGGGGAAAAATCCAAATTGGGTTAAAAGAAAAGAATCAGGTAATTCGTTAACACCATTAATTTAGATATTGTTGCAGAAATGTTAAATGATTTTCAAACTATTTTAGTCTGGATTCTGGATTCATCAAACCGACACGGAGGAAGATATTGTGGATTGTCTTGTCAAATGGTTTCTTATGATCGATCATAACGACCCTACTAAATACCCCCTCCCCCATCACGGACATTATGTCATTTTTTTCTGTAAAAGCACTCTATGGAGTATGACGATTTCATGATATCAAACTGTTCTTGTATCGCGCACATATCATTATATGATATAATATGTGTTTCCAGGGGGTTCGGATTTTACTGCACTGGCTTTAGCCCCGGGAGCCGTTTAATCAACGCACAGTGCATTTCAAGGAATAAATCTTGCCAGGTACCCATTTAACACCTGGGTGGAGAGAGACAACTGTAGATAAAATGTCATAGGGCATACGCACTGGGCAGAGATCGAACCCTCAACTTTTTGACTGAGAGTGAAGTGAATGAACCACTATACCACGATGCTGCCATTAGTAATATTAGGCTGGTTTGTTGTTGTTTGCCAAATAGCTTTTTGCGCTGATCATAAGTTCCTCTCTCAATAAGCTATATCAGCACCAAACAACTAGTATGATTATTAGGATTATGCGGGCGAGGGTATGTTGTTAGATATCATTTTCAAAATTTGGTTAGCAATCAAGCTGCATTTTCTTCGGTCAAAGAAGAGAAACATATACACTACTCGCGTCATTCTCTATTCATCTTCTCCCTTCCTTCTACATCTTTGTTCCGCTTCATCTCTGTATTCTCATTCTGGGGGAATGTTATTCTCTCTGTTAATTTTTTATATTTTTTAAGAACTTCACTTCTTGTTTTACTGCTTTACATACTTGATCAATTATTTTGATGTTTTTATTCCTCAGATGTTCTTTTCGTGACTCAAGTATGAATCTCTCTCGTTCCTCAACTTTTTATATCTTTCTCTCTTCCCCTATTATTAATAGGGGAAGAGAGAAAGAGGGAAGTATGGAACAATACACTGTGTTGTCCCATACTTCCTTTTGTCGTAGGGGGCAGTATATATCTTCCTCTCTCTCTCCTCTCCTATCTCCCCCTCTCTCTCTAAAACTCTATCTATCTATCTATCTATCTATCTATCTATCTATCTAAGTATCTTGGTTTTCTCTTCTTTCCCCAGTCTTCGATCTCTTCCTTCTCTAACACCCGACCTCTCCCACTCTCTCTTTCTTTATCGCTCTCTCTCCTATCTCTATCTCTCTCTAAATAACTTATATATATTTTTTTATATTTCTTTTTCTTTTTTCTTTTTTTTCTTTTTCTGTTCTGTTCCGTTCTTTTTTCTTTGTTATCTATGTTTGTGTTATATTTTAGTTTTAGTTTTTGTTTTTTTATTTGTTGTCTATATAATTTTCGCAATATTTTTTAGGGAACTATGCTTGTACAAGGCCCAAGTGCTTTATTTATGTAGTTCCCCATTTCATTTTCTAATTTCGTTTATGACTTATTTTGTATTTGTTTTGAATGTACTTTTTAATTGAAAATGAAATAAATGAGAATTGAATTGAACTGAATTGAATATATATATATATATATATATATATATATATATATATATATAATATAAATATAGGTTAGAGCGGTTCAACTTTGATTCAGTTGAACAGACTGTTTCACCCGAAGGCTCATCAGCAACTGAATCAAACTTTTTACAAGGTATAATGAGTTAATATAATATATATATATATATATATATATACAAATAATTTCTTGGTACTAAAAAATTTCAATATGGCACGAAAAAGAGACATGATAACGAAGCTTTTCGACCTGCACCCATCAGGTTATCACGCAGGTATATAACAAATTACTTGAAATCAACTATATTATACTCGGTGAACCGACGATCAATTCTCAGTTATGTCCCGGGCCAGAAGCTCAGCGCATTTACGCTTTCTGGAAGCCGCTTACATTCAATCGCATGAACCTCTTCTGTGCAGACAAAAGGAGTTCGTCCAAGCTTCGCGATTGTTCTGAAATTACGGCGTCTATGTTGCTGAGCGGCGCTGAGCTTCTGGCCCGGGACATAATTGAGAATTGATCGTCGGTTCACCGAGTATAATATAGTTGATTTCAAGTAATTTGTTATATACCTGCGTGATAACCTGATGTGTGCAGGTCGAAAAGCTTCGTTATCATGTCTCTTTTTCGTGCCATATTGATATATATATATAATAGCAATAATTGGCTCACATTATTTAACATGGTGGGGTAGTGTACTCGGGTGCTAATTATATAGAGGCAACAAAATAAGTACACCTGCAGACGTAGCTGTTGATACCACGCTTTTAATAAGCTTTCGGGCACTTAGCCCTTCTTCGGATTATGAGCGCAGCTGCGTGTGGTCTATATATATATATATATATATATATATATATACTCCTCTATCCTCAGTCTTCCATCTCTCTCTCTCTCTATCTCTCTCCCCACCTCCTCCTCCTTCTCTACTTCCTCCTCCTCGTCCTGTTCATCTCCTCTATACCCTCTTTGTCAGGTTTTTTGCAAAGAAATATTATGCTTGTAATCCTTTATTCTTTTTTTTTAAAGCTATTTATGAAGTTATATGTAATTATTTTTACAATCATGTACATGCATCAAATAGAATGATCACAAGGTAATATTCTTTAATCCAGAGTATTGTCACCACATTATTTTGTATTGATTTAACATTAAATTATACCATTTTATTCAAAGTTCAAATAGATCTAAACACCATTCTGTGCATTTATTTTTCTTTATGTATAAAGAGTAACAATCACCCAAAACTATTTTGATCTGTAAGTTACCGGTTGTATGTCACTATACTATATTCAAAATATGAACATCGAATATTGCTTCCACAAAGAGACATGCAGATTTGAATACATTCTCAATAAAAAAAAAATGAAAGCGACTCGTTGTTGGTACCCTTTAAAGTACCTTTAAGTCAGTCGATTAACTTTAATATCCTTGATACAGTTTGAAACTGATTTAATTTGCATATTGAATAGATTCTACTGAGAATTTTAAGTCATTTATATAATTAACCAACAATTCCCGTTTGATGTAAAATATGTTATGCTTGTCTACATAATGAAGCAAACTTTATCATAAATCATTACTTTTCCGTCATTCGTCCCTACCTCTATCAGAATGCAAGAAGTCAGAGAATCACGTTGCTCGTCTTGGTATTATGTTGTAACCATAGTAACGCATCTTATTGACATAAAAGACTCTGCTGATTGGTCTCGAGATAGAATGCCCCAGTCCCCTTGCTGGAGTCGGCCTTGTTCCCAATCTGAGGGCAAGATTTCGTCGTGCACGTCGTACGTCCATCTTCGATGTCGTCCCATGTCGAACCCTTCTTCGAGGAGGAGAACGAACACGACGTGTAGATGCTCTCGGTGAAGTAATCAATAGATCGGTTGTGGTCGCATTTTGGATCCTTGGTTGGACAACCGTGCATGTCTGCACCACAGTTGGGGTAGAAGTCCTGGTGCCCCATCTGTAACAGGAAATAAAAGAATATCGTGAGACTAGCATTTTATCATGAATATCGCGTTTGGACAGAGCTATGAACACCATTTCTTGGACTGAATGTGGAAAACTATAGCAGCAGTTACATTGTAAGGCTTTTTTCTGGTTTCATCTATTATCTTAATTGCATTCTCTCTTTCTTTATCTCTCTCTCTCTCTCTCTTCCCCCTCCTTTCTCTTTCCTCTTTCTCTCTCTCTCTCTCTTCCCCCTCCCTTCTCTTTCCTCTTTCTCTCTCTCTCTCTCCCTCCTCCCTTCTCTTTCCTCTTTCTCTCTCTCTCTCTCTCTTCCCCTCCCTTCTCTTTCCTCTCTCTCTCTGTTTTCTCTGCCACTCCTTTTCCCTCCTCTGTTTCTTCTTCTCTCTTCCTCATCCCCTTCTTTTTGTCTGACAGTCTCTTACTGTGTCTCTTTCTTTCTCCATCTGTCACTCCCTCTCTCCCTCCTCCTCTCTTCCTACTTGTCGATATTTTCAGTCCTAATGAAGGAGTTATACGACGCCATTTTTCAAGTGGATTGAGAAATGGGCCCATAGCTTATGGGTACGGCCTGATTATTCTTTCTGATCTAGTCCATGAGTCCAGCCCCAACGGGATCCCCGTCTGTATGTATCACATCCACGAATTTGACGTCTGTCGGATCCAGTCGACAAGCATCGTCAAGGTTACCTTCAAACTCTGGACCAGCGGGGTCCAATCCTAAGAAATTCAAGCAAAGAAGAACGATTGTCTCGAATGAAGGCATTGCTTAAAAACTAAAACCCCGACAACAATTACAATAACAAGAACACCATCATCACCACCACCACCAGCAACATCAATACCACCAACACTAACACCAACACTAACACCAACACCACCACCACCACCAACAACAACAAAAACAACATCAACAACACGTACTGAGCTTGTCCATGCCCAAGGGTAAGATTATGTCTATATATCCAGAGAATAAAAATCATGTGTAACTTACAATATTCATGATATTACTGAAAATACTTTATCAATATATATTTAAAAAAGGAATAGATAATAGTAACTTATAACCTCCTGTTTCTATTTTTAAAGCACGCAGAGACGTAACATTGCGCTTTTCAAGAACATTATATTATATTTTTTTATCATGATGATTACAGTTGTAAGGAAATAAACAAAAAGAAATACTGGCAGAACAGTGTCATTGGATTGAAAGTGGCTACAACGTCAATGTGATATGTTATTCAGAATAAGCGTGATGTAAGGGGGTATATTTTGAAGGCACAAAACCTTGAAGGGAATCAAAGATAGTGAAATATAATTATGATGTATCTACTTGAAACTCGTCAAATTTGGTTTACCACATACATGACATATCTACCTAGAATATTTTCAACATTGGATGGGTGGGGCAGGGGCGTCGATTATGGGGTAGCAGGGGGAGGGGCAGAAAATATTGGGAGGGCAAACATATCGTTTTGCATTCCTTAAATCCGGAGGTGTAACATAGGTTACATGTCGTTTTTCCGAAGGTTCGTATTTCCGAAGGTTCGTTTTTCCGAAGGTTCATAATTCCGAAGGTTCGTTATTCCGAAGGTTCGTTACTCCGAAGGTTCGTTTTTCCGAAGGTTCTTTTTTCCGAAGGTTCTTTTTTCCGAAAATGAAATAGGGTTCATAATTCCGAAGGTTCGTATTTCCGAAAATGAAAAAGGGTTCGTATTTCCGAAAATGAAAAAGGGTTCGTATTTCCGAAAATGAAAAAAGGTTCGTATTTCCGAAAATGAAATAGGGTTCGTATTTCCGAAAATGAAAAAGGGTTCGTATTTCCGAAAATGAAATAGGGTTCGTATTTCCGAAAATGAAAAAGGGTTCGTATTTCCGAAAATGAAATAGGGTTCGTATTTCCGAAAATGAAATAGGGTTCGTATTTCCGAAAATGAAAAAGGGTTCGTATTTCCGAAAATGAAATAGGGTTCGTATTTCCGAAAATGAAAAAGGGTTCGTATTTCCGAAAATGAAAAAGGGTTTAAATTCAGAGAATACGGCGTCAATCCGTATTTTGGATAGGGAGGAGGGGAAAGACTGCCAAGTGTAAAGATATTCATTTCGTACTCAATAATCATAACAATGATGATAACAATTATTATAATAAAATCCAGAGAAATAGCCATTATTATCGTAATTCCTATCAATATTATCATTATTATTATGATTATTATTATTATAATTATTATTATTATCATCATTATTGTTATTATTATTAATATTATTATCATTATTATAATTGTTCCTATTATAATAACCAATATTTGTGAGCGAGCGTGGAGAGCGAGCGCCTCAGGAATAAATGTTTCATTTCTCATAAAATGATATTACTTCGGTGATTAAAATACATATTGATGTATTGAAGAAAGTGAATGATCGGATTCCGGATTAAATTTCCTACAACGAAATTGGCTTGAAGTTATTTATATAATGTATATACCGCTTTGGAAAATGAGACACACCAAAGTTCCAAGTAGATCTTTACAAGCAGAAAATGGTCACGTAATGTTTTTGAAAGGGGGAGCTGATGCCTCTTGGCAGAATATCATACTCCCCGTTCGTACAATTTGCAAGCGAGCGAAGCGAGTTAGAAAAAACATAAAACCCTTTTTTATTGTAATGGAAGTGCAATTTCGCCATCAAAAGACAAATATAGAACATGTAATAATGAGCCATGAATAATATAACTGAACCCTACTGCCGAATATGGAATATTTGGGCACTTCACTCGCCCTAATGAAGGGCGTTCCCTGTCCCAAACTATTCCGTTTCTAAATCTTACGCGCTAGTGAGCAAGTAAAAAAAAGGAGATATTGTCTATAGAATAATGATTTTAGCCGACCATCTCGCTTCCCAAAATAAAAGGATGTTCGGGCACCACGCTGCTGGATTCCAGCGAGCCAAACATTGACACTTTATTATCTTTAAGATGTAATTACTTCGTGAACATAAATTGTGATTAAAAAAGTATACTATGAAAAGTGTAAACTAAAAATAAGGTGGGGGCGTCCTGCTTCCCTAGCCCTCAGAGCCATCTATTACAGAGTTTGGCCAACTCGGCTCCATGTAGGTAGCAATATGGCGCTTGTTGCTTTGTTAGGCAAGCACTAAACAAAGGAATATACGCCATGTTGTGCCCAAATAAACCGAGTTGGCCGAAGTCTGTAATATGGCTCTGTAGATGACTCTACAAGCCCTCCCCTCCGGTCCCCAAAACAACAACAGCAATAAAAACAACAACATAATATTACAGAGAGTTCATAAAGGAGTCACTGCTATTGATAAGTGCCCGCTTTGTCTTGTGATAAGTGCCCTATACCTATATACCTATATATATATTTAATATATTGTTCGTATATACTCCGATGTCGCTTACAAATTGAGCCATAAAGTCCACAAAAGAACCAGATAGGCCTACCTAGCTCAGAGAGGCTTCCCTTATAATAGATTCCGATCCCCTACTGATATCAGCATAATGAGAGGCAGTGGAGCAGGGGGCAGTTATACAAGAATGAGCAGTGCCCTTACATCAAAACAGGAAGAACGACAATTTCTTTCTAAATTTTTTAAAGCTCGCTGGCTACGCTCGCTCGCATTTCCCATTGTCTTTTTATCATAATTATTAGGAAAATCGCTGTTATTCAAAATATCTTCAATATGAATAATCAGATCATTGCACTCAACTGTAAAATATTTTTTTTCTTTTTTTTTCTTTTTCATCTAGAACCATGCTAAGACATAAACAATAATGTGTCGAAAATGATATTCGATAGTGTATTAATGGGTGGGACACCAAAAAAAGCAATATACTATTGTCTCAGCTCAAAGTGGCGTTTCCCGCAATTTTTTCACCCTTTGTAGGTGCCCTTTGCCCCCAAAGTGCCCCTTTTGTTGGTGCCCCCACCCATTTTGAAAGACGCTCCACCGCCCCTGCTATCACCCACACTGGGAGTTACTAAAGTTCTGGATTCTGATCTTTACCTCCTATTTTGCTCTTTTTAGTTATATATTGTGATATGATTTACATTTCATACAAGAATTATCTTTTGATGAACATTGACGAGTGCATATGGACGTCTATTAATGACGTCTATTATTCACAAGTAATATAATGTGATAATGCTGAACTCACTTTCCTTTTCAGATGATGATAGAATCTTAATTACATTCAAATGATCCTAATGATTACTAAAGTTTTGTAACCATGGGCCTATTTCTATCTGTCAACCTCAAAACACATATCCAGTGGATCCAAATTTCTACATATCCATAATGAAAATTATAGTGTCCAAAGCATATTATGCTAAGGCTGGCTACTAAAATAAGGCAATTTTTTAACACTTAATTTTTTTCATTTAGTATGCATGAATGTGTAAAATTATTTGACTATATAAATTCATTATGCAAAACATAACATCATATTTTACTCCCATTGCAGGCTAATTTTGTGGGTTGTGACCATAGCTTTAATGCCAAATGAATTTAAAGTAGAGAAAACCTTAGGTTGGTGAAACATTGTAGATTGACAGATTGACGGGTATTATATGAATACACAGATGAATTAAGAGTGAACATGACTGTCATCAAATAAACTGGGTAACTTATACGTAAAAATGAGAGTGTTAAGATATATCATTTCAGGTAAAATATTAAGGAGCACATATATACTTCTTAGAATAATGTTTGTAAGTGTCTTTTGTTGATAGCATTTAAAGATGATAAAGTGTCCTTTTTTCTCGTTCGTTCGTAAAACTTAAACTTTTCTTGGATGCCTCGTTCAGCAAATATACACATATTCGTGTTGCAAACTGCCCGAAATCCGACATAATTATCAAGTATAGGAGGTGATCATGTACATAAACTTTTCTCGTGTATTTCTTTGACAAAATAAAATTGTAGGTTAATTCTTTCCCCGCTCTCTTCGCTCGCTCATAAAATTTAGAAAATGTAGAAACATAATGGTGGATTTTCGGGAAAGATGTGTCAGCCCCCCCCCCTACTTAAAAAAAGGGAGTTATGCGGCCCCTGTAATTATAAAAATTATAGTTAACCTATATCTGCGATTACTCGATAATTTATGTTTGTATAAAGTAAGCAAACAGTGGAAAGACGGTTTTAAGTCACTTCGAGGGGCATGGTGACCGCATCCACTTGGTTTCAAACACGAGGCCCTCAAATACACGTAGTTATTGTATTAAGTTCCATTATATGAACTTTATAAAGATAACTGCGTACTGCACAATGTGAGATCACATGATCAGGCTTATGACTTATGATAAGATATATAAATTTTCCTACCCCACCCCTATCATGGGCCTTGCTAAAATGGGTTGGGGCAGGGGTGGGGTGTTGGGATGTCACTCCCCCTTTCATATTCAACATTGCTGTCAGTATATAATATATGCGCCACTATGTGGGCAAAAAGGAGGGAGAGGGAAGAGAAAGGAGAAAAGAAAAAGGTGAAAAGATTCATTAGAGGTTAGAAGGGAAAAAAGAGAGAAAAAGAAGAAAAAAGGAAAGAAAACAGAAAACCTAATTCCGATTTTTTCAACACTGAAATTCGTATATGCATATGGGAATAAATAGATTATAAGAAAAAAGCGAAAGGAAAACAAAGAAGAAAGCGACAGGATGAAGAAAGAAGAACTTTGAGATGAGATTAACGATGAACATGGCTGCCCAAATACAGTTTTGTATCTCAGACCCGGACGAGACTCATCTTTCTTTCACATTCTTTTAATCCAAATAGGACTGGAGGGCAATTAGCGCCCCCCGCCCCCGCCCCCCCCCCCCCACCGCTGATAGTTTTAAAGGGCTTGCCGCGCGACCTTATGACTTTTTCTTTAGAGTGTAATGTATCTTTTGATACAAAATGTGTGTGTATTCCCGGGTATGGTGTTACGTAACATTTGAATGTCATATAATAAATGTCAATGAAAAATGGTAGGTTCGTATTTATGAGTAAAACCATTAATCATTTGTACAGTCCAACCGTCTTCTTTCCTATTCCATTTTCTTTCTTTTTTTTCTTATTTTTTTCGCCATCCGATGAGGGAGGGGTGGGGGCGTTCCCTCCCCCCCCCCCCCCCCCCCCCATTGCTACACCTCTGCTCCTGATGAATTTGCTTGTTTTTCCAGGAATTATGAACCCTATTTCATTTTTCGGAAATACGAACCCTATTTCATTTTCGGAAATACGAACCCTTTTTCATTTTCGGAAATACGAACCCTATTTCATTTTCGGAAATACGAACCCTTTTTCATTTTCGGAAATACGAACCTTATTTCATTTTCGGAAATACGAACCCTATTTCATTTTCGGAAATACGAACCCTTTTTCATTTTCGGAAATACGAACCTTATTTCATTTTCGGAAATACGAACCCTTTTTCATTTTCGGAAATACGAACCCTTTTTCATTTTCGGAAATACGAACCTTCGGAATTATGAGCCCTTTTTCATTTTCGGAAATACGAACCTTCGGAAATATGAACCCTATTTCATTTTCGGAATTATGAACCTTCGGATAAACGAACCGTCGGATAAACGAACCTTCGGAATAACGAACCTTCGGAATAATGCAACAAATGTTCGGAATTACGAACCCTTTTTCATTTTCGGAATTATGAACCCCCAGGCATGGGAAATTAGTGTTTCGGAAATACGAACCTTCGGAAATACGAACCTTCGGAAAAACGAACCTTCGGAAAAACGAGATGCCCCCGTAACATAAAATAAGGAAAAATGATGCCAAACTCGGGAAATGAAACTTTCCAAACAGTATAATACATAAGGTATTACACGATCAGATTCAATTTCGCCGCGCCCTTCGCGCACAAAATCTCAAATTTTCCCTGCCTCATGTAACCGTAGAGAAGCTGGTAATTAAGAGCCAATTAAGAGAAATTATGAAGGGTACTATTAGGCTGTCTCGCCCCCCCCCCCCCTCATCCAAAAAACAGATTGACGCCCCTGGGTGGGGGTGAACAAAACTTTTCAAAGGGGTTTCAGAAGAGAAGAGACCCTATGCTTACCTGTTACCCGGCCAATATTCTGCCCTGTGATATCCTTACAGGCCACCCCTGCGTATCCTCCGGTGTGTGTCCGGAGACTGTCACCTATGATGCGCATGGAGTCGAAGGAAGCACCGGTAGCATCATTGAGGGCTTCGGTGAGCTTAGCGATCTCCCTACCGACCACGCGAGTATTGGCTCTATACTCTGGGGGTAACCCATTAACGCACCACCGTCTTCCCAGTCAACCATCACCACGTTGACGTCGTACCGTGAAAGACAAAAATAATAATAGTGGAGATGTCGTGGTCTAGTGGATATGTCACCGGACTGTGGATCACATGGTTCGCGGTTCAAGTCCCGCCGCGGCACTAATGTCCTTTGGCAAGACATTACTCTCCACCCAGGTGTTAAATGGGTACCAGGTAGGATGCGAATGTCACTGTGACTGGAATAGTATAATGTGCGCCTGTAAAATGGCAGCCAGACTAGAATGCTCCCTTGTGGAGTGGAGAATGTGCACTATAAGTGCAGAATCGTAATAGGATCCAATAACCGGGGTAATAATACACTGTAAAGCGCTTTGAGCAGTTACTAACTGGAAAGGCGCCATATAAATGCAGATTATTATCTGCTAATAGAGGTCCCATTTAGCATTAGCTCCTTTCACATCTAACTTTCTTCTTATAAAGAGTTGCAATTGACCTGGATTGATCGCAAAGCCTTCAGTCAGTCGCATCTCACGATGTACTATCTCTTGTGAACATAGTTTCGATTGATAATCTATCTCAAGTTAAGTTAAGATCGTCCACGACCGATAGCAACAGTTAATAAGACCTATTCTACCAGAGAATAATGTGTGTTAAAGCCCCCCCCCCCCCTTCCCCGTAAAAAGGTGTACATATTAGGCCTTCCTTTAAATCAATACAACCTTCCCGATAATCAAATCTTTATCTAAAAACAAAAAGTATATATTTTGAAGATGGGGAGAGGGAGGGAAGGAGAGAGAGAGAGAAGGATACAGAAACCATTTATTTTATGTATATAAAATCTGCATACATTCCATTTATCAGCATAATGGGTTTCAAACAATGGTGATCTAATCATGATGTCGACTAAAATCGATAGTGCTATAATGTCATGCACACAGATGATTCATGAAATGAGCGAGCATAAAATAATGCCAAAATCCCATTAAAAATGGTCAAATGATCATTCACATTACATAGCCCATACTGATCCAATATTTTATAAATTAAAAACATTAAAAATTGCCGATATTCACCTCTTTCAAACTGCAATATTTATGTAAAAATTTTCGACAAAAACTAATACCATTGCCTTTACGTAATATTTTACGTACAAAAGAAATATTCATTCTTATCCTACACGACACTCTTCTGACCTCCATTTAACCAACCCCAAAATAATTGTAGCCCATAAATCGATAAGACACCATGGCCCAGATGTTTGGAACGATTTACCTGACAGTATTAAACATTCTGCATCACTTTATTCTTTCAAAGTATTAATGAAGAAATACCTTTTACCCAAGTATTTCTAAAGATGACCAGTTTAAGAAGATATACGAATCGCACATTTTTCACCCGCACTCACTCACATGCACGCACTTGCAATTTCTCTTTTTTTACCTTTTTTTTTCTTATAAACTCCGATTTATATAATTTCTGGAAATATATCTAATTCTTCATAAGTGCCCCCCAATCTCATTTTTGATTTTGATTTGACTTGATTTGATTTTTTTCTGCATTTTTCCAAATATGCAAAGCATAATTGATATACAATAAGTGAACGGAACATAGTAACACAATACATGATAATATAATCATCAATACAAAGAATATATACTTTGACATAACAAATTATACAACGCAAACAAAACAAAGGTTTGATGAGGAAAAAAAATGCAGGAGGTTTCCATCATAAGCATATAGCTTGACTGGGATGGGAGCCTCGAGAAGATTTTATACGATTTTTGGACATTGTAACGGTTTAATAATTAAAAAAAAAAGGAAAAGAAAAGAAAAAAATACATCTGCAGTTTCGGGCGTATGGAAGTAAAAGTAAAAGTGTGTGCACGTGAGTGCATAAGTGTAGAGATGTGTGCATGTGCATCTTGGTTGATCGATTGCTTTATTGTTTTATTATGTAGGGTGTGTATTGAAGAAGTAGTTCAACCCTTTTTTTCATAATGAATGTATCAATATCTAACGAGAACCCCTAATAATTGTTATTATATAAAGAAAGAAAAAACAAGAGTTAATTCTTTTTTCCAATGGCATTTTTGTTAAGTTAGATTAGATTAAATAGGTGTACTTTAATATTTAAATAATCAATATTTTGTAATCGATGTTTTAAAAGAGTAAATTGAGGAACATTGCTTTAGCCATTGTGGTAGGGCGCTCCAGACATGATACTACACATCGACTCGTATATTAAGGTATCATGTAGCCCCAGTCCCCCGGCTGCTATCCACTCAAGCATTCTTGCTTATGATAGTTGGCCCCTGCATTTATCTCGATTTATTGACTTACCTTCATAATTTCAATATTATCTAAATATATATATTCTTTTTGTAATTCAGTTGTCACACTTTATTTGTATCAATTCTGATTTGTATCATTATTGTATGCAATGTTTGTATTTGATTTCTTGATAAATGCAGAAACATCTGCTTAAAAAAAAAAATCTTGGTGGATTATTGCAGGGGCGGATCCAGGATTTAGTATAAGAGGGGGGGGGGCACACAAATGCAGGTTTGTCAACTTTTTGAAAAGGTAGACCCTTCTAAAAGGGGGGCACAATCGACAAACGGGCGGATCCTTTATGGTCAAAATGCATACTTTTCTTCTAAAGGGGGGGGGGGGGGGCACGGGCCGGAAGTGCCCCCTGGATCCGCCACTGGATTATGGTTTGAGTAACCCATTTTTTCATTTTATGAGTGTATACAACCAATCTTCTTTTCTTAAGTGAGAATGCATGGAATTTTAAACAAATACAAGTCAACATACTGAAATAATTTCCAATGAGTGCAAATCCAATGAAAATTCAAAAGGGTTTTTTTATCGCTTTTTGCTCTAGAATTTCATGCAAATTTTCATTGAAACGGATGAACAATGAAAAATATATTTTTAGAAGGTAATATAAAATGGTAATTAACTGCTGCGATGAGACCAGAATTTGGATGAGGGCTGTCATGATGTAAGAGGTTAATCCCAGTTGTCAACGATCTCTTTCAAGATTCCAGTATACTGCGGTACGCAGCAAAACATCACATCTGCTGTCGATGATTTTGGGACACTTCAAGTTTGTTATTTATTAATTAGTAGCTATTAAACCAAACAAAAAGCTCATTGTAATGCTATCTATGACGTGGATAGGTAAGCTAATGGAAAACATTATTGTGATCGGTTATAATCATTTCCGAAACATGAGTGGTTAACATAGTTCATAAGTGTCATCTCGGCAGTGGATAATCATGATAATGCAAGACTGTGTTTAGGGGACCAAAATAATTCATGCTTCTTGAAAGCACACGAAGTTTTTATAATTCGTTTCATTATTTCTTTACTCATCGAGTGAAACACCCTAAACAGCAAAAGGCGGTTTTTTGATAGAAATTCACAAAATTTTGTGATTATTATAGAACAAAGATGGAAGAAATGGAATACATTTTAAAGTGATTTCACTGACCTTTAACTGTTTAAAAAAGATAGATTAATTCGAAATGTTAAAACTGGGGTAACCTCGCTAGTCGTAAAGACCGCTAGTCATAATGACCGCTATTCATAAGGACAGCTATCCATAGAGCGTGACTAAATGATCCTTTATGAATAGCGACCCTTACGAATAGCGACCAAACCAAATACAAATTACCTTTCTATTCATAAGGACCGCTAGTCATAATGACCGCTATTCATAAGGACCGCTATCCATAGAGCGTGACTAAATATGTGCGGTCCTTTATGAATAGCGGCCCTTATGAACAGGGACCAAACCATATACAAATTACCTCGCTATTCATAAGGACCGCTATCCATAACGTGTGCCTAAATGAATAGCGGTCCTTTATGAATAGCGGTCCTTCTGAAAAACGAACAGACCCATGACAACTTTATACACATTCATCAATCAATACATACCCCCCCCCCCTCTCTCTCTACAAATATCCCCCTTTCTATTCATCTTTCTTTTCATCTCTCTTTCCGTTTCTTCCAGGCAGTCCATCTCTTGCTATTTCTATCATCTTCTCCTTCTCTTTCTATCTTTCTCTCTCCCTCTGTCTCTCTCTTTCTCTCTCCCCTCTTCTCTTTCCACACCCTTTCATCTCTTTCTTCTCCTCAAGTCCCACCCCTTCCATCTCTCTCCTCCTCCTCCTCCTCCTCCTTCTCCTCCTCCTCTCATCTCTTCTATCAAAGAACACGATTTTGTCTCTCTTCTCATTTCTCCAAGACAGTAACTGTAAAGTCATGTTGTATGCTGAAAGAGCAGAAGAAAAATATCATACTTTCCATGCTTGTCTTGCTCTTTAATATGTTCTCGTACTCTTTTAGAATATTTATCTTCAATAACAAGGGAATCAAATACTGAGTAATAATTAAATAGCTTAAAAGCCAAGATTCTCATCCCGCACATTTTAGAGACCGAACATTGAATGTAACAATTTTTATGCGAAATTCATTTTCATTTCATTATTGTGTATTTATCTCTTTCTTTTTTGGTATTTGATGATATTTTGGTAATTTATTTTGTCTACTACCTTAATTTCTCCCAGATGCAATTACTATATTGCTACAAGTTGTATTATTATTAGATAACTTATTGAAAACACATAAAAAAACCAAATTATTGAAGATTGTATGATTTTACGTAATTAAGGCAAAGAGTCTCGCCTAATACACAGCTATGCTAGTCTACATAACTGAGCAAACTATAGCTAAAAGTATTTCATCTTTATCTCAATCAGACTAAGAGAATTGCCTTGTTTTCCTTGTCTTGATGTTGTAACCATAGTTACTCATCTTTCAAGCAGTATGGGCTTTGTTTACTTGTCTGGAGATAGAATGCCCCTTCCCCCTTGCTGAGGTCTGCTCTGTACCCCATCTCAGGACAGGGTGCGACGGTGCATGATGTCCAACGATTGTCCTTGATGTCGTCCCAGGTCGAACCCCTCTTCGTAGGGATGAATGAGCAGGATGGGTCGATGCCTGCGGTGAAGTACTCGACTGCTCGGCTGTGATCGCATACGGGGTTGAACCATCCACAACCAGGCATTTCTTGGCCATTGTTAGGGTAGAAGTCCTGATGGCCCAACTGTGACGGAGAAAAATAAAGAAATATGAATGTTTCTTTATATATTTCAATAGATATCTTTATTCTTTATCACGTCTTTTGATAATTAAATCCATATTTCTTTATTCACTAAATTGTGCTTTGTGCTGGAGAAGAAATATTCGACATGGTCGATAAGTTATTTATTGAAGAAATAGCATAAAAGGCTGTGGATGTTTATACAATGCTTAATGCATAATTATTAACATGTCACTATGATAAAGTGGGGGTTTTGTTAGTAAACGAAGAAGCTTGACTGGGGAGGAATTTTAATTTGTAAACAAATCTTTAGGCATTTTACTCCCAGTGTTAAAGATCGTATGCTCGATCTGTAATAAAAAACACAAGTCAGAAAAAAATTGGAACCAGCGGGATTCGAACCTGTCATCTACTGCTTGCCGGGGGGGGTTTGTTGTTTTTCGCTTGTTTCTTCTTCTTCTTCCCTGATAGCAGAAAGTGGTAAAAATAACGTGATAATTACGTCGTGGTTTTCGTCTTTTTTACGTCCTGTAATTACGTCAATAAGACGACAACTTGCACCAACGCAAGACGTCAAGAGGACGTCTTATTTTGACGTCATCTGTACACTGTAAAAACTGAAGTGCTGTATATAGCACTTTTTGAGGGCATGCATAGGGACTGCTATTGAATGCACACAGCGTGCTATTTCAGCACTTTCACGGGAGCTGGACCGGCTGGACTGCTAAACATTCATTAAAAAAAATGATTTGGGCGAGCTTCGAACCAGGGTCCGCTGATCGAGAATTGCTGGCATTACCGCTAGACTAACTCACATTGTACGATTTAGAGCAGATCATATTGTTACATAGTGAATTTACGACACCACATAGTTCATGTTATCTACTTGACTCCCATGACTAAAGTGGATTGCAAGAAGCCTTCGTTAGTCCATCGGTAACGTCAGCGCCCCTCAATCAGCGGAACCTGGTTCGAGGCTCGCCACGGTCACATTTTTTTTTTGCTGGTAAATTAGCACACTGCAAGTGCTACAAACAGCATTTCAGGTGCAGTCACTATACATGCCCCTAAAAGTAGCACTTTAGTTTTTACAATGTACAAGACGTAGAGATGACGTCAAAACAAGACGTCCTCTTGACGTCTTGCGTTGGTGCAAGTTGTTGTCTTATTGACGAATGAAGACGTAGAGATGACGTCAAAATAAGACGTCCTCTTGACGTCTTGCGTTGGTGCAAGTTGTCGTCTTATTGACGTAATTACAGGACGTAAAAAAGACGAAAACCACGACGTAAATATCACGTCATTTTTTAACACTTTCTGCTATCAGGGTTCTTCTTCTTGCCCCTCTCTCTTTTCCTTTCTCTTTCCTCTATTCCCCTGTATTTTCCCTAGACATGAAGTATGAATGTAGATGTTTTTTTAAACTGATCACTTCGTAAATGTAGTAAAAAATAAGTAATCGTCAAACACTCCATACACACCTCGTCCATGAGTCCAAGGCCGCCAAGGATGAGGGGATCACCGTCTGTATGCATGACATCGACGAAGAGGGCGTCGGTTTTATCAAGGCGACAGGTATTGGAGAGATCACCACCGAAGTCTGGACCAGCGGGATCCAATCCTATTTGAGAGAGAGAGAGAAAGAGAGAGAGAGAGAGAGAGACAGACACACACACACACACACACAGACAGAGAGAGAGAGAGAGAGAGCAAAAAAAAATCGCAATTTCACCTCACTGATCAGTATTTTGGGCTAAGGACATGAAGGAGAACGAAGGCATAATTATTTTCATTCAAATGTCATTAAAATCTGTGTATTCTTACCATGATAACCATGATTACGAAGATTTGTATCATTCTCGGAATACGGTATAGGGAGAGAGAAAATAGCAATTTCACCTCACTGATCAATACTTTGGGCTAAGGAGAACGAATAATAACAATACCACTGTTCTTGTATAGCGCATATCACATTATAATATAACGTCCCTATGCGCTTCCAAAGGGTTTTGGATATTATTACCCTGGCTTTAGCTCCGGCAGCCGTAATCAGCGCACAGTGCATTTCAAGAAATAAATCCTGCCAGGTACCCATTTAACACCTGGGTGGAGAGTGGCAAATGTGGATTAATGTCTTGCCAAAAGACGCTAGTGTCGGGCTGAGATTCGAACCCTAAACTCTTGGATTGAGAGTCAAGTGAATGAACCACTATACCACGACACCTCCGAAAGCATAATTATTTTCATTAAAATGTATTTTTGTCTATTCTTACCATGATTTCATTTCATTTCATTTCATTTCATTTATTTTCATTTCCAAACAATAATATAAATACAACATAATTCAAATAATATTTACAAAGTTAATACAAACGATTCGAACTAATTATCGTATGGGTAACTGCAAATGACAAACATATAAAACCTTGAACAGAATTAAGTTACTTTTGGAAACTGAGTGGACTGCTAAAAAGCAAGCTTGTAGATTGCAGTCCACTCGCGTACAAAATCAGCAACCACAAAGAGCAATTCACCGATTTTGCAAAAGATGCAATATAATAATTAAAAAAAAGTGTATTTACTTATATAGCCTAAAGGTTTGTAGCAAGAAGAATAAAACAAGAGACAAAGAACAAAGAAAGAGGAAAAACAAAACAGACAAGACATAAAAAAGAAACAATTACAGGGGGATAGGAAGGACTGAGGGCAAAGGCCTGGGTCCTGAACCCGAACACAATGAACAGTGTACGATTATGGTGAGGGGCAGTTGGGTGAATTTGCCAGAATTATAAGCTTAGAAGACTATTACTAAAAATAAAGGCAGAAGATTATTAGGCCGAAGGTGATGAGTTTCAGAATGCATTGGATATTTATTTATAAGGGACTTTTTAAGTTTTACTTTGAAAGAAGTAAGACTATAGGAGCTGTTTTTATGGTGTTATCAAGGTCATTCCAACATTTTGGACCGGTAAAAGTAAGAGTACATTTAGTAAATATAGTAGTGAATGGTAGATGAAATTCGTCTGATTGGCGGATAGGATATTTATGAACTCTCTTATTTTTGTGAAACATCACATAAAAGACTAAGGGTATAAAGCGTTATTATTTAATTTCGGAATGGGGGACCCTCAGGGTTTCGGTGATTCAGTTTGCCTGCCCCATTCCTGGCAACTTGTCAGTACAATTGGGGGATCGATTACATTAATTTCAACCTTCCTGTATTGTGTTTTGTTCTTCTTTGTAATTATACATGTATGTACTTTGATTTGCCGAATAAAATAATAACTCTTTTTCCAGACAATTTTTTTTTTCGCCAGACCTTCAAAATTCGCTCAGTGGGGGGGTTATGGGGGTCCAGTTTCCCTCCACAATTCCCTGACAAGGAAAAAAAAAAAAAAAAAAAAAAAAAAAAAGGGGCAATGTAGATAACCTTCCTTGCTTTAAGGACATAAGTGCCGTGCCGGGGTTCGAACCCATGGAATCGGATATTAAAATGTTGTTAGTTTTATAGGTATTTAAAAACAAAATGCTAAACCAAATCTGTCCGAATTGGTTAAGAGCTAGATTGTTTTGGGCAGTGAAATAACTCCTCGTGTGAAACAGACATGGTGTGGTGCGAGTAGGCCTATGGTTATTCCCTTTGCATGGTACATTGTTCACTTTGTAGAATAGGATGCTCATTTCTAAAATGAATTTGGTTATTAGCATATGACCTAAATGCACACAGAGGCCCGAATTCACAAAAGAGGTTTGCCCCTCAAGGGGATTTTAAGCGTACGTGCGCACGGAATCCGATATCATCCAATCATATATTTTCTTTGAGCGCGCGCATGGGCAATGTGCGCTTATTACGCTTATTTCAATAGGCTTACCGAGGTTTAAACCTCCTTTGTGAATTCGGGCTTTAGTGATAAGTGGAAACTTTTCCCTTAATACTGGGCACAACATCGCCTACACTGAAAGGTTTGTTATTAATATTCACTAGCTTATTGTTTTCATTGTTGTGGAGTCTCTGTATTAGCAAAAATATAGAATGGTTCCCAAATGTCTACCTACAAGAATTTCAACATTAACAAAATTATACTCAGTAGATGAGGAAATTCGCTGACAAAAAGATTTGAAACAGGAGTCAAGGGTGCAAGGACACTTTGCCTACCTGTTACGCGGCCAACTTTATTCTCGTTCTTCTCGTATGCCTCTCCTGCTTAACCAGGGATGTGTGCCCCGAATTAGGGACGAGGTCGAAACGAATTTTTTAGAGAGGTGAACAGATTTGCCTAATGATGAGAAGAGCTAGCGAGTAACTTCACTGTGCCTACCTGTTATCCGTCCGATTTTCTTCCCCTTGTACTGCATGCAGGCCTCTCCTGCGTAACCACCGACGTGGGCCCCGAGACTGTGACCGATGATGTGCATGGAGTCGTAGGAAGCACCGGTGGCAGCGTTGAAAGCCTCTATGAGTTTAGCGATCTCTCGACCGACTACGCGTGTATTGGCTCGGCTCTTGAAATAGCCCTTGTCAGCTCCTATGGACCAGTCAACCATCACCACGTTGACGTCGTCCTGTACATGAATGAAGATGGTTTTCTGTCGTTCAATTTCCCTTTCCTACGCTTTCTCCTACAAATTAAAGTCCGTCTAACTCACCACGCACTGCATGAAACTCATTGTCACTTCAGTGTCTATTTTATAATCTAGAATTTTTAATACGCATTTTCGGAGAATAAATCATGAAATATTTGGCTGAGCATGTTATATATCCGCGTTGATTTGTAATCAATCTTGTAATCTTTGAAGGCTTGCAAGGTGAAGATAGATATAAGCGAGGCTTGCGGGTTATATCATGTATTCTTTCAAGAGAGCATGATTAATCCTTATCAGGGTCATCCAAGTCACACCTGAAAGAATACGTGATGTAAGCCTCTCTCATTATTCGTGTCATGAAAGAATTCAATAATTCTTTGACACTATAGCCTATGGAAAATGACCCAATACCATGTAGACAACCCCTTGGGGCAATTATTATTACCCCCATGGAAAATTACATCCTGGACGATGTCCTCAGACAATTGCCCTACCCCAGTACATTGGAGATGGTATAGTATCAAGGGGGGACGCACTCGTTTAGACGTGGAATTATGAAATGGACACAATAATAAATTGAAAGAATAATCACTGTTCATTCACATTAAGAAAATAATGAAAAGTATTAAATTGCCGTGTTTAGTGATTATACAAACAAACTATTATAGTACCATTGATGTACGTGGGATAGTTATAATTAAATGTAATATTTTTTTATAAAATCAAAACACTTTCATTAGGCATCTTGTTGTCCGGCCGGGCTAAAATTGAAATAATTTTTAAAACAAACTAGTCCTAGAAAATCACAAACACAGGCTCATTTTCTATAAGTCCATAAGACCTGACAAAAGGTTTAAACCGATTATTTTATAGCGTCATTGTAATGTCCTTAATATTATAATAAAAGAACATACAAGAAACAACGATTCTTCCGAGAAAGTCATAGATAAATGACTATATTGTCAAACTGTTGTTTGTGTGACTTGCCTGAAAACACAATTGCTTTGACTTTATAATAAACTATTATCATATATAACTTTGCCAATATGCGGAGTTGTTCTTACGTTGTCAAGAAGTTTATTCCTCATCTTGATCCAACTATCTGCCTCCATTTCATCAGTCCACCCATGGACGATGAGCTTGGTATCTCGACTCGCATCGAAGTTCGATACTATGATCGTATCTTGGTTCTTCCTGTCCAGGACATCGCCACTCGTAGGGTTCTGTTGGGTATAGAGCTGGAAGGTGGTACCAATCTCACAAGGGGTGTTGGGCGTCCGATCATGGCATTTCGGCGTCGTTTCGAAGAAGCCCAGGTCGTGATAACAGTCCTCACACGATGCTGACGACGAATAGGTAGACGAAAGAGAGAGAGAGAGAGAGAGAGAGAGGAGGGGGGGGGGGGGGTGAGGGAGTTTACTCGATGTATTAACAAAATCGTATACATTGCAGATTATAGAGGGGCTTCAAACAGTGGTGATCTAAGTTTATGCTATATAGCCAGCATCGATATTCTACAATATCATGTACACAGCCCTTTTATGAAACGATGTTGAAGATGAATACGTAAACGAGCAGAAAAATCACGATGAAAAAAAATAGTGTGACAGAATAATGCGAAAAATAGTATGACAATAATAGCTTCTCAAAATAGAGTCAACAATAATGTGACTATGACATGTATGAACTCAATGAAAAGAATTCTGGGGAGCGTTTCATCAAGCGTTTTGTCAGTGATATTTACTGACAAATTTGTTCTCAGCCAATAACATGCAATGATTTCAGTAGCTTACAACACTGACAAAACGCTTGATGAAACGCTCCCCAGACCGCCAGATATTTTTAAAAAAATGTCTAGTATAAACATGTATAACACAATGCAAATCTCAAACTAGTATTACCGTCACATTTCTTTTCCGTCGAATAATCAGTCATTTCTTTAAGCTCTTACTAGGATTATTCTTAAGTGATATTTAGCTTCTTGTTTCTAATCAACAATATACAAATACAATACCGCGTTCATATCTGAATAATTCAGATTAATTCGAATGATTTGGACAGAAATTGGACGGGAAGATATTGTCAACAGAAGAATAGTGGTGATTGCAGAGAATATACCTCATCCAAAGAATGATGATACAATGACATGATGATAAAAGGAAATGATACACTTTGATATGTTTAATACCATTCAATGATTATTCTTTTCTTGCGGAATGACAAATTCCGATTATTGTAATCACTGATTCAAATACTCGGTGCTATATAATGACGGAAAACCCAATATATCACCTTTATTTTGTTAATTATTAGAATAAAAATTACCTACTACGATGAGACCTGTCAAGGCCAATACCTGGAGAAGAATTGTCATGGTAACTGAAAATCTTAATCCGAGTTTCCAACGATCTCTGTCAAAGCTCCAGTGGAAATGTACTTACCTGCAAAGACACTTCCCTTTTTATAAAGATTTTTGGAAGTCATTTACAGCCGAATATCAATAATTCATTTTAATGTTCGCAGTAATGATCGAAAAACAAACGCTAGGGTAATTACGAGAAATATTACGACCTGATAGGTATATTATAAAGGAAAAACAGAGAGAAGACTTTTGATTGGTTGTAACATATTCTTAAGCGTTCTCTCTCTCTCTCTCTCTCTCTCTCTATCTGTCTCTCTCTTTCTCTCTCTTTCGTTAATGTGTAATTGGGCATGCTCAATATACATGTATGTATAATTGTAAGGAAATAACATATACAACAGCTTTGGCAACTCTCGTGGAAATAAATATATAAATACAATGTGAAAGGAAATGAGAGAATAATGGTTGCGTAGCTTAAATCAAAGTTCACCAGAGCTGTCCTCCCTTTTTTGAAATTTTTGCAAAGGTTGAAAAATTGTCTCCGCCGGGAATCGAACCCGGGTCGTTGGCTAATGCTACAGTCACACACGGCCGGATTTCGAACCGGGTCCATAAGGAATTAATACCGTATCGACCCGGTTGGAGCCGTATATAGAGACCCGCATTGACCCGCATCGTAACCCGTGTCAATTCCTGATAGATTCCGGGGGCTACGATACGGCGGTGAAATTTTTTTGGTCATGTTCAAAATTTTCTCACGGATTTCAATTCCGTATTGATATCCGAATTGACCCGGTTCGAACCGCATTGACTCGCATCGACCCGCTGCAACCCGCAGTGTAAAACCGTATGCACCCTTGCCGTATACCGCATGCCTTCATGCAACGGATGATGACAAGGTTTACATCCGGGTCGGTACGGGGCGAAGCGGGTTGACACGGGTCGATAGGGGTCGAAAAGGATTCAGTTAAGGATTTAAAGCGGATTTTTATACGTTTGATACGGGTCAATACGGGTCAAACCGGGTTGATACGGTTTTAATTCCTTATGGACCCGGTTCGAAATCCGGCCGTGCGTGACTGTAGCATTAATTACCCTCCATTCCGGGACTAATGCGGCTCATTTTCACCCGGATCAAATCCGTTTTGTGACCCGGCCGTGTGTGACTGTAGCATTAGAACGCCAATGCCTTAACTTTGATTTAATTTACGCAACCATTACTCTCTCATTTCCTTTCACATTGTATTTATATTTTTCTCCACGAGAGTTGCAAAAGCTGTTTGTATATGTTATTTCCTTACAATTGTTTATAATTATTCTAATGTATACATGTATCTCAAAGCATTTGCTAATTGGATCCTGCTGAGGCATGCGGCTTGTCTTTGTTCCAAACTCACCTGCCCCCCAACAAAGGAATTTTAATTCCTTTGTTATCAATTAAAATTGATAAGGTTGAAGATTTGTTAATCTGTCGTTCAATTGAATCTGGTGTCGCCGAAATCACTGGCCCGTCTCCGTGGTCTAGTGGTTAATGCATTGGCGTTCTAAGCCAACGACCCGGGTTCGATTCCCGGCGGAGACAACTTTTCAACCTTTGCAAAAATTTCAATAAAGGGAGGACTGCTCTGGGGAATTTGATTTAAGTTAGGCAACCATTATTCTCTCATATCCTTATATATATATATATATATATATATATATACACTAAAGGAAAAAAGAAACTTATAAAAGTTCAAGAGATCACCAAATTAAATTCTCTGCATGGAAATGTACCAAATTTGGATATAATGTTGATTCAATGCATGGCTTTAAATGACAGTCAATAACAAAAAGTTTTCTTCAATGCCACAAAAGAAATGTGCACTGAAGCAAAGGACTCTCTAATCCCCAAGTCACAAAGACAAACTGCAGCCTTGTACACCATATGCATGTCAATGAATGAAACAAAAGAATTTCAAAAGGGATTTGCAAGTTCATATCCAAACAGATTAATAGCCAGTATGTCCACCTCTAGCTTGCTGGCAAGCTGTACACCGTCTTCGCATGCTTCCGATCAGATTCGCGATGGTAGCCTGGGGAACATTGTTCCATTCCTCTTGCAGTGCTGCAATGAGCGTCTCCCTATTGATGGGTTGATTGATGGGTTGACACACGTCGACCAAGCTCTTCCCAGAGATGTTCAATTGGGGAAAGGTCTGGTGAACGGGCGCACCATGGCAGAACATCAATATCCTCTTGCTCGAGGGGTGCAAATCCCTTTTGAAATTCTTTTGTTTCATTCATTGACATGCATATGGTGTACAAGGCTGCAGTTTGTCTTTGTGACTTGGGGATTAGAGAGTCCTTTGTTTCAGTGCACATTTCTTTTGTGGCATTGAAGAAAACTTTTTGTTATTGACTGTCATTTAAAGCCATGCATTGAATCAACATTATATCCAAATTTGGTACATTTCCATGCAGAGAATTTAATTTGGTGATCTCTTGAACTTTTATAAGTTTCTTTTTTCCTTTAGTGTATATATATATATATATACCGTATATTTATATATATATACGAACAAATGAAATGATACAACAAAAATTGCTCTCTGCGCTGATGACACATCAATTTCATGCAAATAAGATAGTATAATACAGTATATCCCAGAAAAGATAACAATTAGCATTGTGTGTCGATTACAAAATAAATCGGTTTGCAATATAAAAAGTCGTACAGGATTATTAAACTATATCTATTACTCTACCAGTCAGTGAAGACCCCACCCGATTTGGTCGAGTCGTTACAAACAAATAGGGATTATTGTAATGTATGTCATAAGTCCCTTACATTTAAGTTTGATAGAAATGAGACTCACAAAGCACAATGAACAATCCCACACTCGATCCTTTCCAAGAAAAGGAAGTTACTATGTATTTGTTTTTGCCGTGTCTACTGTAATTTGTATGCAAACGGTTCCTTTATCATGTAGTTATCATCGTTCTTGTTATCGACGTTGTTGCCAAAAAAAGGCATAACATTTGAATATTTTAGTACACCTGTCTACTTTGCAGAAAATTTTATGTGGATGCCAAGAATATCCAAATGATGAAGGATGGAAGAAAGAACCCCTTGGCATGCTTTACAAAAATCCCTATTTCTTCCTGACTACTCGACCAAGTCAAACAGGGTCTTCACTGACTGGTAGAGAAACTGTTATAGTTTCACCAAGGAGAGTCAAACAGAAGGAGTCTCAACTAACGATAATTAATGCAAACACCTGGGCAGATTATAAAGGATGTACAATTGAATTAATAAACTGCCTTGATTCTTTGACGTCGATGTCTGATGCCGCCAAAGTAAACAGGAAAGATTCAAAGATGTCTTGACATTTGAATGTTTACGATGCGCAGTTAAATGCATAAATCGACAAACACAGAAAGAGAATGTTCAGTTTTAATGTAAAACATTTCGATTTCATTCTTAAATTCCCTTGCTTCAGGATGGGCAATTTGTTGAGATATAGCCTTCAAAGTGTCACAAATGCCTCTTTAAGTGCAATTTTAACACCTTTCCGCTCAATTCCGATTATTAAATTTCATATATTACTATCGTGAAAGATGACTCTAGGAAATATAGCCAACCAAAGTAGTGGGCACACGCGGCCTGTCAAGAAATTATCGCAGTTCTGGTATTTCTGGCACTAAATATGTTCGCTTGAACCTTGTTATATCATTCATACATTTGGGTCTGCGAAATTAATTATCATTATACCAGAATATCCCCCATTGTACGTACCCATGGTTATGCAATACATCAGAATGATTTGATTTGTTTCCTCGTTTGGAAGAATGTTTTCGGAGAGCGCATAATTTTGTCATGTTTGTTGTGGCGGCATCGAAGCTCGCTTCAAAGGGAAGCTATCTGTTATGAATCCATCTGTTTGAACCTTCTTGGATTCACAATCCAGTATGACTTTTCATAGTGCGAACTGTCTTCTTTCATATTGATAGATACCCAAATGCCGATTGTAATATATTTTTGACATACTGTAGATCGCAAAACGTTCCCTCAAAGGGAGTATAACTAAACATACATGCACCAATATACGGTATGATTTGCTATCAACAGAGAAACATACATACTAAACCCATCCTCTTCCCCTCCTTCTACGCCTATATTCTGCTTCGTCGACATATTATCTATTTTACAATACCCCCTCACATGATCACTGCATGGCCATTACATTATATTCATTTCTCTTTTATCATTTATTTTCCATATATATTCTTGTTTTGTTGTTTATCACCGTGTTATGTTGTTTACCTCTATATATATATATATATATATATATATATATATATATAAGTGTAAGGAAATAACATTTACAACAGCTTTGGCAAATCTCGTGGAAATAAATACAAATGTGAAAGAAATTGCGAGAATAACGTTGCGTAGCTCAATCAAAGTTCCCCAGAGCTGTCCTCCCTTTTTGAAATTTTTGCAAAGGCTGAAAAAATGTCTCCGCCGGGAATCGAACCCGGGTCGTTGGCTTAGAACGCCAATGCCTTAACCACTAGACCACGGAGACGGGTTAGTGGTTTCGGCGACACCAGATTCAATTGACCGACAGATTGACAAATCCTCAACCTTATTAATTAATTCCTTTGTCGGGGGCAGGTGAGTTTTGAACAAAGACAAGCCGCGTGCCTCAGCTGGATCCAAGCGAATGCTTTGAATACATGTATACATTAGAATAATTATTAACAAGTGTAAGGAAATAACATTTACAACAGCTTTGGCAAATCTCGTGGAAATAAATACAAATGTGAAAGAAATTGCGAGAATACTTTATACTTTATACTTTTTAAGAGATGTGAAATAAAAGGAATTGAAATGAATTGAATCGAATAATCATTCTTATTGTTTCAGAATTTCACTTTTTATTTTACAAACGTTTCAATATTTTCCCCGACGTCTGTTCAAGAAGCAAGTAACTGATACAATATTGAAATGAATGTGTGTACAATTATGACCGTGTTTACTGTCATTCGTCCATCCACACATACCCCCACCTTCCTCCCTCTCCCCTCTCTCTCTCTCTTTATCTTTCCCTCATTTATTTCCTTCTGTTTACTCTCCATTTTCTATTCACCTTACTCTTCATCTTTTTTTCTCCATTTTACCTAATCCATCCCCCACTATTCCTCTCACTTCCTCTTCTCCTTCTCGCTCTCCCAACTCTCTCCTTTCCTTTCCATCTCTTCTTCCCACCTTTCCAAAACCTTCTGTCTCTTTCTCCTCCTCACCCCCCCCCCTCTCTCCTCACACCACTTCCTTCTACCTCTTCTCTCACAAATCCCTTTTTTTAAATCTCAGTCTCTTCTCATTTCTCCAATATATTTTACATTCATAATGAATGCTGAAGGAGCAGAAGGAATACATTAATTTTGCCATGGTTTGTCTTGCTATTTATTACGTTCTACTATATAATCACTTTTAGAAATATATATGAGTACAATAAAAAATAGATATACATGATTGTAATGTCACAAGCCAAGATTATCATCCCGTATAATATTTTAGAGACCAAACATTAAACATAATTTAATGGAACTACCCCTGTGAGTTTACATCCCTGTTTATTAATTTATCATTGTTTCATTTGTTGTTGTTGTTTATTTCTGACGTTTACCCTCATATATCCCAGATGCATAAGCTGAGGGGGGGGGGGGGGCGGGCTAGTAAAAAAAATGTTCAAGTTGACCTTTTCTTCTTTTTACACGTCACTTGTTTTATTTCCTCAAACGTAGTATTTGAATTAAAGATAACATACACACACCTCTGTTTATTCGCACATTATTCGAGAGTGCCATGAAAGTTGCATTTCTTTTCCTTGTATTACTTTTCATTACATTTTGGTTTGTAATTTTTCAATTTGCGTTTCCTTATGATATCTTGGTTTGCGTTGTAATACACACTGGCACACTTAATTGTTTGTTGTGAAGTATCCCTTGTAATTATTGTGCAAATGGAGGGAAAATTTCTGTTGCAATGACATATGAATTCAATAAATTCACTTCAAATTCAAATACTTTGCTACAAGATACATCATCATTAAAATAATTGCAAAAAACTACTTAATGTAAAGCAAAATAGTCTAATCGAACGTACAGTTTATATGCCTGTCTACATAACTGAGCAAACTGAAAGAGAATCATCTTTCATCTATCTCTCTCAGACTTACTGCAAGAAAAAAAAATTGCCCTGTCTAATTGGCATGGTGATGTAACCATAGTTACGCATCCTACTGGCAGTATGGGCTCTTTTCGTTGGACTTGAGATAACAGGCACCTGTTCCCTTGCTGAGGTCTGCTCTGTAACCCATCTGAGTACAGGACAAGCTCGTGCACGATTCCCAACGGTTCTCCTTGATGTCGAAGGCGTAAATGAACACTCTGACGTGATGCTTTCGATGAAGTACTCGACGGCTCGGCTGTGATCACAGGAAGCAATAAGACGTGGACAACCAGGCATTTCTTGACAATTGTTAGGGTAGAAGTCCTGATGGCCAAGCTTAGACGGCATATAAACAAACAATCAAATAAATCAATCAATAAATAAATATTTTTGTTGGTAAATTTTGTTACATTTAATCAATTCTCTATCTATTGCATTATCTTTGCCATAAATCATTTTTCTTTGTGGTCTCTATATCCTTGCTGATGCTCCCCCCCCCAAAAAAAAAAAAAATAACAGAGCTAAAATTAGTACTTTACAGTAATGATTATCATGTTTTTAGATTATCTATGTGGTCAAAATAATGCAGAAGAGACCACTCACTACTGATACATTATATATCGCACGCATAGGCAAACGGTTCCAGCCCCTCCCCCAAGGATTTTTGTTTTTCAAAGTACCAAAATTTGCGCAATTGTGACGTCATATTTCGGCAACTCAGTTCTTCCGTAAAGATTGTTATCTACTTCATTAATCGACGAAAGGATGAATAACAATGTAGTAGTGGAAATCGCTGTATTAAATCTGTGGCTCAATTTTCGTTCGCACGTAATATTTAGATACTGGAAAAGACAGGTCCATGGTACAAAGGACCTAAACGTGCACAAATCTAATACACATGGAGTGGTCAATCTCTGTGTATGTTAGAATAATCATTCCAATAGTGCTTCACAAATAGCTAATGTTTCCCCCCTTCGAGTAGTCTCCTTCTATTTGTATATCTTGGAATACCCACTTGGTGCATAAATGAACAAATGAATGATGACGGAATTCACATTTTAAAAAAATACGATGGTAAAAACATAATTTTTCTCTCTCGCTCTCTGTCCCTCTCTTCCTCTCTTCTCTCTGTCTTTCTTCTCTCTCTCTCTTTCTTCTCTCTCGTTCTTCTCTCTCTTCTCTCTCTCTCTCTCTCTCTCTCTCTCTCTCTCTCCCTCCCTAGTTTTATCTTTAGTCCCTTTCCCTCTCTCTCTTTCCTTTCTATCCCCTTTTCTGACAATATATCTCATGTTTGTCTGTACCATTTATCTTGTTTGTACCATTAAGTGTAAAAACACATTGTAGATGTGAAATATGAAACAATAAACTGAAAGTGAAAGTGAAACTGAAACTTTTACAATAGGGAGCAAAACGAAGACCCGTGAGAAATACAGGGTTGGAAAAAAGTTTGGAATATTTTTTTGGCGATGAGTATGTCTGATTTTAAATGCTAGTTTCTACTATATTGTGATGAATAATTCATCCAAATCGGATTAACTGTGTTGAATGAAGTCTACTGTTCCATCTTATACCAAAGATTACGTAATATTGTTAAACATGTTACAATGGCTGACCAATGAACCACATGTTGTCAGATTTCCTCTATTTGTGTTTGAACATCTTGTTATACATTTATGTACTTCGTGTGGAATTTTGAAAAAGCTACGTGCAGTTTGCAGTCATTTTGAGGACTTCGGTATAGCAATTAAACTGCATCTGATTATTTAACTTTTTCGTTAGACATTTGCAAAAACAGCAAATATACGCTTCCGAATTCCAAGTGGACCTCTGCACTGTGTGATAAGCCTGATTTTTAATGTTGTGCTTTTAAAGTTAAAAAGGGACACATATCTTTTATTTGAACCTCAAAGAAGAACTTAAAATGACGAGGGATATGTTAAAGACAAGAAATAATTCTTGGAATAAAAATATTCCAAACTTTTTTCCAACCCTGTAGTCGATAAATTCAGCTAGGCGACCTGAAGTTCAGATTTCTTTCAAATATTGAACCTTTGCAAATGCTGTTTTTTATACACTTTCTCCTATATTTGTGGCTTAATATTAGCAGGAGTCAGATGAAACTTACAATGATAGTGAGCAAAGCAACGACAATTACATCTTTATTTTGTCTACATTTATTTTGAAATTTTGAACCCTTTAAAGCTATTTTAGAACTATAAACTGGGGCGCGAAATTACGAGATCCTGAAAGAAAAATAATTATGCGAGGGAGCAAAGCGACCGAGCTTTGGAAAATCTGCGCATTTCAAACCTTCAAAAACCACCCTAAAATTACCCTACGGATTTTTTTTTTTTATTTTTTTTTTTTGGGGGGGGGGCGCATGATATTTCTTAATTTTCCTCTTTTTTCTCCTTTTCGTCTTTGCGTCCCCTCCAAATACCGTCCGGGTACGTACCCCCTCCCCCTAGATACCCCACTGAGAAGGCACAAGTAAGGTCTATACATACCTCGGCCATCAACCCAGCTCCACCGCCGAGAAGGATTTCACCATCTGTATGCAGGACATCGACGAAGAGGGCGTCAGTTCTATCCAATCGACAGGTATTGTCAAGATCACCACTGAAGTCTGGACCAGCGGGGTCCAGTCCTTTTTGGAAGACAGACAGAGAGAGAGAGAGAAAAAAAGGAGAGAGAGAGAGAAAAGGAACAATTTTATTAAACACTTTTTGCTGAGAATGACGAGTGTGTATTTGTCTATTTTCAAATTTAAAAATGTCTTTCTGCAAAAAGAAGGGAAAGGAAAAGAAAAATTGAAATAGAAATGTGCATTATGATCGAGTGTTTTTGACTACCTCGAAGAAAAATCTGTTCACGAAATGAAAGGCGCAATTTAACATACACTGGAATCACATTTGTACTTGAATCATAGACGTATCTAATAATTCCAAGCCAAATTTTTTTTCGGCTGTTCACATTCAAACTATTATTTTTAAAATTTTAAAATTATTATTTAATCTCCGTTTTACATCGGTGATATTGAAAAAAAAAATTACCCAGAAGAATTTTTAAATTAGGGACGAGGTCGAAACGAAATTTTTAGAGAGGTGAACAGATTTGCCTAATGAGGAGAAGAGCTAGCGAGTAACGTCACTGTGTCTACCTGTTATCTGTTCGATTTTCTTCCCCTTGTACTACATGTAGGCCTCTCCTGCGTTACCACCGATATATACTTACTCGCAAGCACTTCCCCCTTTTATAAAGCATTTTGTAAGCTATTTACCATGTTTACAGTCGAAAATTGATAATTTATTTCGGACCTACGCCTTCGGTCGCAAAACAAACACCCTAGGATAATTACGAGAAATATTACGACCTGATAGATATATTAATAAAGGAAAAACAGGGAGAAGACTTTTGATTGGTTATAACATATTCTTAAACGTGATTGGTTAAAGCTCTTTCTTTCTCTCTCTTTCTCTCTCTCTCTCTCTTCCTTTTTTGGTTAGTAAGTTCGTGCATGGACCCACTAGGCCCATGGTTTGTGTCGTAGCGTGGGTCCAGTTTAATATTAAAAGGACACTTTACCCCCCCCCCCCCCCCCCGGAATTTTACCTCCTCTCGTCTCTCTTTCTCTACCTCTTCCCTTTTTATCTGTTTATCTATCCCTCTCTTTCCTCTCAAAATATCCCGGCTTCTCATTATCTCATTACGTACTTGTAATTGCCTAAATCAATCATATTTCTCGTATATCTCTAACACAAGAAAGTCCACTGTATATTAGATTGTGTAAACAGTATTTTATTTCATTTCATTTTATTCTTTCACCTCCATACTTTGTTGAACATCAGGGTCGGTATCATGATTCATTTGTATATTCATTGTACTCTGTATATATATTGATATGTCTCACCCTTTACTGCTAATGAATATACTATGATTTTAGATGAAAAATAATGAAATAAGCAAAATGATTAAGGGAACGTCAACATCACGTTAAATTTTTCTTATTTGTTCAGCCTTTCGTGATCATGGAATTTCCCTTTTGAGGAATTTTGACATTAAAACAGAAGCCATGTCATCCTTGTTGAATATCGTTGTGTAAGTACATAGAACAGTGTAAGTTCTAATTCCTATAGTATCTAATGTAATATAAACAGAAATCATCTCCGAAATATATAATTCCTCCTATTCATTGCTTTCATTGCATGCAGTTCCGTGAAACGTAATTAATAAAAATTACTTTCCTTTTCCAACACAATATAATTGCAACTTTCATTATATTTCCCACCTGTGACCATATTTTCAATTTAATTGTATTCATCATATTCATGTGTAAAAACCATTCATGTGTAATTGCATCCCCCTTTACAAAGAGTCAATCGGAACAATTTTCCCCCTGTTTTATAAAATCTACAACACTAACAAACGTGATAAACAATATATTTGGCCAATCTAATGATGTTATACTTTCTTTCCAGTAAACATTTAAATTCAATGGCAGATCCAAGGGAGCGTTTCATCAAGTGTTTTGTCGGTGATTTTTACCGACAACTGTTATAAGCTACTGAAATCCTTGCATCTGATTGGCTGAGAGCAAATTTGTCGGTAAAAATCACTGACAAAACGCTTGATGAAACGCTCCCCAGGAATGTTACACCCCACCTTTACCCCTGGAAATAAAGACTATCCCCGTTAGTCTCCAGACAGAATGCTCCAGTCCCCTTGTTAAGGTCCGCCTTGTACCCCATCTGAGGGCAGTTCCAGCTGGTGGACGATGTCCATCATCCAGCGTAGATGTCGTCCCACGTTGCAGCCGTCCTCGTGGAGGAGAACGAACACGTCGTGGAGATGCTTTCGATGCAGTACTCGACGGCCCTACTTTAATCGCATGATGCAGAGAGTACTGAACAACCAGACATGTCCAAGCCACCGCTAGGGTAGAAATCTTGATGACCAAGCGAATAATTATTAAATCACCCTACCCCAAAAAATGCAATCTCTCCCCCTTCTCTCTCTTTCTCTCTCTCTCTATATATATATCTTAACTCACTCTCTTTCTTTATTTCTCTCCCCCTCTCTCTCTCTCTCTCTTCTTTGTCTGACCTCCCTATCTTTCTCTTTCTCTCCGTTCCCCCCTCTCTCTCTATCTTACTCTCTTTCAGTCTAACTCCCGCTCTCCTCCCCCTCCCTCTCTTTCTTTTCATTGGTGATCTATTTGATGTGAGAGAGATATCCCATATTTATTGTTACCTCGTCCATAAGTCCAGCACCTCCGCCAATCAGGATTTCACCGTCTGTATGAATGGCATCGACGAAGAGGGCGTTAGACCGATCTAGTCTACAGGCATTATCAAGGTCACAATTAACTCCGGACCAGCGGCATACATTCCTCAAGAAAAGTTAGATCAAAAAACGGAATATTTCATTCTTTCTTTACTCCAGCGTGTGTGAATATTGAAATATCAGTACAGTCGAAGAAAAAAAAATTGCAACTTAATTCATAGCTCCTATAAAAGGCTCTAGGTTTTTCACATGTCAAAAAATGAAATGGCATATTTTGCATATTTTCAAAATTCGGGCAGCGAGATGCCCAAATGATTATATTTTGGGGGTATTTTTATCTAGTTTAATTTTATAAATAAGATTTTTTACCATAATAAAGTCATGGTTTTTATAAGGAGACTCGGCTGAATTTGCGACTGTCAAGGTAGCTAGTGTGTCACAATCTCAATCTTTTGGGGAGTGGCTGGGGAGTGGCCGGGGGAGTGGCATTGGGTCTCCCAAGGCCATCCATACGCAGAGTTTGGCCAACTCGTTTCCAGTGGGTAACTATATGGCGCATGTTGCTTTGTTAGGCAAGAATTTAACAAAGGAATATACACCATGTTGTGCCCAACTGAAACCGAGTTGGCCAAACTCTGTGTATGGATGGCTCTGGCGTGTCCCAAATCAAAGTCCCAAACCCATTATTCTGGGCGTGGCTTGAGTTGTCGCTATCGATATGCCTAGGGTCTTCGAAACCGTCCCCATGATCCATCATTCTGGACGTGGCTTGAATTGTGAACGCTATCAAAAGTGACCACCGTCTCCTAAATTCATCAGTTTCGAGTCTGATTTGAATGACTCTTAACGCTTTTATACAACTTCAGGCATTTGGCTTTTTACCTTGTCACTTTATTAGTTGCTTGCTTGGAAAAAGCACGTTGCTAGATATACTTTTTTTCTCTTCAAAAACCCGTCTTCTAAACATGTAGGCCTAACACTGATGAACTTACGATTTAATGCGTCGAAAATTCCACTGTAGGCCTATATGGGAGTTCTCAAAATAAATATCTGACAAATACTTTTTTTCTGTTATTATTTTTCAAGTGATTAAAATAAAAGAGAACTATTCATATGAGTTCACCATTATTGCAACAGCGTGACTATCCCTTTAAGATAACTATTTAAGTAAGTAGTAGTAACAGCTCCAGCAGGAGTAGCAACGGAAGTAATATAGCAATATAGTATCGGATGCATCAGTAGTAGTAGTAGTAGTAGTAGTAGTAGTAGTAGTAGTATTAACAGTAGTATAGTAGTAAAAGTAGTAGAAATAGCAGTAGTAGCAGTTGTAGTAGAAGTAGCAGCAGCAACAACATCAGCAACAGCAGCTGCAGAAGTAATAGTAGTAGTAGTAGTTGCAGTATGGCAGTAGTATTAGTTGTAGTTGTAGTAGTTGTAGTAGTAGTAGTAGAAGTAGTAACAGTAGTAGTAGTTGTATATGTAGTAGTAGTAGTAGTAGTAGTAGTAATAGTAGTAGTAGTAGTAGTAGTAGTAGTGGTATGAATTACTTGGATATCGAATAATTGTTTATGTAGGTATGGGGGTTAAATCCCTAATACATCGTATTCTTTTCTATTTTGTAATCAAAATAACTTTAAAGTTCATTCAAACAATTATTTTCATTTTTTCCGTCGAGACAGGCCCCTGGGAACGATTTTGTTTAATGGGGTTGCTGTGAGCAACAAAAAACAAAACAAAAAAAAAGGTCCTCAGCGTTTTGGGGTCTCTTTTTAACTCCAAAAATCTCTGACAAGCCCCCCCCCCCCCCCCCAAAAAAAAAAAAAAAGTTCATCAGCGTTTGCTGGCTACAGCACCCCTAGCACCCCCTACAGCACCCCCAGTATCCTCAGCACTCCCCAGCACTCCCGGCTCCCAGGGGCCTGCGTCGAGACAACATTTTCATACGAATAATTATTCTAGTTGAATATGATCGTAAAAGTGATGATCAAATTTGCTCATAATATTTCATACCCTGTTTTTCAATTTGTAATTAGCATATGAATTGCCAAATTTTCTGTGTCAGTTTAATTTTCATCGAGAGAGCAATAGATACAATTAATTCTAGTAGAATGATTGATGGTGTAATTAAAATATATAGAAACATATTTTCAGAGTCATCAACTGAAAAATATTTTTTTATTATCATTATAATTACTATTATTTTCATATTGTAATCTTGTTTGGGCTAATTCATATAAGTCAAATACTCAAAAGCTTACATTCCTGCCAGAGAAGATCATTCATATAATATCGGGAATACACTATCGCTCCCACACTGGTCCTGCTTTTAAAGAAAATAATTTACCTACATTTAGTGATATAAACCTGCATCAGCAAGAAATTTTTATGTATAAAATTACAAACAATATCTTTCTGGAACTGTAGCACATTTTAATGATCTCAGCCATTTTTACTGCAGCTCGGAATCTCATACTTATAATACGAGAAGTGCTGGCCAAATTCATATAATTACCTAAACATAGAACCCGAAGATTTCAATACGACATTCGATACCCTGGGCCAAAATTTTGGAACACTTTGCCATCAAGCCTGCAGAAGTCTCTTTCCTTGCAAACTTTTTTTCCTGTAAGGCCAAAATGTACTTAATCGTTCTTTATTAAGTCCCTTATTTGTATTTGTATTTGTGTTGACGTCGTTATCTTCTTGTAGAAGAAACATTTTTTTCCTATTTGATGTTGTTACCAACTTGAAGAAAAAACCTTTATTGAATCGAGTCAGCTATGTTATATTCTGACTGAACCATACTACTCGAACTTTAAAATGCTAAACCATTTATTTATTTTGATCAATTAAATACATGCCTCAGCTGTTGCTAGGCCGGGCAAATAGACACAGTGTTGTCAGCCGGTTTTAATATGATATGTACGCTGCCTATTTTAAGTACACTTCAATTAGTACACTTCAATTATTGATGATGTCATCGTAGACACATTTTACAGAAGGCTCGACATGATATGCAATCTAATTAACTCTAATTCAAATGAACTTATCCTCCAATCCATACTTTCTTCTCAATTTTCTCCATCTACTGTATTCTCTTCCCTATAATCGATTCCTTCTGTATAATTATGCAAAACTCATATAACGATGTTCTTTTAGTAACTTGCGTTTAATTGCTGAGTTCCCAACACAAGCTTTGCTTTTTGGGTTTTCGCCTCCTTCTATTTTCTGAATTATTTACTGTACTGTACTCTATGTTTACCACATTGCTACACATGTATGTTTTGTATATAACATTATACTGATGAGAAGGAAATAAATGTTATTTTCAATCAATCCAAATTACTATAATTATTATTTTTATTAATATTATTATTATTATCATTATTATTAATGTTATTTTTATTACAATTATTATTATCAGCATTACTTATTGACAAATGTAATAAGCTTTTCTAAGAAATAGGCCCAGTAGATGATATAAGGTAGCTGGCAGTAACTCTCCACTTTTTTTCCTCAGTATATCTTTGTTTTTATTTTCCCTCAACTTCTTTTTCTTCCCTTGCTCTCCTTTTTCTTTTTCTTGCCAGTCGTGAGGGCTCTTGATTTACTATGATGTTCACGTAGTAGTATTTATAGAAGTAATAATGGTCATCATCAGCAGCAAAAGTAGTAGTAGTAGTAGTGGTAATAGTAGTAGTAGTTGTGGTAATAGTAGTAGTAGTAGTGGTAATAGTAGTAGTAGTAGTGGTAATAGTAGTAGTAGTAGTGGTAATAGTAGTAGTAGTAGTGGTAATAGTAGTAGTAGTTGTGGTAATAGTAGTAGTAGTAGTGGTAATAGTAGTAGTAGTAGTGGTAATAGTAGTAGTAGTTGCGGTAATAGTAGTAGTAGTAGTGGTAATAGTAGTAGTAGTAGTGGTAATAGTAGTAGTAGTTGTTGTTGCTTTTGTTGTTGAAGCAGCAGCAGCTGTAGTAGTTGTAGTAGTATTAGTATTAGTAGCAGCAGCAGTAGTAGCAGTAGTAGTTGCACTATAGCAGAATTTGTAGTATCTGCCCATTTAGCCAGTGATTCGAAATGTTTATTGATATACATGTATTATTTTACAAATAGTTCATTTTACTTGTTCTGTTTTTGATGCGATCGTGATGAGGTTTCGTGTACTCTTCACACCGTTCGCCAGCTTGTATTTTAATTACATTTAAATTTCAAGGTTAATATTCATGACAGAGAGTGTTATCAGCTGCTGGTATATGCGATGCTCCAGTAAAGGGAATCGTTATCTGTCAATTTATTATAATGATATATTGAAGCGAGGATTGTCATATTCTGGTTTTAGCATAAACAAATTATTTAGGCCACTGAAAACTTTACGTCATTACTGTGACTGGATTTCGGAGGAATAAATGAAATATGATGAAATACTGAACTTTGAAATTGTAAACTCTTCTTGATCGAGGTCCCGCATTTAATAAAAAAATGATATCAAAATGAAAAAGGTGTTGTGATATAATATATATATATATATATATATATATATATATATATATATATATATATATATGTAGAGGTGTCGTGGTCTAGTGGATACGTCACCGGACTGTGGATCTCATGGTTTGCGGTTCGAGTCCCGCCGCGGCACTAATGTCCTTTGGCAAGACATTAATCTACATTTGCCACTCTCTACCCAGGTGTAGTAAATGGGTACCCGGTAGGAATTTATTCCTTGAAATGCTGTGAGCACCGAATTCGGTAGCCTAGCTACAGCCGGGGTAATAATACTTCGGCGCTTAGAAACATTTGTATTAAGCGCATTATAAATGCAATGTATTATTATTATTATATAAATATATATAAGAGCAACAATTGGCTCACACTCTTTAACATGGTGGGGTAGTGTACTCGGGTGCTAATTATACAGAGGCAACAAAATGAGTACATCTGTAGACGTAGCTGTTGGTACCACGTTTTTAATTAGCTTTCGGGCAATTAGCCCTTCTTCAGATCTACATGAGTACGACAGAAACGGCAAAAAGAATAACTAAGATATTTGAACTCATATTATATACACAACAAACAATAATATAATATATAATATATAAAGGGAACATATAATGCGATACAACTGGTATAACTAGAATATATGAACATATTCATGGGTGTCATTAAGACCCTATAGCGACGTCGAAAAAGTCAATAAACAAAGATATATATATATATATATATATATAGAAATTTAGTAAACTTACTATGAGAGCATCTGCGTGTGGTCTGTACATAAAATAAAATATATGGTTCCTTGCTTGTGGAGGTTGAGTGCATTCAGCCGTATATACATGTACTACGGGATTTAGCGTTAGATCCATACCGTCTATTATATTATATATGTGTTAAACTGTTATGGGTATATAAATGTATAACATATCAACAGGTTAATTTATAAAGCAAAAAAGCAGATATTGCTCGTGAATTATAAAAGAAAAACTTCCGAGAGTTCGATCACATATATACATGCATATATATAATATATACAAAAGTGCACATGAATGTGTACAATATATATATATATTATAATGTACAATGCAACAAGGGCGACGACACGCGCTGGTCTCCCTTGCTCCGGGAGGGGATGTTGAAATGTTACAAAGGAGACCCACGCGTGTCGACGCCCATGTAACTAGACATAAGAGGATAATACAATTGTTAAAACATTTTTAGATAAAATGTTGAGGTTAATGAAATCTAATGACAACAAAAAATATGGAGGTTCTAACTTTTTTTAATAATTTGCATCCATAACATATCAGGGTTCCATATTAATGCCATGGGGGTGAATTGTTTTAAGTTTCTCAATCCAGAAGGATTCCCTACGGAGGATCATGTCATGAGATTTATTTTCAATAAGTTCAATACCTGTAATTTGTAGATTTTGAAGGGAGTGTGAGGGGAGGTTAAAGTGCTTGGCGCACGGTAATGTCTTGTGTTGCAGTGGTTTATGGTAATTACGGATCTCTGATCTAGTATTATTCAGCCTTGTGTATAGTGAGGTCTCCGTTTTGCCGACGTATTGCATTTGACATTGTGAACATGTAAGAAGATAAATTACAAACGTAGATTTACAGTTCATGCGGGATCCTATTCTAAATATCCTACCATATATATATATATATATATTGCAATAAGGAAACCAGACATTTTGGATATTTGACTAAATTGTCTTCATAAATAGCAAAAAATAACCTTGGTTCATTTTTTTGCATCATTATCATACAGGCCTAAGTTTCAAACAAAAGTTATGTATGGTAATGTGGGTATGACAAGTTTTCAAGTGAACATTGAACAACTTTTCTGGGCTCATTTATGTCTGAGTGATTCATGAACGATGAACTTAATCATGAATATGATTCAGTTTATAGTTTTATGATGAGCTTTCATTATATCGCAGCATGGGGTTCCTACGAAAATCGAGTAATCAAAGATATATTACTTCGGATATCGTATAATTGTATATAAGGGTATGGCAGTTAAATCCATAATACTTTTATGTATATTTTTTAATCAATACAATTTCGTAGCTAATCCATACAATTATTTTCAGCATTTTTTTCGTCGAGACAAGATTTTCATACGAAAAATTATTCTAGTAGAATATGATAGTAATAGTGATAATCAAAATTTGCTCATCAATATTTATACCATGTTTTTAAATTTTTAATTAGCATATTAATTGCCACATTTTGATTGATTGTTGATTTAATAGTTTGATTTAATCAAGAGAGCAATAAAATGCAATTAATTCTAGTAGAATGATTGATGATGTAAATTTATTTTGCCATTTTAAATGTTAAAAACTGTTCGGTGCCTTCTATGGTACAAGCCTTGTGCCTTTTTTTAAGGTATCCTTTCATCTATAGTCTTTTTCGCCCGTATGTGTTTTTATATATGATGGATAATAAATAAACTTGCATTGAAAATTGAATTGAATTAAATAAAATATAGAAAAAAATATTTCATAGGTTAAACTAATATCTTTTTCAAAATAAAGATAGCCAAGAAAACATAGAATTTGAAGGAATGGTACATGTTTTGGAGTCACGCAAACTCCATCGTCTGCATGAAATTTTTACAAAAGAATCGACTTTATATATACTCTCTGATTACAAAGAATATCTATACCATCATGAGTGAATAAATATAGGGTATGTCATGAATTTTAGGTAATAGAATGAAGGGCCTGAATACCATGTTTTCAGTTTTTATTTTGAAACTGTTATCTTGTCGTCCTTTTGGTAATATTATCATTTTTATTTTGGAACTAACGCGTGCATAGTCTGTAAAGTCTATTCTGAATTTCAGAGTCATCAACTGAAAATATATCATTAAGTGGTCTGTCGGCATTGACAGGTCACCTCTTTTAATTGTCTTTCTTTCTTCATTATCCTTTATCATTCTGTTTCCATGTAAATAAAATATTAGATAGTTTTAGACTTAGAAAATGCGTATACGTGCGATTTTGCACAGACATGGCATTGTTAATATATTGTCTTGATCATATCTTTCAAACGGCAGGGTGAGACTTTTTGAAAATTGGCATAATGATAATCGTTTAGTAAAACTTTAAAATGGATCAAGGTGAACGACATCACGTCAACATTGCGTCAGCAGAGCGTCAAAACGTTTTTCCGACGTTATGTCTATAAAGTTGAAGTTGAAACTCGGTGCAGTTATAGTACTGAATAGTAATAATCAGCTGTATGAATATTAATGTCGTCGTGTCAACATTGCTTCAGCACGTTTTTCCGACGTTATGTCTATATCTCCAAAACCGCAAGGTCAATCAGGTTGAAACTTAGTACATCATACCCCTTTCCCACTGCCGTCCAAATTTGGTCCGCACCAGGTCCGGACCAAACTATGTCCGTCGCAAGTGCTTTTACACCGCCGTGAAGATTTAGGCCGGACCTGGGCCGGACCAAACATATCCGTCGCAGTTGCCACAGAAACCACTTACCCCCCTCATGAATCGCGCGACATTTGGAACTGGCTAGCTAGCTAGCTTAGCGCGGGACATGCATTTGGTCTGGACCAAATGCTTTCACATCAAGATTTGGTCCGGACCAAAGCTTGATGTGAAAGGGGCCCCATTTTATAAAACTTGTTATCTATCACAAGTTACAACTACTGAAATCCTTGAATCTGATTGGCTGGGAGCGAATTTGTCATAGAAATGAGGCAGCTGTTATTTATGAAAAGTTTATGAATCGGGGCCCCTAGTCTATGAATATTAATGACGTCACGTCAACCTTGCGTCAACAGATTGTCGAAAAGTTGTTCTGACGGAATTTTCATATCTCCAAAAAGGCATGCTCAGTTGAGTTGAAACTCACTCATACGGTAGTTTGTAAAGTGACATTATTCATCATCATCATCATCATCATCATCATTATAAATCATTATCATCATAATCATCATCATCAGCAGTAGCAGCAGCAGCAGCAGCATTGCGACGTAAGAAATACATATAAGGGATACTCAACCGCAGATTGTGGAAGTTTTTATGCCGCGAGAGAGCACCGTGATCGTTACCTGATCATGCCGTTGCCCCGCGGGAGCAAACTTCGAAGAGGCTGTTCGCCGCGCAACATGCACACTCTGCTTGAGCTCCAGCTCTCGTGCGAGATTCGGTCGGCTTCGTGCAATCCGAAATGTAATCCCAGCAGTCCAACGGACGCGTTCGACGAACAAACTTTGTGTACGAGTGAATGGGGCTTACGCAATCCTGGCTTTCCCCACGGCTGCCTGGTGGCGTATCCCTTTAAGACGGGGTCCGCTCGCTATTCATAAGGACCGCTATTCATAGAACCGCTATTCATTTAACACGCGTTATGAATAGCGGTCCTTATAAATAGTTATGAATAGTGGTCCTTATGAATAGCGAGGTTTTGTCAATGGTTTGCTCGCTATTTAGAAGGACCGCTATTCATACAATACCGCTATTCATTTAGTCACGCGTTATGGATAGCGGTCCTTATGAATAGCGGTCCTTATGACTAGAGAGGTTACTCCGTTAAGACAGACCACCTCATACTTATTCACAAGTATGATCTCTCTGGATTTTTTTTTTTTTTGGGGGGGGGGAATTGGTGATATTTTACTCTCATTTCTCTAGATGCTTTTTATACTTTGCTACGAATTACATTATTATCATGATTATTAAATAATAAAAAAATGAGATTTTTTGTAATTTAAAACAAAAAGTCTCATGACGTCTATGATACATTTATGCTAGTCTACATAATGAAGCAAACTTTAAATTTTCTTTTCTTTTCTCTCTCTCTCTCTCTCTCTTTCTTTCTTCTTTTCATTAAAGCGTGTATACAAGAACGGCATAATTATTATTATTATTATCACTCCTCTCCTCCTCTCTCTCTTCTCCTCCTTCTCCTCCTCCACCTCTTATCTCTTCTCTCAAAGAACACTAATTTTGTTTCTCTTCTCATTTTTCTAATAATAATAGATTATTTCAACTTCTATAAGAATTATAAGCTATAAGAATTATTACACATAGCAAGTATTTAGCTCATACCACACCAGTTTCTATTATGTCATATTTTAAGTTGAATACTTCAATACATGATTATTTTACACGGAGTAACAGAAATTACAATATTCCATGTGCAAGAACCACGTTATTTCAAAAATCCATATTTTATAATGGTCCGAAAATTTGGAATGAAATACCGAATGATATCAAAAGAAGTTCATCATTGAATGTTTTTATTAAATTAAAAGAATAAATAAAATGTATTTACTTCAGACAGATTACGTGCAATAACATATCTAATAGGCATTTTTTGTATGTGTGTGTGTGTATGGATGTGTTTTACATACTGTATTTTATTCATGTACTGTATTTATGTATGACACGGGTGCGGCTTCAATATTCAATACTTTATCGTCTTTCTGCTGCATTTCCCTGTAATTTCTTAAGTATCTTATTGTTTTAATTGTTTTAATGTATTACATGTATTATATTTGTAATGTTTTTTATGAATTTGCTAAATAAAATTGAATTGAATTGAATTGAAGAGTAAATGTAAAGTCGTGTTGCCTGCTGAAGGAGCAGAAGAAAAATAGACTTTCCATGCTTGTCTTGCGCTTTATTATGTTCTCGTACTCTTTTAGAATATTTTCCTTCAGTAACAAGGAAATCAAATATTGATTAATAATTAAATAGCTTAAAAGACAAGATTTTCATCCCACAACATTTTAGAGACCGAACATCGAATTTAAATATTCAAATAAAGTTGTATATATTCGAACTGTCGATTTTACCCTGATACATTTGCTTCTTTGATACAAGTTACATTTAATACATTATTATGAAAACAAATGTATATGAAGAGCTTAGTAATTAAAAGCAAAGAGTTTCGTCTAACATACATTTATGCTATGGTCTACATAACTGAGCAAAAGAGAATCATAAATATTCGGCTATTGTCTGTATCTCTACATCAGACTGCAAGAAGATAATCACCTTGCTATCCTCGTCATGATATTGCAATCATAGTTACGCATACTACTGGCAGTATGGGCTTCTTTTGTTGGTCTTTAGATAGAATGCCCCTTCGCCTTGGCTGGGGTCTGCTCTGTACCCCATCTCAGGACACGGTGCGATGGTGCACGATGTCCAACGATTGTCCTTGATGTCGTCCCAGGTCGAACCCCTCTTCGTAGGGGTGAATGAACACTCTGAAGTAATGCTTTCAATGAAGTACTCGACTGCTCGGTTGTGATCGCACACGACGTTCAACCATCCACAACCTGGCATTTCTTTACCATTGTTAGGGTAAAAATCCTGATGGCCTAGCTGTGACGGCAAGAAGAATTATGATTTTTTTCTAAATTATTTAAAGCTTTATTCATCAAGTCCATTTAGCTTCTTGTTGGAGAAACATACTAGTATTCGACATGGTTGAGAAGCTTAACTTTTCTGTAAGCTTCAGAGCTGAAATTGGCACTTTATCATAAAGATTATCATGTCTTTTATTCTGTATCTGGTCCAAATAATGCAAACATTTAGATGATAGAGTCAAGTTATTTCCCATACACATTGGCGTACGAGGCCAGGCGTAGAGGGCTATGCACATCCCTTATCTTATCTAGTAATTGAAGAAGGCTTTGAATGGATAAACGATGCATATCTCTGCGTAATAATCAACCATTTGGATGCAGTGGCGAATCGGGGGGGGGGGGGGTGGGCAGGTGTGGGGGCACTTGCCCCGGGCGGCATTTGGAGGGGCGCAAAAACACAAAGGAGAGAAAGGAAAAAAAAAGGGGCAAACTTAAGAAAAAACACTGAATCCTTACGGATTATGCGCCCCAAATCCGCAGAGTAAGATAGAAATCTAGTTTTTGAGGTTTTGAAATGCGAAAATTGTCCAAAGCTCCCTCGCATAATTATTTTCTTTCAGGATCTCGTAATTTCGCGCCCCCAGTATATAGTTCTTAAATAGCTTAAAGGGTTAAAAATCTTAAAAAATAAAGATGTAATTGTCGTTGATATGCTCGCTATCATGTAAGTTTCATCTGACTCCTGCTAAATATTGCGCCCCCAATAAAGAATCAAGTGTATAAAACAGCATTTGCAAAGGTTCAACATTTTAAAGAAATCTCAACTTCAGGTCCCCTTGTTTCAAAGGTTTTCGTTAGTTTTGCTCCCGATTGTTGAAGTATAATTCGAGCTTCTCTAGCGCTCAATTGCAAAATTTCCTGGGTAAAATGCACAAGAAATTGTGTTTTTAGGGTCGCTTTTGCTCCCTCGCCTGTACAATAACCTAGATATTAAAGTTTGGGCACTCGAAGGGGGGGGGGGGGATAACTTAATTCATTGTTTGTCCCGGGTGCCATAAACCCTAGATACGCTATAGTTTGGATGTCACTGTAATAAAATGTTACCTTTTTTCCCTCGCTCGAGAAATGCTGAAAATAGAAATTTGATGGGCCTTGTGAATATCAATGGGACGTCAGCCCATGGTCAACATTCTACACGTACGTCTGGGTCCCATTTCATAAATCTTGCTATCAGTAACAACTGCATATTTCTAAGATTTGCTCTCAGCCAATCAGAAACAAGGATTTCAGTAGCTTATAACAACTATCGTAACTTGCTATTGATAACGAGTTTTATGAAACAGGGCCCAAGGTTGTTGTACGACACATGCTCCTGCGGCTATTGCTCCGTGATCAGTACCCAACAAAGACACTAACCAAGTTCTTAACCCGATGGCAACCGAATACTCTTATTCCCATATACTTAATACAGAGACTACCCGGTTCCCGTAGGCAATGGGTTAACATCAAGCATGTACCAAATATTATACCAAACCCTAACCCTAACACTAACCCTATATCATGTATATCTTTGACGAAATCAACACCGCAGCATATTTCGGAGCACCCGTACGTCTAGTATGTCCACACATCTTCTCCCTCCCTCTCTCTCTCTCACTCTCTTCTGTTTCTTTTTCGTCTTCTTCTTCTTCTTCTATTCTTCCTCCTCCTCATTCTTTTTCTTTTTCTTCCTTTTCTTCTCCTTCTTCTTCTTCTTCTTCTCCCTTCTCTCACTTACTCCCTTGTGTTTCTTCTTCTTCTTCTTCTCCTCCTCATCATGTTCTCCTCCTCCTTCTCCTCCTCCTCCTTCTTCTCCTCCTCCTCTTCCATCTTCTTCTTCTCGTCCTCCCTCTCTCTCTCACTCTCTTCTGTTTCTTCTTGTTCTCCTCCTTCTCCTCCTTCTCCTTCTTCTTCTTCTTCTTCTTCTTCTTCTTCTTCTTCTTCTCCCTCCTCCTCTTTCTTCTTCTTCTCGTCATCGTCCTCCTCCTACCCCTCTTTCTCACTCTCTTCTGTTTCTTCTTCTTCCTCTTCTTCTTCTCCTTCTTCTCCTTCTTCTTTTTCTTCTTCTTCTTTTCCTCCTCCTCCTCTTCCTTCATGACCCCCTCTCTCTTTCGCTCTACTCTATTCTTTTCCATTTTGGTATCCATAACTGACCACTCCAGACACACCTCGTCCATGAGTCCAAGGCCACCAAGGAGGAGGGGTTCACCGTATGTATGCATGACATCGACGAAGAGGGGGTCAGTTTTATCAAGGCGACAGGTATTGCCAAGATTACCACCGAAGTCTGGACCAGCGGGATCCAATCCTATTCGAAAGAGAAGGAGAGAGAAAGAGAAGTTTTTTCAGAGGTATTACAAAACACATGCTAAATAGTATATCCAAGTTATTGGTTATGAGAGCAAGATTAGTTGGGCGGTGAAATGGCCCCTCCCGTAGAACGGGCATAGGAAGCCAGGAAGGTGTGTGGCAAGTATGGTTATTCACTTTGCATGGTATATGGTTCATGCTATAGAATAGAATATTCATTTTTTTTAATGTTGAATAATTACGGACGGGCTCATGTCTAATTATTTCACAAGCCTGGTTAGTGTGGGTAATTACGCAACCTAAGCCTCGTGTGTAACAGGGGAGCGTTTCATCAAGCGCTTTGTCAGTGATTTTTACCGACAACTGTTATAAGCTACTGAAATCCTTGCATCTGATTGGCTGAGAGCATATTTGTCGGTGAAAATCACTGACAAAACTCTTGATGAAACGCTCTCCATGTATAAAGCCCGGCTCCCACGAGGGGTCATTTCGATTGCGTCAGTACCTGCGCTAATCGAGCATGTGAAGGCAATGAACCTACTAGTATACGCCAGTTATTAAAAATATTGATTGTACTGTTCATTTAGCAATCCCTTTTAAAACAATATTACTATTTCATGACGAGCAAAAGCCCATATAAGTCACTAACGCGGTCCTAACGTCAGCAAAATGACACCTCGTGTGAGCTGGGCGTGTTTTCATTGATGTTTAGAATCTCTGTCTTAATAAAGGAACAGATTGGATCCCAAATGTCTACCTCTAAAAATGTCAACATTACGGAGAAGTTCAACAGAAATATATTTAAAGGGTGAGGAGATTTGCCGAAGAAACCATTGCATACCTGTAATCCGGCCGATTTTCTCCCCCGTGTTGTCATTGCAGGCCTCTCCTGCGTAACCACCGATGTGTGCCCCGAGACTGTGACCGATGATGTGCATGGAGTCGAAGGATGCACCGGTTGCACTATTGAGGGCCTCAGTGAGCTTAGCGATATCCCTACCGACCACGCGAGTATTAGCTCGGCTCTTCGAATAGCCCTCGCTAGCTCCGGTGGACCAGTCAACCATCACGACATTTACGTCGTCCTGTAAGTAAATAACGATGACGTTTTCTGTTATTCCATGTTTTTCCTACGCCTTCTTCAATCTAGATCACCCAATGTCACTGCACCCTTTATTTTATGTTCTCGAACGTTATTACGTTTTTCCGGAGTATAATATATATTTTAATATCCATATTGATGGATATTAATGATTCTTGGTCAGCTTCCCTCTGGAAAAATAGCAGTCTACTGTAACTGAACTTTTCTTGCCTTCCTGGTTCGTGTTATAGTGTCAATGTAATGTCCTTAAAGGAGAATGAAACTCAACATACAGTAGCTGATAATCATGTGGAAAATTGTTAGCCTGTTCAAAATATCTTGAAAATACTCTGATTTGATTACTCAGTAAGGAGAACAGTCTCTCTAAAGTTTGCAGATTTCTTGCTAGATATTATCCCATGGGGGCTGCCATTTTGAAAAAAACTGTGATGTCATTGCGGTACATGTCCATTTACCTGTACACAATGGATAAGATGTTGCATAATGAATAGCTATTGTACAACTAAAGCTACCCATGCAAAAATGGCAGCCATCTTGGTACCCCCGTTGTCTCGCACAGGTGATATCTAAGAGCAGTTGTAGGTCTTTTTCACTTCTTTGAAGAATTGATAAATCTTTGTCAGACCAAGCAACGTACAAGTGCATGCCAAACAGCTGAACCAAATATCTTGACACAAATAGGTTATATGACAGGATAAAAGTATCTTCATTTGAATGTACATGACTACAAAAATTGTTTATTATGAAAAAAATCCAGTGTCATGCATTCCACAGCTAATCATGAGTGTAGGTCAGTGGGTGTCTCACAAATAGAACTGCTCTGACATTACTTTGTAAAGAAAATGGCAGCCCCCATGGGATAATGTCAAGCAAAGGAACTGCAACTTTTGGAGACACTGTTCTCCTTCTTAAATAATCAAATAGGAGTAATTTCAAGATATTTGTAATAGGCTGACAATTATCTACATGATTATAGGCTAATGTTTGTTGCCTTTTATTCCCCTTTAAACAACACATACAAAAAATAATGATTATTGGAAGAAAGTTAAAGATAAATGATTTTTTAAACTCGCCTTAAAGTAATTACTTTGATTTTAGAATAACCGAACATCACGGGCAAGGTTGAACCCTGTTTTGGATATTATTTTGGCAATATGATGATTGTTCTTACAGCGTCAAGGAGTTTTTTCTTCATCTCGATCCAGCTATCTCCCTCTATTTCACCCTTCCAGCCATGGACGATGAGTTTGGTATCTCTACTCGGGTCGAAGTGCGATGCTGTGATCGTAGCGATATTCTTACGATCCAGGACAACGCCACTCGTTGGGTTATGTCTGGTGTAGAGATTGAAGGTGGTACCAATCTCGCCAGGGGTGTTGGGCGTCCGATCATGACATTTCAACGTCGTTTCAAAACAGCCCAGGTCGTCATAACAGACCTCGCACGATACTGGCGACGAATACGTAGAAAAGAGAGAGGGAGAGAGAGAGAGGAGATAGAGGGAGAGAGAGAGAGAGAGGGGATAGAGAGAGAGAGAGAGAGGAGAGAGGGGGAGAAAGAGAGAGGGGGTGGGGGATACTCCATTATTTAAAAAAAAATGCATGCATTGCATTCACCATTGTACATCAGATTATATAGCGTTTCAAACAGAGATGATCTAAATTGATATCAGCCAACATCATTATTCTGCAATATCCTACGCACAGCCTCTTCATAAAACGACGCTGAAGACGAATACGTGGACGAGAATGAAAATCACGAGCAAGACAAAATAGTGTGACAAAATAGTGAGAGAAATAGTATAGGAAAACAATGTCTCAAAATCACGAAACAATATTGTTACAACACACTGCGACAAAATAGTGAGAGAAATAGTATGGGGGGAAAAAATGTCTCATAATCACGAAACAATATTGTTACAACACACTGCGACAAAATAGGGTTAAAAATAGTGTGACAAAATAGTGAGATAAAATATTATGACTGAAACTAAATAAAAAATATGCTAAAGTGCAAAACTTATATCAATCGTATTTTAACTTTGTAGGACTGCAATTATAGATCACTGACCTAGTTGACTATATGGGATTGTTCAACTTAACTTATATTTGAACTTCAAACATAAAAAATTGTCTATAATGCACAACTCATATTCCTGTTAGTTTCCCTTTTGTTGGATGATCAGTCATTTCTTCAATCTCTTACTTAGTCACTATTTTTTAATTGGAAAGCTTCTACTAAATTAATTCTTATGTGATATCTGACTTCTCGTTTCCAATCAGCAATATACAAATACAATACTGCGTTCATATCTGACCAATTCAGATTAATGCAAAGGATTTGGACAGAAGTTGGACGGGCAGATATTGTCAGATAGTAAGGAGTTTTCGGATGTGTCAACTAGAACGCCGTCCTAGAAACTCCCAGAGACAATGGACTGCTTTGTGTTGACTGCATACAAAGTAGGTGAAGCATGGGTGAAGCGAGGTTCACGTTTTAGAGAAGACGGCAAAACCATGTTTGACGCGTTCTCCATCTGACTAGTGGACGAGGGAGAAGCCAGTGGACGGGTGAGCCGTTCTTGCACAAAGCGCGGTATGCAGCTAACACGAAGCAGTTCATTGTAGCTGGGAAAATCTAGGACGGCGTTCAAGTCCACACATTCGAAAGCTCACTATTCTTTCAACAGAAAACTAGTGGTGATCATGGTGATTGAAGAAAGAGAAAACAATAAACAATGCTACTTTATATACCTTCTCCGAAGAATAATGATACATTGACGAGATGATAAAAGGAAAAAAAAAAATCAAATCTATTTATTTTATATACTTGTCTATGATTGTCTCTCTTGCATAATGACAAATTTGTATTATTGTAATCATTGAATCTAATACTGAATCTTAAAAGATGGAAAACCCAATCTATCACCTATATCATTTTGTTTATTTTAAAAGCAAAATTACCTGCTGCGATGAGACCTGCGGCGATGAAGACGAATATCTGAACAAACGTTGCCATGGTAACTGAATCCGAGTTTCCAATGATCTCTGTCAAAGCTCCTGTCGGAAATGTACTTGCTTTCAAACACCCCCCTTTTATAGAGAATTTTGGAGGTCATTTGCATATTTTCATATTAATAAATCATTTCAGACCTACGCATTAAACAAATAGATGTATGTGGGTGATAATTTACGACCTGATAACTAAGTTTTATATATAGGGAAAAGACAGAAGGCTTTGGATTGGTATTCTGTATTGTGATTTGCTAAAGCTCTTAGTGAATAATGTATCTATTTCGTTTGTGGGTAGTCTTAATGATAGTGGCAGTGGTGGCGTAGAGTAGATCCAATCACAAAGGGGCAACTATGGCGTCATGGGGGGGGGGGGGGGGGATTAAGGCATTGATTTGTGAGATGACAAGAACACAAAGTGGCGGGGAGGGGGGGGGTCGCACCATCTTATTTTCACCTTGCCTTGCCCTCTTTATTTCTCCCCCCCCCCAATTTGTGTGTGTGTCTCTTTCTGTGTGTGTGTGTGTGTTTACATAGATTCAATTGTGGGGTACAGAGAACAATAGAGCACAATGATGGCCTTTATTCCGTCATGCTCGTGGGGTACAAAATACAATAGGAGAAGTGCTTGCGGGGTACAAAATACAATAGGAGAAAACAATAAAGTTCCCCCACAAATCAATGTGTGTGGTGGTGTGTGTGTGTGTGTGTGTGTGGGTTTACATAGATTCAGTTGTGGGGTACAGAGAACAATAGAGCACAATGATGGCCTTTATTCCGTCATGCTTGTGAGGTGCAAAATACAATAGGAGAAGTGCTTGCGGGGTACAAAATACAATAGGAGGAAACAATAAAGTTCCCCACAAATCAATGTGTGTGGTGGTGTGTGTGTGTGTGTGGGTTTACATAGATTCAGTTGTGGGGTACAGAGAACAATAGAGCGCAATGATGGCCTTTATTCCGTCATGCTCGTGGGGTGCAAAATACAATAGGAGAAGTGCTTGCGGGGTACAAAATACAATAGGAGAAAACAATAAAGTTCCCCACAAATCAATGTGTGTGGGTGTGTGTGTGTGTGTGTGTGTGTGTGGGGGGGGGGTTATGGGATCTTTGTATTTGTTCTTTAAAAAAGCTCTTTTTATTTACTTTCCCTTTTCCTCTCTCTTCCTCCTTATCTTCGTTCCTCACTCTCCCTTCTCGCTCTCTCTGTGTCTCGCTTTCTCCTCTCTGTGTCTCGCTTTCTCCTCTCTTTCTCTCCATTTCTCTCTCTTTCTCTCCCCTTTCTCTGTCTCTCTGTCTCTCTCTATCTCCCCTCCCTACTCTCTCCCACTATCTCCCCCTCCTCTCTATCTCTCTCCCCTCTCTCTCACTCTCAAAATATTCCGGTTTCTCATTATCTCATTATATCTATAATTCGTTTAGCTTAAAGTGTACAAATCACCTAAAAATAATTTGTGTACAGCTAGAATGTATAAAATCAACCACAAAACACTTTACCTGGCCTTCTATGGGTTAACGGTTAAGGAGTATGAAGAAAATAAAAGACGCGTATCAATCAAATATGATTATTTACGTCTGGAACGGACATTTAACGTCACTATCCGAAAGACGTGAATGAGATTCGAACCTGGGTCGGATCAGATTCAGTTTGTAGGCGAATACAAAGAGCTGTCCGTAGACGTTATCGCTAGACCAACTCCTGACCCCTGACGTGCGTGCGGGTGCGTCGACTAGTCTAATCATCACAAGTCGCTGTAATGTTTGTTGGGAGTGTATTTCAACTTGCAATATCTCTTTATAGAATCAACATTTTAAGCTCATAATTATTTTGAATGTTGTATAGCGGCATTGAACCCCTAACATACAGAGCGAAATATTTTTGGTGATTTGTACACTTTATTTCTATCATATTTCTCGTATAACTCTAACACAACATTGTGTAAACAGTATTATATTTCTTATCTTTTCATTTTTTGCAACTCCACCCCACGTTGAACGCCAGTGTCGGTAGTATGTACCATATCTTTATTTATTTTATATGCTTGATATCTCTTACCAATTACCAATGAATATATGACTATTATTATAGATGAAAGTTAAATATAAAGATGAAATAAATAAAATAAATAAGGCAACTTCTATATCAGGTTTTATTTCATCTTATTTCGTCAGCCTTTCGTGATCATGGAATTCCCGTTTTGAAGAATTTTGTCTTTAAAAAGAAGGCATGTCATCTCGAACAAGTCGAAAGATCACACTGGTTGAATATCATTGTTTTTGTAGGTCAGTATTTTTACTTTCTAAGCATCTAGTGAAAATATAAACAGAAATCATCTCCGAAATGCATAATTTCCCCTTATTAATTCCTTTCATTACATTGCAGTTGCATGAAACCGAATTTAAAACAATACCTTCCTTTACTACACCAATACCATCAAAACCCTTAATATATATAGCCCAACTTTTACCATAATCTCAATTTCATTATTATTCATCATAATTAATAAATATTTTCTATTTCATAAAATCTACAACACTTACACACACACTAAACAAAATATTTTTGACAATTTGATGACGATATACAATTAGATGTATATAATTTGATAAACATGTAGCTTTATCATTGTGTCATTCTCGACATTAACCATTATGCCTACCATTGCAATATCCGGCTCAAAAAAGGCGTCCTTTGGGACACAGTAAACTAACTATGAAAACTTATGAAAAGAACAGAGATTATACTGTCCACATTGTGTAATCCCAAAGCTAGGTTATATAGATGGAACGCGTTAATAACGAGACACGTTATATACACCTGATTCATGATGTTTAAATATCATCCTGAGCGATAATGCATAAGTGTTCAACTAGGGTCGGCCCCGGCTTCCATTTCGGCCTCCTCACAGGCCCCTCAAGGGTCCCGGGCGGGCGGTATGTACAACACCGGGCGCCTGACGTCCAGAGTCCGTTCAATGTAAAAATTGCCCGTGCGGCCCCTTCACGGCGGCATCGAATCCACCCGTCTGGGTTGTCTAATAATTGTCCTCCTTTTTGGACCCATGGCTTGAGACTTTTGTACAACGCGTGAACTGGCGTAGAAAGATCTCTCAAATGCACAACGCAGATACAAATACAGGAGGCGTGGACGTCGCGGAGGACGCAAACAGTGCACCGCATGGCACCCGGCCGGCACCCTTACGGTTTACGGTCTCTAAAATCCATGGAAAGCTACCGGGTGGGGAAAATCGTACGGATCCCTGTGGATTTGTGGCCTAGGCTTTAGGGATTACATATTCTGTACAGTATTAACTGTGTTCTTTTCACAATTTATCGCAGTTGCCTACACCGTTCCGTTTGTGAATCAGGTGCTTGTGCACGGTCATTAAAGTGTGAGATCATGTATAAGTTTATTGCTCAATGACCAGAGCAAACAATATATGAATAGATTTCCTTCACAAGCTTGATGAGCGCAGGTACTGACGCAATCGAAATGACCCCTCTAGGGAACCGGGCTTTACACCCCTCCTTTACCCCTGGCAAAAAGGGCTATCCCCATTGGTCTCGAGATAAAATGCCCCGGTCCCCCTGTTAAGGTCTGCTTTGTACCCCATTTGAGGGCAGTTCCAGCTGTTGCACGACGTCCATCGTCCAGCGTCGATGTCGTCCCACGTTGCAGCCGTCCTCGTTGAGGAGAACGAACACGACGTGGGGATGCTTTCGATGTAGTACTCGACGGCACGGCTGTGATGGCATGATTCGGAGAGTAATGGACAACCAGGCATGTCCATACCACCGTTAGGGTAGATATCCTGATGGCCAAGCTGTGACATAAAGAAATCATTGTCAGGTTTGGATTGTGTGACAACACAACGATCTGCAAATAACGAGAGCTAGAAGGACGTTAATGCATGTCCTTTTTGCATTTTGCAGACGAGCATAACAATCTGAAAGAAGAACGAGAAATATGTTGTACGATATCAAGCTTGTCTTATTATCTACATCTGTAACTTCCCTTCCATGTCATTGTGTGTTCTTCACTCGTTTGTTTTTCACTATTATACATGATAGAAAGAGAAACAGTATCGCTAACATCGGAAAGGTCATTCATCCTTTTACCTTTCTGTGATGTCCACTCTTGAAATAAATATTTTAAAACTATAAGAAGTGCTTTGTTTTATTTTAACAAGAAACAGGGGAATATTGCCTGAAAACGTCATCGATCAATTTCCGTCCGTATTTCCTACACATTTTTTGTTCTCTGTCCGAAAATGTCCTCGGATATACGGCTAAACACGCCCACACACACACACACACACACAGGTTTACATGGCTTTACTTCCGAGGACAGGTATTGTTCCTCTATTGTCCCTCGTCCTCGGACAGTCGACGGAATAAAGCACAAATTCATTGTTCGGCGTTCGAGGACTATTGTCCGGCTTCCGAGGACCATTGTTGTCATTATTTTTCTTTTGTTCTCTGACCGAAAATGTCCTCGGACATACTGCTAAACAGACCCACCCCCACACACACACCCACACACAAAGACACAAAGAGGTTCGTTACCTCGTCCATGAGTCCAGCACCACCACCAATCAGGATTTCATCGTCTGTATGCATAGCATCGACAAAGAGGGCGTCAGACCGATCCAGTCTACAGCTATTATCAAGGTCACCACTGAACTCTGGACCAGCGGGATCCATTCCTAGGGAAATAGAGGTATAAAAAGTGAAATTCATTCTCTGGTCAATCCGTAGTGTTTTGGCAATAATTTATACCATCAATAAAGTCGAGGAAGCAACTTAATGATAAAGTTGAGTTCTGGTCATGCGAGAACATTGTGAAAGAAACTGTCTCAAAGCAATTGGGAAAGATTGTATGGTACATAAGAATTGGTGTAAGCTGTATGGTTTTGGAATCACCCACACAAGAAATTAACTCAGTCCTACTGAGATTCACATGTACTGCACACAGAAATGTGAATATGGGACTACATACACATTTCAGCTGTTTCTCGAATATGAGAGCATTTGAAGAGCAATCCTTTTCAGTGGACATTTGTACTATGATATTCTTCCAAACTGATATAAAAGGAATGAGAAAGCTCGCAATTAGTTGTTACCTTTCCCAGAACTCAAGCTTTTGCAATATATAGCACTCTCTCTCTCTCCTCTCCTCCCCCTCTCTCTTTCTATCTTTTCTCTTCTATCTTTGGCCTGTGATGGTGATGTTCATTGATAATTATACATAGTTTCTAAAAAGTTTGTAATTCATAATTGAAATGAATTTGCTCGAAGCTAATATTTTTATTGACTGAAAGAATAATTTATAACGATGTTATGGACCCCTCGAAAAACAGCATTCTTGCTGAAGAGGGTGTTTCCATCCCCCAAATAGTAAATAAATAAATAAATAAATAAATAGAAATGTTAGTACAGTCTTTAGGACCTGATTGAGAAGTACATTATACCTGAAACTCGGCCTATGGTTCTTGAGCAGGACTCTCTCCTGCGTAACCACCTATGTGTGTCCCGAGACTGTGACCGATGATGTGCATGGAGTCGAAGGAAGCACCGGTGGCATCATTGAGGGCTTCGATGGGCTTCGCGATCTCCCTGCCGACCACGTGAGTATTGGCTTAGTCTAGTTCTGGACTCTTTTTATTGATTTTTTTATTCGCCGACTATACGCGATAAGCCGAGTGATGGCACGATCCCGAGAACCTGTTGGCCCCGAAAAAAAAAGAGTCCAGTGCAATTGCTCCACGCTGACGTCAGGGATCCAAAGTTCACTAGCGCTTTAGCTGGGGAGGTGCGGCCAATTTTAATTGCTCTCCCTGAAAAATCTCAGGGAAAGTCGTCAGCGTGGAGCAATAAGCCACTTCGGAGATGCAATCTGAGCATGAGCAGATAAAGGTCATCTGTACCAAATTCTAAAACCCACTGACACTAATATTCGATATGTGCTCATGAATGTCATGTAATCATTATTCAATTATGCACTAATGGTGCATTCCATGATATCCAGGTGGAAGTATTCTTTTTAAAGGGGGAAACAAAAGCTATTCATGAGGCACCTCTATCACTCCCAGAGTTATTTTTCTGAAGTGCACATAAAGGGACCCTCCATGTCTAAAATATCTGTGGATATTTGGGGTCATTTGTACCATGCGCTAACCCCGAACTGGCTTATTGCACTGGACTCTTTTTTTTCGGGGCCAACAGGTTCTCGGGATCGCGCCATCACTCGGCTTATCGCGTATAGTCGGCGAATAAAAAAATCAATAAAAAGAGTCCAGAACTAGACTAGTATTGGCTCTGCTTTGGGTGTAACCCATCAACGCACCGTCCGACCAGTCAACCATCCCCACGTTGACGTCATACTGAAAAAAACAATGAAGATGACGTATCAACATGAGAAATAACATCCTTCTAGACCTTCTGTAAAAGATATCAACTCTTTCGACTCTGATATTATAGAGGTATCGTCGAGGGGTTTAAACACTTGGCTGGAGATGAAAAAGTCTGGATTGTTTGTTTGTTTACTGTTGTGGTTTTTTTTTGCTAAAGCATTCATTTACATTTGCCGCGCTCGACCCAATTATTGTAGTTAGTGAAAACCTCGTTATCCTGGTATATGTGCAATAAACGACGTTCCCCTAGATGTAAAACCAGGGTAAATATTTTTGCTTTGGACAAGTTGGAAGCAAACGGTGATATGCGATATAAATATCGGTATTATGTTTATCAGTATAATAACGATATTTTTGTTTTACTCTGTAGGCAGGAAAAAAATAAAAATTTCCTTGCTCTTAGTTTGTGTCAATTCGTCAGTTCTTACGTTGTCAAGTAGCGCATCCCTCATGGCTATCCAACTATCCCCACTCATACTATCAGTCCAGCCGTGAACGATGAGCTTGGTATCTCGAATCGGTCTGAAGCTCGATGACGCGATCGTATCGTAGTGCGTACGATCCAGGACATTCCTTGAGCATCTGTTCTGTCTGATGTAGAGCTTGAAGGTGGTTCCGATGTCGTCAGGGGAGCTGGGGTTCCACTAATGACAAGCCATCGATGTGTTAAAGCAGCCCAGATCAGCGTAACAGACACGACATGAAACTGAAGACGAATGATTCGTTTAGAGGAAGAAGATACATTCCATTCAGGATGTGATACTTTCTTTCACAGGCATTATACACAAATAACTTCTACCTCAAATATTGATAACAAACTTATGTACTCGAATATATCTACATGACTGTTTGCTACATTTTCTTTAATTTAGAACATATTAATTATCTTTTTCATATTCTCAATCTCATCTATAAATTATTCAAAGTATCACCTTTTTAGTTTTAGCATAAAAGCGGGAAAGATTGAAAATTGTTGATAATCACAATCACAGAACTTGATATTGACTGAAAATATATACGTATATTTTGACAATATGCACAAATTATTTATGGAATGGGGGAAATGTATCAAATGAAAGGAATACTAGAACATCTGTAAATATAATGACAATTTCTAGATTTGTATGTGGTATGAATTAATCGAAAAATTGGATGATTATTAAATGAGCACACCCCTCCCCCCCCCCAAAAAAAAAAAAAAGTGTTAGAACAAAGTTACCTGCCGCTATAAAAAATGTGAAAACCAATATATGAACGAGAGCTGCCATTATATTAAAGAGTGATAATCCAAGCTTTTAACGATCTCTTTTAAAAGACCGGTCGAAAATGTTTTCATGCCAAGAAACTTCCACCCCTTATATACTTACGGCTTGCCAAGATTTTGGTCATCTGTAATAAATTATATACATGTATTAGGAACTACGAAATAATCTGTCCAACACAAAGCTGGTGTTAGATAAGGTGTTAGATAAATAACAAAATGGACCTCTAGGAAGAACATCTGGACCTCTCGGAAGAACAGAGTCATTAAGTGAGCTTACCAGCCGTTATTTTTTGTTAATTCTTGATTAAATTCTTGATTTATATATTCTTGTACATATATATTGATATGCATGTATTGATCATTTTTCAATTCAATCCAATCAATTTCATTTATTGTCCGATTTGGAAATTCATTTCGCTCGCATACAGATATATGTACAATACAATACAATACATATAATACATGGTAGACATTTTTAATTCACGTAAGAAAATAGAGAGTGTAGTAGTAATGGAATCTACAATATACGAGTTCAAAATGTGTGATATGATTTAAATTTTACACAAATATCATCAATTATAATCGATTTAACTGAATCCTGAATAAATACTAATCATGACAGTATGAGGCTGCTAAAATTAAAATGGAAAGGAGATGGGTTTGCAATGTCTAATTGGATTGGTTATATGAAGTGCTGGGTGCGGAAATTCAAGGAACGAAATCGTTTCCCGACCGCATGAGAGTGTAACAATAATGAAGGGGGTGATTTGCATTGTCCAGAATAGTTCTAACCTGCTTTAAGATTCTTCTTTCACATAACCTATCCAAATCTCTAACTTCTCCCGTCAACTTTGCAGCTTGTTTAACGACTCTTAGTAGTTTTCCAAACTCCCTCCTTTTGCACCCTTTGTACCACACAACACAACTGAATAGTAAGACGCTTTCTATGACTGACTGATAAAAAAGATTTAAAATGGTTCTGTCTACATGAAATGTATTCATTTTCCTCAGAAAGTACATCCTTTGTTGGGATTTTGCCACAATTGCCCTACATTGATCACCCCATGACAACTTGTTGTCAACCATTGTTCCGAGATATTTAAAACATTCAACTACTTCAATATTTTCATTCTTTAATTTTACCGGTATCATCGGGTCTCTTTTGGCGGTGCGGAAGTAAAAAATCAATTCTTTTGTTTTAGTCGTGTTTAGGACGAGAAAATTTTGGTCGCACCATGTTTCAAATGTTGCTATCTCGTTTCTATATGCCTGCTCATTACTTTTTACAATCTGGCCCACAATGGCTGTATCGTCTGCATATTTCAATATAATGACATTTTCAGATGACGCCTTGCAATCGTTTGTGTAAAGAATAAAAAGGGGTGCTGATAACACACAACCCTGCGGGGACCCAGTGTTAACGGTAATCGTGTCAGAAATAGTGTTTCCTACTTTTACCCTTTGTTCTCGATTGGTCAGAAAAATTTGTAACCATAAAATGACCGATGATTTTAGATTCATCTGTGTAATTAGTTTGTTGGCTAACACATGACACTGAATTGTATTAAAGGCCGACGAGAAATCTACCATGGTTGAGCGTACATAACATCCAAGTCTGTCGACATGTTCTGATATCATGTGGATTAGAGTTAGGACTGCATCATTTACAGATTTGTTGGGTTGATATGCAAACTGTAGAGGATCTATTTCCGACAATACATGGGTGAGTAAGTACTTCAAAACAAACCTTTTCATTACCAAAGAAGTCAGCGAAATTGGTCGAAAATCATTTAATTCTGACGCTTTCGGTGTTTTCGCAACTTTTATAACAATGGAAGATTTCCAGCAAATGGGGACGTAACTTTGATTGAGTGAGTCTTGGAAGAGAGTTGCAAAGGGCTTAGCCAATTTCCAAGCACATGTTTTTAACAATTTTCCACTGATTTTGTCGGGGCCCATTGATTTTCTTGGATTATTTCTTTTGAAGTACTTAGCCACATCTGAAACGTCACAAGTAATAGAGGAAAATAAAACCAACCAACCAAGCCGGCAATCTGTTGTAATCTCTTACAACTATCATTTTGTAGGCTTTTTGGGAAGTATGCTCACAATAGCAAACATAACAAATTGCTAATACATTTCAAAATCTGTGGAGGTCATTCAAAACACTGCAATGAATAAATCAGTTTAAAGCATCTGAATGCAAAGGTGTTTTTTCAGAGATCACAATGACAATACTATAACGACCCGGAGCGTTGGGAGAACATCATAAACAACATCGAACTTTAGTCATTAGCATTCAGCTGAAAATTGACGCCGCTATAATTCTAAGCATATCTCGTCCAATATTTTCTTGTATTGACATCACGGCCATCCATTATTATATAAATAACGTTCTCCTTTGTTTTCTGAGCTGAGTATAATTATTATATATCTTATTTTTGGAGAAAAGTTATTGTAGGCCTATTTCATGTAAAACTGTTCTATTTTCATGAGCTAATATAATTGTATCCCCCGGCAGTATGCCGGAGGATACTTTGGATTCAGCAGCGTTTCGCCGCCGCCGCCGCCGCCGCGTCACATTCTTGTGTGCGCTCTAGCGGTCACATTTCTCGACGAATTTCTTTCAGACTTCCTGTGGACGTGTATCTTGGTAAAATCTGGACCCCTATAGTTTCTGGTGATGCTGCCCCCAGTGTTCCGTCTTTTATAGGGTAAAACGCCATATTTTGGGGGATAGATTGTGTGCGCTCTAGCGGTCACATTTCTCAACGGATTTTGTTCAAATTTTGTATGAAGGTGTCTCTTGGTAAAATCTGGAACCCTCTAGATTTTGGTGATGCTGCCCCCAGTGTTCCGTCTTTTATAGGGTCAAAGGTCATATTTTGATAGATGTCTTGTGTGTACTCTTGTGTGCGCTCTGGCGGTCACATTTCTCAACGGATTTCTTTCAAATTTTGCATGAAGGTGTCTCTTGGTGTAATTTAAAAACCTGTAGTGTTTGGTGATGCTGCCACCAGTGTTCCGTCTTTTATAGGGTCAAAGGTCATACTTCAGGGCATGGCGTGAGTGCACTCTGCAGGCCACATTTCTCAACGGATTTTGTTCAAATTTTGTATGGAGATGTATCTTGGTATAATCTACACATGTTTAATTTTGGTGATGCTGCCCTCATTGTTCCGTCCTTTATAGGGTCAAAGCTCATTTGTCCCTTTTGTGCACTCTTACTTCTGCATTTCTTGACGGATTTCATTCAAATTTTGTATGGAGATGTATCTTGGTATAATCTACACATATTTAATTTTTGGTGATGCTGCCCTCATTGTTCCGTCCTTTATAGGGTCAAAGGTCATTTTTCCATTTCTTGCACTCTTTTCTCAACGGATTTCGTTCTTGGTATAATCTACACATGTTTAATTTTTGGTGATGCTGCCCTCATTGTTCCGTCCTTTATAGGGTCAAAGCTCATTTGTCCCTTTTGTGCACTCTTACTTCTACATTTCTTGACGGATTTCATTCAAATTTTGTATGGAGATGTATCTTGGTATAATCTACACATCTTTAATTTTTGGTGATGCCGCCCTCATTGTTCCGTCCTTTATAGGGTCAAAGCTCATTTGTCCCTTTTGTGCACTCTTACTTCTGCATTTCTTGACGGATTTCATTCAAATTTTGTATGGAGATGTATCTTGGTATAATCTACACATATTTAATTTTTGGTGATGCTGCCCTCATTGTTCCGTCCTTTATAGGGTCAAAGGTCATTTTTCCATTTCTTGCACTCTTCTGCATTTCTCAACGGATTTCGTTCTTGGTATAATCTACACATGTTTAATTTTTGGTGATGCTGCCCTCATTGTTCCGTCCTTTATAGGGTCAAAGCTCATTTGTCCCTTTTGTGCACTCTTACTTCTGCATTTCTTGACGGATTTCATTCAAATTTTGTATGGAGATGTATCTTGGTATAATCTACACATATTTAATTTTTGGTGATGCTGCCCTCATTGTTCCGTCCTTTATAGGGTCAAAGGTCATTTTTCCATTTCTTGCACTCTTCTGCATTGCTCAACGGATTTCGTTCAAATTTTGCATGAAGGTGTCTCTTGGTGTAATCTAAAAACCTATAGTTTTTGGTGATGCTGCCACCAGTGTTCCGTCTTTTATAGGGTCAAAGGTCATACTTCAGGGCATGGCGTGAGTGCACTCTGCAGGCCACATTTCTTGATGGATTTCTTTCAAATTTTGTATGGAGATGTATCTTGGTATAATCTACACATCTTTACTTTTTGTGATGCTGCCATCATTGTTCCGTCCTTTATTGTTCCGTCCTTTATAGGGTCAAAGGTCATATTTTAGTGGATGGCTTATGTGCGCTCTGAGGTCATATTTCTTCCGAATTTTCTATAAAAATGCATTATACTCTAATCTGCACAAATCGTTTTGGTAATGCTGCTCCTAGTGTTGACAATATTCCGGGCCACTGGCGGCAATTTCTACACCATCCTTTTGTTTGAGGGAGGGGATGAGGGAGGGGATCGCTGCCAGTGCCGGGGGATACATTTCGCATTGCGCGGCACCAGCAATGCACATTTCAAGTTAGTATTCTCGATTAGATAGCTAGTATTTGTATTTGTTCTTATAATTTCTACGTGGCAAAGAGAGAATTACGTCAGAAAGGAAGTCAAGACTGCACGTTAATGCATTCTTGCAATATTCCCTTTTTACACTGTCTACTCAGAACCAGAAGGGCGTTAATCCGTATCATTATTTTGATACTAGGTTAACACCCTTCTGACTCCCAACATATAGGCCCGAATTCACAAAGGAAGTTTGGTTTAAATCATGGTTTAAACCCCCTCCTGGGTTTTTTTAAGCGTACGTACGCGCGGAATTTATACGCTTACGGAGGTTTAAACCTTACCCATGGTTTAAACCGCCTTTGTGAATTCGGGCCATAACGTTTGATATACCTTATGCTGAGCTAAGCATGCCAACTGCATGTACGACAATTGAGTAACGCAAATATTGTTACCACGGATAGCAGGTGGGAAACTCAATTAGACCTGTATAATATTCTCAACATGACTTCTTTCATAAATGGAGAATGATGTTATAGTATACGGAGCTGGCCTAAGCCCCCCCCCCCCCCACCTCATTCTTCCTCTCCCAATGCTTGAAGGCCCAAGTCAATAAAATCTGCAGTACACGAGGATAAGTTTTTTTGCCCCCGATCCTCCCTTCTCCCGCTTGATTAATCAAACAATGATACAATATTCAATCAGTTCAGACAATGCTTGTCAATATATGAAGATAATTCAAATTGTAGTGATATTAATAAGTATTTTCATTATATTATCAAAATACGAATACTTTCAATTTCACTTCTACAGATTATAATTTGCATTGCAAGAGTATTCATATTTCGTAATAGAGAATTAACTTGTTCACCATTGAGATAAGATTGAAAATAATTGCAAATTCATGAAGCATGAGTAAAATGGATAGGAAGTCAAGACTGTACGTTAATGCATTCTTGCAATATTTCCTTTTTACACTGTCTACTCAGAACCAGAAGGGCGTTAATCCGTATCATTTGATACTGGGTTAACACCCTTCTGGCTCCCAACATATAGGCCCGAATTCACAAAGGAAGTTTGGTTTAAACCATGGTTTAAACCCCCTCCTGGGTTTTTTAAGCGTACGTACGCGCGGAATCCGATCCAATCATATATTTTCTTTGAGCGGGCGCATGGGCAATGTGCGCTTATTTACGCTTAATTTATACGCTTGCGGAGGTTTAAACCTTACCCATGGTTTAAACCGCCTTTGTGAATTCGGGCCATAAAAAAAAAAAAATCAAAGTTGATATAATTCATTGTGATGATTGATGGGAATAAATAAATAAATAAATAGAAATAATGGCTTATCACCATGAGGATTGATCCTCATCATCTCACGGTTGGACAATGTGGGACATTTTAAGCAATATTGGAATACTATGAGTGGGTTATATACTGACCTACAAATAGCAGAGGATCGAGAGGAAATTACTGCGTTTTATCGCTCATTGTCCAATTGTGTGGAAGATTTCTTCTGGATTTTATTGCTTTAATGCAAAAAGCGAGAAAATTTCTATTCATTGGAGATTTTTTTAAAACATGAATTAGAATTTCGTTTGGAATGACCAATATCTGTTCATAATACATCAATCGTTTATATGAATGTTCATAAATGATTTCCAGTGGCGTCGCAGTGGTTCATCTATGGGATCATGTGACATTGACGGATGGTTTTCTTTTCCCACCGATCCGTACGCTAATCCTGCTATTATTCTGACTCATCTTATGGATTTCTGACGGTATGAATAGATTATGACAGCAGTTACTAAGGATGGCTTGTCAAATTCCACTATGCAGCGGCGTAGCTACACTGCAAAAACCAGGGTGTTAAATTCAACACCATGGGTGTTAAAAGTTATTCTTTCCCGGTATCTATATCCTGCAACACCGAAAGATTAAAAGAACACCTAGTTTCGGATTAAATCAAAATTAACACCCAGAATGGTGTTGAATATTCAACACCACTGGTGTTATTTAAACACCAATATTGTACACCATCCATGGTATTAAAAATAATTTACACCATAGCTGGTGTCAGAGTAACGCCATGTCCTATATCATCTTGGTACACACAGATCCTACATGTGTATCTTAACCTATCCTATCACTAACCTATCCTATCCTAATAATCTTATCCTGTTGGTACAGTCTAGTGCAAGCTCTTATATACCCATTATAATTTTTTATGCATATGGTAAGAGTTATTAAAATCGGGCCACCCCAAACCATACGCTACTGAAAATTCATGAATATTCATATAAGTGTTTGGAGCATGCGCTGCTGCACTATGCTTAGACCAATCAGGAGCTAGCGATCCCGCGGTATTTCTGTTCATTTATTTTGCGCATGCGTGTTTTAAATAAATTACACCCGATGGTGTAATCAACCGAACTATTCCAACAGATTTGATTACGGAGCCATAACAATGATTCTCTGGGTGTTATAATAACACCATAAGAATACATTTAATTGTACACCAACGTAGTGTTGAATATTTAACACCCTGGTTTTTGCAGTGTACGTGGGCATGGGGGCACCCCCCCCCCCCCCCCATCGCATGACGGGGAAAAAGACAAAAGACAACCCCAAAAATGAGAAAGAAACAAAGGTAGAAACAAAGGGAGAGGGGAAGGAAAGTGAAAAGAGGATGATACGTCGATTTCCTTCAAAACCCACATCACCCTTCCCTCATCAATAGTACTGTTAACCTGTTCACTACTGAAATCTATCATTCCCATAAGCTGAATACAGGGCCCAACCGGTTCCAGTTGGCAACGGTTTAATTTGTATTTCATTAATGTAATAAGATCAGTGCCTCCTCCCCCCCCCCCCCCCCACTTTGATGCAGGTGCCCCTGGACTCACGCAAAAACAGCATCCAAGGATGATTTTTTTTTCAAATATCTTCTCAGAATAAAGCCTTTACCGTGTTTACTGCACGTATTATAGAACGGGTCGAGAAATCCCTGCAATTTTGATTGGTTGAGAGGCATTGATCAATTTTTACTGGATGCATGAATTTTTGTTTTGTTTTTTGGCATTCTTTATTGCATTCATTCAGTACAAATGAAAAATCATACATCTTCATATTTAGTTCATGTAGATTAAGCAGCGATATGCACTATCGATATCGAGATCAAAACGATATCCTTCTAAAATGCGAGTGCGAGAGAGCTGCCATATTTGACTTTTTACAGACGGAGAATTGCAAGAAATTAGACAAGATCAGATGTTAATTTTTGTTGACTTCGGATTTTGATGGTAAGCCCAATATGATCCCATTAAATTTATACCCGATCAAAAAAGCAAACAAAAAAAACACCACCCCGATACAGCAATAGAATCAAAATCTTCACAACGACACCATTACTGCCCCGAGAGTGCACAGTTTTGAAGTAGCTTTCGATAGGTGCTGGAAAAATGAGCCCATTAAGTACGAGTATGAATCGCCTGCACCAGGGAATGTTCCAGCCATCTTGAAAAGGAAAAAAACAACAACTTGGAACTGAATATAGAGACGTAGTGCCTGCGTTCAGTAGTGGATTGTAGTCGATTGTAGTGACTGTAGTGGATTCCCTAGGTATCCCTAGGTATGTTAAAGTGAAATTGACGGCAAGACTTTCACTTGAAGTTCTCATAATCTTTGTATGGATTCTTGAAATTAATTGATAAAATTCATTCATTTTATGTAAATAGACTAGACACTAGATTAGATTTAACTTAGGCTAGTTGGTGACTGTAGTGGATTCTTATTTTAGATCTAAATTAAAAAAAAAGAAATGAAATTAGTTAGCTCACATCACACAGTGCAGAGCAGTGCAGTACCACTGCTGCGTTAGTCACAGGCTGTACTCTGCATACATTCACACCGGTTACATTAAATGTGCAGCGACACTGACTGGCCTGACTGAAAAGTGAAATTGACGGCAAGACTTTCACTTGAAGTTCTCAGAATCTTTGTATGAATTCTTCAGATTAATTGATGAAATTAATTCATTTCATGTAAATGGACTAGACATTAGATTAAATCTAACTTAGGCTAGTTGTTGACTGTAGTGGATTCTTATTTTAGATCTAAATTTTAAAAAAATATATAAAGTTGACTTTAGTTAGCTTATATAGGGTCAAGACTCTAACACTTGTAGAAAAATTCTGAAATTTAACCTAATAGCCAGATTTTCAGTTCTCTATGGAACTTATTAAATTCATAAAATCTATTTATGATGCATAAAAGTTCAAGCATGTAACATGACCTTGTAGATTCTATAAGGGTTTTTTCCCCTCTATTGTACATCCGGTAAATTTGCCATGCGTCCGGTAATTACCGGACGCATGGCTAGGTCATGCATCCGGTAAATTTGTCATGCACTGGTAATGATTGAAAAAAAAAATGGATTTTTGGCAAAAATTTGTCCACCGTTCTATATAACAGATGATGCACATGTTTTTCCGTGTGTCGGTAGGAATAGCGTGCATGCGGTAACTATGGAAACTATAGTCTAAACCCACTCGGCTGCGCCACATGGTTTAAACATTCCATAGTTACATTACGCACACAAATCCATTAACATTATGTTGTGTTCACTATCTGTGCATTTGCTTTAGTAATACTTTGTGTTTTATTCAGCATTTCTAAAGAATAGAATTTGAACATGTTGAAGGGAAATAACCGACAGATTGACAAATCCTCAACCTTATTAATTAATTCCTTTGTCGGGGGCAGGTGAGTTTTGAACAAAGACAATTGAATCTGGTGTCGCCGAAACCACTAACCCGTCTCCGTGGTCTAGTGGTTAAGGCATTGGCGTTCTAAGCCAACGACCCGGGTTCGATTCCCGGCGGAGACATTTTTTCAGCCTTTGCAAAAATTTCAAAAAGGGAGGACAGCTCTGGGAACTTTGATTGAGCTACGCAACGTTATTCTCGCAATTTCTTTCACATTTGTATTTATTTCCACGAGATTTGCCAAAGCTGTTGTATATGTTATTTCCTTACAATAATGTTATTAAGAATAATTTATTCCAATGTATACATGTATTCAAAGCATTCGCTTGGATCCAGCTGAGGCACGCGGCTTGTCTTTGTTCAAAACTCACCTGCCCCCGACAAAGGAATTAATTAATAAGGTTGAGGATTTGTCAATCTGTCGGTCAATTGAATCTGGTGTCGCCGAAACCGCTAACCCGTCTCCGTGGTCTAGTGGTTAAGGCATTGGCGTTCTAAGCCAACGACCCGGGTTCGATTCCCGGCGGAGACATTTTTTCAGCCTTTGCAAAAATTTCAAAAAGGGAGGACAGCTCTGGGGAACTTTGATTGAGCTACGCAACGTTATTCTCGCAATTTCTTTCACATTTGTATTTATTTCCACGAGATTTGCCACGAGATTTGCCAAAGCTGTTGTATATGTTATTTCCTTACAAATATATATATATATATATATATATATATATATATATATAGTATAACTAATTCGGTCTTCGCTACCGTCGGTTTCACGCAGTCAAGCGATCATCAGGCGAATAAGACGAATGAATAGTCTGAGACTTCTGCAAGGGCTTATGGATCATTCTTTTTGCGGTTCCGGTCCGGTGGTTTAGGGTTGTTATGTCGGCACTTCGAGATTAGTTCAGAGCGTCGGTTTAGTGTTCCTTTGTGAGTGATGATTGTTAGTTTTTCGTCCAGACATAAGTTACATATTCCGCTTTTTCTCTTATGTGTGTTTGATTTCCTAATTATGTCCCATCGAATTTCATGTTCTATGCCTTTCTTTTTCAGGTCCCAAACGTATTTTGATAGCTCGGTCTCGGATTCATATTTCTGGTGGCGGAATGATTTTGTGTGGTTCCTGTATCGTTCTTTGAAGGTGCCACCAGTATTACCGATGTACAAATGGACAAAAGGACATGCTGAGCATGGTCGACTACATACATTTCAGGCAAGTGAACAATGAATTTCTATCCAATTTGAACACAGACGTAAAAAAGATAAATGAATCGAGTGACATATTCGTCCAAGCTGACAAAACTAGAAACATGTACAAAATGAAACCTCAAGACTACGAGAAAACGTTAACGAACAACATTACTCAGAAATACAAAATCTCTAAATCCGATACTACTACAGATTTTAAATAGATACAGAGTTCAAATCAATTGCCAACAACCTCGGCATTAGCAAAAGAATAGACAGCACAGTAGTAAAACCAGCTTTCATCACCTTAAAAGACCATAAGGACAACTTCGCTAACAATCCCAAAACAAGGCTCATAAATCCCACCAAATCCGAGCTCGGCCGCGTCAGCAAACAAATGCTAGAACGCATCAACACCGACATCAGGGCACAAACAACCCACAACCAATGGACTAACACAATAGGTGTGAGCGATTGGTTTAAGAAGCTTCAGGATAAAGACTCCCTATCTTTTGTAGTATTCGACATTGTAGACTTTTATCCCTCTATTACCCAAGACTTACTCTCCACTTGCCTAAATTGGGCGAGAAGATATACCACAATAAAAGACATAGAAATGGACACAATAATCCATGCCAGGAGAACCTTACTGTTTGACAACGACAATAACCCATGGGTGAAAAGAGAAGCGAAACGGGAATTCGATGTTTCAATGGGCGCTTACGATGGTGCCGAAGTTTGTGAAATAGTTGGGCTATACGCACTATCACAACTGAAAAATAAACTCAACACGCACTCCATAGGACTATACAGAGACGACGGACTGGCCACGCTGAGAAGATCATCAGCCAGTAGAGCCGATAGAACAAGAAAAGAACTAATAAAAGTATTCAAGGACCTCGGACTACAAATAACAATACAGACAAACTTAAAGGCAGTCGACTACCTGGATGTGACACTAGACCTAGTAACAGGAACGCACAAACCATACAGAAAGCCCAACGACACCCCGATGTACATCCACACAAATTCAAACCACCCCCCTAGGATCACTACGCAAATACCCGTAGCAGTAGCAAAACGTATATCATCACTATCATCGAATGAGGATATCTTCAATAAAGCCGCACCGACATACAATGAAGCACTGAAGCAAAGCGGATACGAAGAAAATATCAAATATTCTGACCCCCCAAATTACCCAAACACCAAAGGTAAGAGAAAGAACCGACCTAGGCAAATAATATGGTTTAACCCCCCTTTCAGCGCAAACGTAGAGACTAACGTAGGTGGGCAATTCATAAAGTTAATCGCAAAGCACTTTCCCGCAAAGCACAGATTGCACAAACTCTTCAACAAAAACACGACCAAAGTCAGATACAGTTGCATGAAAAATATGGACTCTATAATTAAAGCACACAACGACAACACGCTCAAAAAAGCAAAAAGCTCCGACCGCTCCCCCCGAAAAGGGGTGTAATTGCAGAGCAAAACCCGACTGCCCCCTACGAGGCGAATGCTTGACATCAGCAATCGTGTACAAAACTACCGTGACACACAATAATGACACTAAAACATACATCGGTAATACTGGTGGCACCTTCAAAGAACGATACAGGAACCACACAAAATCATTCCGCCACCAGAAATATGAATCCGAGACCGAGCTATCAAAATACGTTTGGGACCTGAAAAAGAAAGGCATAGAACATGAAATTCGATGGGACATAATTAGGAAATCAAACACACATAAGAGAGAAAAAATGAATTATCAAATGAAGGGGTTTTTTTTTAGGTAATAAGAAAACATGGTTTAGAAATGTTTCCGCCTCGATCAACCATGTATGATTCTCATCACTATAGTGCGCATGCGATTTTCCTTTCATATTTATATGTTTGAGATTTTAGCAACATAATCATCAACTACATCAACTTTATCGGCAACTACATAGGAAGACAAAAACACCAGCATTACCAGTGACCTACTAGCAGGAATAAAAACACAAATGATGGTAAGCTTATAATATAAACATATATTGCAATTTAGTTTTTTTTATACATGGGAGAAGGGCATGATGTAATATAACATCAATATTTAGATAGATGAGCGCAGAAGAAGAAGAAAAAAAAGAGGTCATCATGCAAGTCATGATTACGATGTGAATATCAAGTAATAACAGAAGAAAATGAGGTTTGTATATGTATATTGGTTTTGTTATTTGTTTTGAGTTTGCATAATCATGTTCCTATCTTTTTATGTCTGTTCATGCTGTACTTGTATATTTATTTTTTTAATTTAGGATTTTCTACTTTTTGTCAGTAAATTTGATTAGTTTTAATTTAGTTTTAATTTGATATCAAACGTGCAACGTCTAATCTTTCTTTGAACTGGCCATTTAGTTGTTGTAACAGTGAAGGATTAATGAAGATCCTCCCCTTCCTTACTTTTCAATATTTTTTCCCTACCCCTATCTATCTCTTCTACCTTTCAGCAAAGAACGATTGATCAAGTCAATCGGGGATTCTTCAGGTATACCATACTTAGACAAGACATGAAATACATGCATTAAAGACCTTCGTTGTCAAGCCTTTATTTAATTATTTCATACAACCACTGGCTAATAATTTTTTACGCAAATATTTTGACTGTTCTTATTTCCCAGATATTCCATTACAGCATGTTGGTTCTGCTTATCGTAGGCACGTCGAATGGAGGTAGGACATGGATTATATAATGTAGAGATAATATAATGTAGATAATATATATGTAGAGATAATTATTGAATTAAAAATGTCTCTCTGTCTATCCATTATCACTAAAATAATTTCCTCCTTGTTGTATGAGTAAAAAACAGATTAAAGCTTTGACGAAGATGATACTCTCTTTCTAAAAAAAAATCAAATGACCACTGGCGTGACTCCCCGGGCAAGTGAAAATAGAGTGAAAAGTTCAAAAAGAGCACTCTAAAATAAATCGATATTCAATTCTGTTTTGAACATTGCCTTTCTGAATACCTATCAAGTGAATAACGGCGCTCTATTTCACTGTTGTGGTTACGCGTTTACTTTCTATTTATATAATTTCTGGTACGGTATTTTAACTTGTTTAATTTGAACTAGAGCCTACATACAACTCAGGACTGCTGGATGATGACGTCACCTGTCATCATTTCTGATATATCTTGCCCCGCGATCCCATCATCCACCGGATCTGATGACGTCATCCGAATGGTACCGAAGAGATTGCCACGTGATTACACATTAGCAGATCTAAATGAGATGGAAGACATTGAACTCAAATTGATATGCGCTGAACCAGGTAACTCACCACAGTATGTCTCGTGGACCTTCTGACGTCTTTACCGAGGGTTCGCCAGACCAACATTGTTAGTCTCTCAAGGGCTGTCGATCTCGTGAGGTTTCGGTCTCGTCTCGTGGGCTGTCAATCTACTGGAATGTCCCTTCTGACTAATTATGTTTCAATAGTCGTAATACTTTCAATTCGGATTATATTTCAATTCGAAATACATTAATGTCAGATCAGATAATTTTATTTTCTTCAGATTCTATATATCTGTCAAGCCTGCTAACTGTGGAATTCCTGTTTAAGAGAAAAATAATTAATGTCATCTTTCCTGATCGAGTCGCGAACTCGTTAGCGATGAATGTCTGATTCTAAATTCCATTTCGCTTCTTTAGCTTTGTAGTTTCGTCTCGGCGATGATTATTATATTTCGGGTATCAGTTTTGTCAGTAATATATTGGTGATAAGCTTGGAAAAGATGCCATTACGAAAAATACACCTGTCATGAATCAGACTTAGATATTTTTGCTTTAAAAACGTTTAAAACTTACACAATCTGTTTAATATTTAAACAAATTGTTTACAGTATGAACTGTACAACGGGATGTTAAGTTCATATTCTAAACAACTGTTTGCTTTTTCAAGCAGCGTTTTCTCTGTGGCATACAAGCTATTTTATCGATTCTATATGTAGTGAGTAAACTCAAAAACCTTCCTAAACGAATCAGAAAGTTTCCTGATTCCGAGAAAAATACCTGACACGCATAAATAAAAAGTAACATATATAAAAAATGATCAAGAAATGTTATGACACATTTCGGTGCCTTCTGGGTCAAAAAGCTTGAAAACTGGGGGCACATTCTTTGGGTTCGTGGTGTACTTAATGTATTCCAATTAGGATTTAATGTAGGACCGGTTATGCCCCGAAATCTGCCAGCGATTAGAATACACTGAGAGTAAAAACATTAAAGGCCTTTAAGATCCAAATATTCACATACATTGACTTGACATGGTATTTCTTCCCAGGATGCTTGTCGAATCCTTGTCTTCATGGAGGGACCTGTAAGGAAACAATCGAAGGCTACAATGCCTCTGCTCTGGCTGCCGCACTGGTAATCGTTGTCAAGGTGATAATTCATTCACCCATGTTCAATATGAAACTCGTATACTGGTTTTCTCATTGTATCCAGTTGATATAATATATATATATATGTCTATCTTACGAACCCCATAGAAACGCCAAGAGTCGCACAGTCATGGAGGCTGCCATTTGCTTTCCTGGATGACATATATAGCCAACAAAAGTCATGCGCGTTTCAGTGCGCGCATGTAATCCCTGCACTAAAATGACAATCAAACTACGCGATTTAGTATTTCAAGGAGGTTTTAATGTGTCTATGTTCTACAATTCTCCAATTTTTAGTAATTTCCTTGTGATGAACATACTGGAATGTACTTCCATAACTTTTGTTTTCACACATTTCTAATTACTTTGATGGATAATCACGACCTCTGATTATGGCGCGCATCCTCCTCGTCAATGTCTTGGCAGTGGTGCAAAGAGTATCTATCTTCACTGGGTGGGGTTATTTTTCTGCGCCCACTTCTCGTTAATTTAATAGCATTGCAAAACCTGTAAAAATTTTGGAGGCAAATATCAAACCGTATCATAACTGAGGTCTCTGACACACTCCTAGCTCTCAAGATTGTGCTTTATTGCATGCGCTCATTTATCAGCTCCACTGTAGGCATGACTTGGCCTGGTGATATATTGGACTTAGAACAGAAAAAGGGACAAGCTCTACCTGCCTTTTATACAAGAATGTTCGTAATTATTCAATGGTTATGCACAAAAAACGACATTCCACAGACAGGCTTATTAGTCATAAAGGCATCAATTTATGCGATGTTGCAATACATACATGTATGGCCAGTGAGTTTATATACATTTATATAATAATGTATTCAAAAGTCCACTTATTGGTGCAATGACTGTGATCCGAGATTTTTTGTGTGTGGCTCTCTATACATAATGTAAGATTTATATGAGGAAAGTTAGCACAAGCTATACTATTTTGTTTATCTTTCAGCCAAGGCTTTTAGAGATTGTTCCGATTTACACGAATCGGGTGAGAGGACAAGTGGAGTGTACAAGATTTGTCTCGACTCTGGCACAGAAGACGAAGAACCAATAAACGTCTATTGCAACCTTGATAATGCTAAAGGTTGGCTGGTAAATACGCTTCCAATTTAAACAAATGACTGCTGTCTATTCATTATGAAAAAGGCCTTGTGAGATATTTTCAAATTCTGATCAGTAAAAATCAGTTTTCGGCAAAGTGCATAGAAAAACATTTTTGTGGGCTCATAATTTTTCCAAATCGCAGCTGAAGAGCATGTATGGTTGCAGGAGAGGACGATTCTGTTATACCACGCACCCACTATTATACACGACAAGCGTATTTTGTTTCCCAAATATGACCATCCATTAGCATCTGTATTCATGGTATTTTGTGGTATTAGGCAATGTCTTTAGATTTGTGTTCTGGTCCCCTTTTCGCATTATGTTCACCCCTTCCCCCAAAAGTGCCCATTTTTTGCTGGTGCCACCCCTCCCCCACTTTGAAAGACGCTCCGCGCCGCTTACTACGGGGGAACGAATTGTGGGGGAGAGGGAGAAAAAGGAGAGAGTGAAAAAGCAAAGTGAAAAGAAGACGATACAATCCCTACCTCAAGCACCTTTCACTCACGCGATAGCCACGTTTTCTCACATTTCCGCAACCGAATATTCCTGGTCCCCCTCCCCCCATGACGGAAGTGCCCCCTCAATGACGGTGCCACGCTATGCCAATGACCCCTTCCACCGTCTTGATTTATGCGACCTTCTAAAGCACCTTGACTATATATTTCGGGAATTTTGCCTCCTGCCTCTATATCTGAAATTAATCTGAGTTCTAAATCTGTCTCAGGTAATTCAGCGTCGTCAGGACGGCACTTTCGACTTTTATCGGGACTGGGCTGCGTACAAGGATGGCTTTGGTGATCGTGAAACCGAGTTTTGGCTTGGTAATGACGTCATCCATAGCATCACATACCAGGGGGTCTACAGACTCCGTGTAGATATGGTAGATATGGCAGATATGACCGGGCAATCCTGGAAATCTTGGTACAACAACTTTCGTGTTGCGAATGAGAGCGATGGGTATCGCCTTAATGTCCAATACATAAAAGGAGAAGGTTAGTGATGGATTGTCCTTTTTAGGAAAAGATAAGATATGAATATCATTTTAAGAATTAAGTGGCGTTTAGTTTAATTTAGTGTACGCCCCGCTACATTTACAGCATGGCTCTACCGTTAAAACAATGATTTGAAGCAGTATTATGGCTAACGTCAAAATCACGTCATGCACTAGTCATTCGTACCTGGTCGGGAGTTGACAATGAAGTCGCGTAATAATTACGTCGTCTTTTGGTTTTGAATAATCGTTCATAAGTGGTAAATAATTGACGTCAACATCACGTCATGAACTACTCATTCGTAGCTGGCCGTGAGTTGGAAATGAAGTCACGTAATAATTACCTCGTTTTTTGGTCTTGAATAATCCTTCATATAAGTGGTCAATAATTGACGCCAAAATCACGTCATGAAATAGTCATGGATAGTGCGATTCTTAACTAGTCGTGAGTTGGCAATGAAGTGACGTAATAATTACGTCGTTTTTTGGTCTTGAATAATCGTTTATAAGTGGTAAATAAATGACGTCAAAATCACGTCATTAACTAATTATGGATAGAGCAATTCTTAACTGGTCGTGAGTTGTGAATGAAGTAACGTCATAATTACGACGTTTTTTGGTCTTGAATAATCGTGGTATAATAATCGTGGAATAATAAGTGGTAAATAATTGACGTCAAAATCACGTCAAGAACTAGTCGTGGATGGTGCAATTCGTAACTGGTCGTGAGCTGGCAATGAAGTGACGTAATAATTACGTCGTTTTTTGGTCTTGAATAATCAATCATATAAGGGGTAAATAATTGACGTGAAAATCAAGTCAAAAACGAGTCATCCAAATATGACAATACATATATCGTCTTAGAAAGTCGTCATGAAGACGTCGTAATAACGTCGTTCATACGACGTATGACCAGTTGACCAGAATACGGCGTCTTTAAGACGTCCGTCTGCTATCAGGATCATGAGAACTGATGAATCATATCACTGATAGGCCAGGAGCCTGTGCCGAAATAGTCACCCCATTTTACCCATAATTTTTTACCCCTTAAACTTACTTAGACCATCTAATTCATTGACAAAAAGGTTGTCAGTCTGATCGTAGCCGTCGGGTTTAGCCTCCAGAGCCCCCAAAAGAGACCCAAAAGTCGGGTCGATATCACCCCATCTCCCCCATGCATCAAACTTTGTCAGTAGGAAGCAGTATGACTGGACATTACAAAACACAAAAACTGAAAAAACATTTCGGTCGGGATGGGGTGTCAGACGGCCACTAAAATTTGGGGTAATTTTTTCCCCTTGAAGCCCAGGGACCAAATTTTGTCAGAAGGAGGAGCTATGGATGTACATTCCAAAAATATAAAAGCTGAACAAATTTTCCATCGGGAAGGGGATGCCATACCCCCAGAAATGAAAACCCCAAAGTTCCCTTTGACAACGCCCCCCCCCAAAAAAAAAAAAAGAAGAAGAAGCTCTACATGTAAAGAAAAAAGAATCTTACCTTCTGACTTTGATAACTCAAAAGTGTTTTATTCAATTCAATTCAAACATTCATAACATAATTTTGAGTATAATAATCTTCTTGCTGTGCAATTCTGGTGTTAATTGGTCTTTTGATTAATAAGTTATTAAATAGTGAAAAATGTATTGCTTTCTCAAAAGTAGCTAAAAAATATTGTCAGGATTATGTAAACACACCCATTGTCCCTCTTCACCTGTTTGACCAGGCATAATAGAAAAGCTTTTCAGGTATCTGTGGTATGTGACTGCCAGGCTGAAATGTACTATTCATGTGTTCATTACACAGATACCAAGCAAGCTCCTCTATTATGCATTGTCAGATCGACAATGGGTGTCTTTACATAATCCTGACAATATTTGTTGGCTATTTTTGAGAAAGCAATCCGTTTTTCACAATTTAATAATTTATTTATCAAAAGACAATTTAACACCAAATTGCGTCGCAAAAAGATCATTATACACAAAATTATTTTTATCAAAGTTTGAATGGATTTGAATTAAACACTCTTGAGTTATCATAGTCAGAAGGTAAGAAAACGTTTTTTCTTTACATATAGGGGTCAAATCTAGGGGCCAAATCTAGGGGCCAAACTCTCTGACAAGCCCCCCCCCCCCCCCCGAAATTTTTTGTTCAGTTTTTAAAAGCATTTTAGTCGCTCCCTGCTCCCCCTTGTAACTCCAGCCCTGTTTATATTTCTAATTCTATTGCAGATTAATTCCATCGAAACACATACAAGTCATTGTTTTGTTTCAATCATCTTTATATTTTATAGTTGATGCGTTGTCAAATCACAACGGACAGCAGTTCACTACTCGAGATCGTGATAACGATATGAATGGTGATTTAAACTGCGCCGTTAGGTACGAAGGGGCCAGGTGGTATAATAACTGTTCCAACGCCAACCTGAACGGACAATGGTCTTATTCCGAGGTTTATGAAGATGATACAGGAATGAGGTGGACGAATCAAACTGTTTTGAATTTGCGGGCTTCGACCATGGAAATAAAAAAAATGCAATAGTAAGTCACAGATCATCATCACTATGGAGAGTTTTCAAAGTAGTTAATTTTCCTTTGGAAAAAGTTGCGAGAACTAGATGACAAAAAAAATCACAAATTATATATTATATCTGTAAGAAAACACAAACTAAAAAATATGATTTTCGCCTATTACATATCACAATAAGTGCACCTTGGATTTCCTGTTTTGAGTGTACTTTTCAACTTTAAAAAAATTAAAAATGAATCCCATAGGTGACTAGAAACAAGAATATTATGGTTGGCGAAGCCTGTTCGATGCACCGAACCGGGCTGGCCAGAAAATACATAAAAAACGGGCAACTGCATGAACAATTTTTTTAGGCGTAAATATTCAAATTTGAATGACGAGCTCCGCTAAACCTAAAACAACAACAACAATGGGATGAATTTAATCTATATGATCTATGACTTCGTCCCTTAATCATATGGGTACTGTCGATTCGTAATGCAGTACGAAATGAATTCTTACAGTTCTCATTGAAAATCAACATTCAATTTTCCTTTATGATTGTCAGATGCTGTCCTGTTCTTTGCATTAATTACATTCTTTATCTTTTTATCTAGATTCAGTCCAGAGAGGAGCTACAATTTATTTAACTTTGTGATGCAAATTATCAGACTATGACAGTGAGTGAGCTTGATAGCTGGTTGAGTGCACTTGAATAAAAGAATGTGAGAGTGAGTTGGCTGGGAGTAAGGTGATATGTGAGGGGTTTCTCTGCCTGTTTTAGTGCTACTGGGCAGAAGCATTTGATTTTTGGTAGAGGAAAGACCTGTTCCTCCTGTTGGCCAGCAAAGCCATGCTAGCAGGATTTGCCAAGCTCAGAATTGTCAAGTTAAAATTGTGGCTCCTCTTTTATGGGGACTTGGACACTGCCGCCACTGACCGTCTCCAGGCTAGACTGTATGAAACTGGGCGGAGCTCTCCTTTCCTGTGTGAAGCCAACTTAGTGACTGGCAATTCGGCTTAGTGATCTCCTTCGTGACCCACCTTGGATCTGTGTGACCAGGGTAATCGATTTCATGCTCCTCACCCATAGTCGCATGCAGGAACCTGACTCCGGTCGCTGGTCTGCCATCCCGGCATGGGACAAAAAGACCATTCTCTATCGCGGTAAGCCCTATCATACCTATTTTCAAACAAGCCTACGAGGACTTGAAACGGCTATGAACATGTAATGATATTGCGGATGATTGAGGCTAATTATCTTCACTCCAAAACGGACTTAATGGACAATAGGGAACACCCTTCCGAGATAATTGAGATCTCTCCAGCAATTCAGTGTATTTGTATTCATTACATGTACTGACCATTATATGTGAAGTTTCTTGATTAAATTCTAATATTCTGTATTACTGTTTTGAGTTAAACAACCCAATGCAGCAAGGAATCTTTGTTTAGTTTTCTTTGCATTGTGTATACTGTAAATTTCCACCGAGTTTAAGTAACAATGTTTTTTTGTACTGCCGGCATTAAGTTAAGTGACCATTATTATGTAATATATGCTCTTCATTTGTGAAATCTCAAACAAGAAATGTGTACCACCATGACTGGATTGAAGTAAAATTCAATTATATTAAATAAGACTGGAATCGTACAGCTTATAGTGACTTGTACTTTGTGTTGTCCAAGCTCAAATCTGACATTTTGGTGCCGAAACCCGGGAATTGAAAAAAAAAATCAAATGAGCTTGGAACATTTAGTATGTTTTTTTTCTTAGTAACTTTAATCTCTTTCAGTTGACTTGTTGATAGTAAATGTAAATATCTGTTCAAAAAAAAAAAAAAAATGGAAAAGTGGGCAGAGATCGGAAGAGCGGAAGGTTGAGAGGGTGACATGTTATTACAGTTTATAAGAGAAAGAGAATTAGTAGGGTATCTAAGAGGGGTATCCGTGCACCCCCCCCCCCCCCCCCAGGACTAAACGAAACCAACTTTTTTAACTTCTTCATAATATGCTTAAAAACATTCAAGATGTTAACAAGAAAAAAAAGTGGCCCCGAATAGGGAAAATCAAGGGGGCGTCAAGGTGGTCAAAAAATGCCCTTTTCAAATTTTGTTGAGAGGTCCCTTTGTACTACCGTCACATTTTGACCTGTAACTTTCTGTATGGTCATCAGATTGGTATGAAAATTGGTAGCGTGCTTGCCAGTACTGTTCTACACATTTTGATATGAAAAATATATCCATATCAAAATGTATGTTGCCATGGCAACAGTTATCATGAATGAAAATCTAACTAGAATAGAAGAATTTCATATTTTTTTCAAAGAAAATTGCTTAGACATGAAAACAATCACTTCAGTATGAGTTTCATGCAATATTCATGGTGTTTAATGACATTTCCTATCACTTTGAAGCATATACAACATATATTGATAAAAGGAACTCAATTGCATATTGGCATAGTAATATGTTATGCGTATTACAAACCTATTGTTTTCGCGTATTTTTCAAGATTTCGCAGTCTTTATGCATTAAGAATACGGACAGCTTCATTTTAACCTGCAACCCTGTTTTGTGATAATCTGATTATAATAAAGCTTGATGTTGATGTGTGTACCGATATGTCACTCATTTTGACACATGTTATAATATATGTTGTAATGACAATCACTGTTATAACTGGTAAACTCATCGCCCCCCATTTTTTATTACCAAGAAGGACGTATCCAAGTGGAATCATGATGAATTCATGGAATTCATGAACATGATGATGGAAATAATTATAGTACGCTTCTCATTTATTTATACAAATGCCATAACGTGGGGGGGGGGGGGGGGTCAGTATCTTCTGTTCTTTTGATGAGGTAATAACATAATATATGTATGATGCAAATTTAAGCCTGTTTTTGTAACATTTCAAATTCTTTAAAAAGTCCAATCATGATTGATGATCTATCAGTGATAATCTCATCATTGTTTTTACCTGAACACTGCTGAAATAATGAGTATATTATCAGTTTCTACCAAAGGGAGCAACACTAGTGTCAACGTGGTAACAAAGAAATCTAATGCAAAGTCATTAAATAAAATAAGCCTAAAATGTATATACATTTGCTTCTATTATTTTGGAGTAAATGCGACCAGGTAGAAGGATAGCAAAATATGGGAATGTCACAGCGAGGAAAATTCATCCCAACTTCAAAAGGAGACTGACTGATATCCCTATTCAAAGATGAGAACAATTAGTATCATCATGACAAAAGTTAATTCACATTCCCTACATAGCAGCACAAAGGCCCCTACTCAATGGTCTTTGTTTAAGATTACATGAATGAAAGTTCAGTCCCCCAAACACTTACTACATGGAAATTTCCACCACATCTTCTGGAGTCAAGCATGGCCATTTCCACAACCAAACAGGTATGTATTATGATAAATCATTACCAGGGGGTAATATTAAAGAAACAATAATTGTAATTAGTATTTGAAGGATCATATGCACTGCATTAAGACAATATTGAACTGTAAAATGTGTTTAAAATATGAAATCACAAGACCTGCTATAAAGTCAATTCCTATGACTATTAAGGACATTGACAGAATACCCCCATACATATTCAAATGCACAGAGATGACTATCTCAGCCTAATTTTTTTCCTATTCTGCTAGATTTCTTTCAAATAAAAATGATTATCAAATCCAAACTATGATGAGTCAGTGTGCTTTCTGGAAAGCAGTTTCTCAGGCGGCATTTTCATAATCACGATAGTGAAAGTCTTTATCACTCAGGATTTGAAGATCTCAATGCAGTGGAAATCTTGGGGTGCAGTATTTCTCTTTGCCCCAAGAGGGAAAGTTAATCATTTTAACATTTTACAAAAAGAGAAGAGAAGAGAAGGTTATCCATCATCAATAATAACACAAATAATTCATTTTTGTACCAGCCACCAGAATCTCACTTGGGGGGGGGGGGGGGCGCGGGTGAAGGGGGTATGCCACCTAAAATAAACGCTTATGTAGTTTGGGTTCATTTCCTCATACACGCACAATTTTGCCCTCCCCCCCCCCCAAAAAAAAAAAAAAGAAAGTGAATGCTGATTGGCTGGGGGGGGGGGGGGGGGGGATTCCGGGAAAGGATTTGATTTCCACTGACTGGTGCTCGTAACCAGAAATTTCGATTAGGGCACAATGATATGAATCTATTTTCATTTGGTGACTCTATGAGTAGCTTTTCTTCCTAATTCAATAAATCAATACATGTATATTGATAGTCTTCCTTTCTTTTCTTGCCCATGAAAGACCCCCCCCCCCCCCCCCATTCCCCATCCATTAGGAGAAAAGATTTGATTTCGCCTACCTAGTGCTAATGATTAGAAACCTGAATTGATTCATATACATTGATCAGGGCACAGTAATAGGAGTCTATTTTCATTTGATGACTCTACGAGTAGTTATTCTTCCAATAAAGCAATACATGTATATTTATTGGGTCTTCTTTTATTTCATTTGACAGGTTCTTAATACCTCTTGATTCTTCTTGCATTGGAAAATGCCACCGAAGCGCAAGGACAGTAGCCCTCCCAACCCCTGCAGATCTGCTGCACAAATGAAGGAGCGGTGTATCATTCATGTTCCTGGGATCAAACATGGTTCCTTCACAGCTTTTGGTGAGCTGAGTAACCCTAATGAAAGGCTAAATGAGTTACAAAGTATTCGCAATAGACGCCTTGCAGAGCCATGCACATCGTCAAACCGAATGACCACCATCTGTGAAGGTATTCCAGACAAAGTCCGTGATGATGAAGGATACCATCGTGGGTGTTACCAGAGATTTACGATGAACCTCCACAGACTGCAATCTACTTGTACTCCGACAGCTGAACCAACTCAACAGATTCGTGCCAAACGAAAGAGAATGGCAGAATATGTAGTTTTTCATTCAGACTGTATTTTCTGTAATAAGGTTGGTAAAATCCATGTCATACAGTCTGGTTTACGCACGACACAAGGAACAACAACGTTTGAAAGAGATGGCTGGCGGAATGTGTTGGATGTAGCCGAGAAGACTAACCATGAAGAGCTGTTACGTCGGATCAGGGGTTATGATCTGTTTGCGTGTGGTGCGCGATATCATCCTAAGTGCCGAAAACAATACACTACAAATCCACAGTGCTGGAGGAGTGCGGATGCAGCAAATATCCAAAAACAATCAGAAGTAGAAGCAGCGCATGAGCAATGTTTCAGATCAGTTGCCCGTTATATTGAGGATACTGTTCTCATCAACCATAAGGTCGTTCCATTATCTACACTCCGCTTGCTCTTCATAGAGAAGTTAGATGAGACAAAGTTTGGTAATCCAAACTACCGTGCAGATCGACTCAGACGCAGGTTGGAAAAGGATTCTATCCTCGGCCCCAAACTGGCATTTACCAAGGTAGAGCCAGACGACAGCACATGGCCCTTCTGCCTCGTATACAGCGCAAGCATGTCTGTAGGTGAAGCAATAAGTCAGGCATACCAACTTGCGTCAAAAGATGCCGTTAAAGATGTTGCTTTGCTTCTAAGAGGTATAATTCTCAGGGCATTCAAGGCCAGCAAAGACCTTCCATGGCCACCCCAACCAAGTTCCTTAGAAGTCAAAGACGGAGTCATACCACCTGTCTTGCAAAGATTTCTGTCCTTTGTTATTTCCAACAATACTACACACCCTTCCGATCGAGTAGAACGTCTAATATTTTCAATCGGTCAAGATCTTTGCAGGGCAGTTTCGAATGGAGAGTGGAAACTGCCAAAACACATCCTACTCTGTATGACTCTGCGACATCTTTACAGAAGTCGGCAGCTGATAACACTTCTAAGCAGACTGGGGCACTCTGAAAGCTACTTGTTCTCGCTGGAGGTGGAGAATGCGGTTTCAGAGCTTTGGATCAAACGTCATCACTCTTGACTCCCCGCATCATGAAATCGCCCTGCAATGTTGTCTTTCATTCTAAATGGGACAATTTCAACCAACTGCTCTCTGGAATTCATGGCAGCCCTGCTCTTAACACTGCTGCTGGTATCATGCTACAGGAAGTGGAAAGCTCAGAAGAAGTCACAGAGCATTCTATCATGATCGAGTTGCTAAACTGAAAAATGTTGATCCTGGGTCATGGTACAAGCACATAAAGCTCATGACTTCACGTAGTCAGATCGACGAGTCAATCTACGTTCCGAATGTTGACCAGTCACAAGCTCGTATTATCGCTGAAGCTATCAATTCGCATTTCACCAATGTTTCCAATGACATACCACCGTTAGACCCGTCCAAACTTCCATCGCACAGAACACCTTATAGACCTCTTCCAAGAGTTGAACCTTGGGATGTGATGCGTGAATTGCAGAAAGTGAGCCCGGGAAAGTCTTCTGGGCCTGATGGTGTCCCTGCAAGAGTGATCAGAATGTTTGCCCCAGAACTGAGTTCTCCACTTAGTCATATTTTGAACTGTTCTTATTCTGAGTGCGTAGTCCCATTCCAGTGGAGGCAAGCAATTGTAGTTCCAGTTCCGAAAGAAAAACCTGCCAGACTCGATAAACTTAGACCAATTGCACTTACAGATCACTTTGCAAAACTTGCAGAGTTGTTCATAACTAGGTGGTTAATGTCAGCTGTTTCTCAATCCCTTGACATTAAACAATTTGGTAGTAGATCTGGTATGTCATCAACACATTGCTTAGTAGATATTGTCAACTTTCTCTCTAAAAATGCTGATAGGTTGGGCACTACGACTGTGATGGTAACAACTGATTTCTCTAAAGCCTTCGATAGGGTAGACCATTCTGTAATCATCTCAAAACTAGTCGAACTACACGTTAATCCCTTCCTCATATCTTGGATTGCCAGCTTTCTCACTGACCGGTCCCAGCGTGTTCGCTACCGTGGTTGTCTATCACCAAGTATGCTTCTAAATGCCGGAGTACCGCAAGGTACGCGGTTAGGCCCCGCCTTATTTTTGATCTTGATCAATGATGCCCTAATGTCATCCAGTGTTGATCGCTGGAAATACGTTGACGATATGACGATAGCGGAGTCAACAAAGCGGGGATCGGTCGGTGTGATGCAAGCTACCCTGCAGGAACTAGACAACTGGTGCACTACAAATAACATGCAACTGAATGCTTCTAAATGTCATGTAATGCGAGTTGACTTTGGTAAAGCTGTGTTGCCCCCTGTACAATGTAGTTTAAATTGTCAGACCTTGACTGAAGTTGATGTTGTAAAGATCCTCGGTGTACTGCTACAATCCAACCTTAAGTGGGATAGCCATGTGAGTGCCATGCTCTCTAAGGCTAGTAGAAGATTGTTTATGTTAAGATCTTTGAAACCTTTCAAGCTTCCTGTAAAAGATCTGCTAACAATATACACAGGATACGTGAGACCCTTGTTAGAATATGCTGTCCCAACATGGCACCCAGGCCTAACTAAACATCAGTCTCTCCAAATTGAAAGGGTACAAAAACGAGCCCTAAGGATGATTCTAGGAGAACGTTATGGCCCGTATTCTGAACTCCGGTTTAACTTAAACTCGAGTCTAAGTGTGGTTTAAATCTGCCCTTTAGACCGGAGTTTAAGAAAATCATATTCTGAACTCCGGTTTAACTTAAACTCCGGTCTAAGCGTGGTTTAACTTTGTACAGAAAGTTAGACTGCAGCTAGGGGTAGTTTAAGTCCGGTTTAACTTTTCTTCATGCATGGCCACCGCAGGATAATGTTTGCAACTGAGGCGGAAGAGTGGTATTACGAAAGGTTTTAAAGTCTGCTGGCACCAGCTTAGAGAAAGGTAAATTTACCTTCGTAAAGAGGAAAATCTTCTTTTTCTTTTTCTTTTTAGCTGGATCTAGAATCGTAGTTAGATTTAACATTTACCGGCAGTATTCATGACAAGTGCTGTCATTATCGCAGAACTGACTTTGCAACAATCTTCCGCGCTCGCGCGCGAGCAAGCATAGCTCTTTACACCCTAACCCGAGCCGGGCCGGCCGGCCCAGCCGACGCGACCGATACCCTTTTATCTCATCCCACGCAGTGCTGAGCTAGCTAGCTGAGCCAGGCTAGGTCGGAGCTGACTGTTGTTGGGAAGTTGGGTTCCGAAGTTACAGCTACAGAAAAAAAAAATCAACGAAACTAGAAAAACAGATCCAGAGATTATTGCAATTCCGCCTGCAATTTTAAAATTTGACAGCTGACTCACTCAGATTTAACGTTAAAACTCAACTCTGCTCGACCTCTAACGTACGGTATAACGTTAGGCTATAGCCAATATCTTACTTCAACCTTCGATCGTACTAAAATAGGGTCTAACTTTTAGAATCTATATAGGCCTAACTTGTTAGTAGTTAGTACAGTAGACTTAGTCTTAGACCAGTAACAAACGTAGTTTAGTCTTTACAACTTTCACTATAAAGTTTAGCTTTCAGTATAACTAGTTGATTTTCTTGTTATTTGTTCATATCTGCGTGATAACCTGATGAGTTGCAGATCGAAAAGCTTCATTATCATTTTAATTTGTTATCGTTTTAATAATGTTTTAATATGTTACTGTTTAAAGCCATTTATAAAGTATGTCTGACGTTGGAATATCTATAGTATTTAGAGTCGAGATGCTGTCTTGGAAAAAGGAGAAACAATAATAAAGTTAGTCCAGGAACTTGGCAATACATTGTCACCAGATTATTTTTGTAGGCCATGCAGCAGCTAGTAGCAACTAACGTCAGGTTCTAAAGTATCACAGTGCCCTTTTTATTATACATCTATGACATAGGCCTAGATCTATAGATGTCTGAAGTAGATCTAGCTAGGCCTAACTCTTGATTACATGCATTCAAATTGCGTACTACATGTATTATCTCCGAAAATGTGCCGTTCATATGGTACCCGGTAAAGTGTACAACCGTATTGACTTTTCAATGAAATGAAACGAACAAGTTTGTTTTTCGGTCTAAAAGTAGGCCTACTGTATAGGGTATAGGTCTAAATTAGCTCTAACTGTTTTTTAATTAATTACCTCTAGATCTAGATATGGTATATCTTATGTTTTGTTTTTGTTGTTTTTGTTTTCAAAATGGCCCCTGTGCCTCATAACAAAATAGATATCTAATCTCTCAGGCTATAAATTATAAAGAAGTCTATAGCCTGGGTCCTTTCCTGTTGCTCTGAATCTAGACCTAGTCAAATTTACAAAGTGACGGTGTTGCTTTGCCTCACCAATCAGTGGCAGGTGGGGGTTCACGAGGTCCGGACACCCCCCCCCCCCCCCCATTTTTTTATTTTTCATTTTTGCTTTGCTTTGTCAGACATAACTCTAAGTCATCAAACTTTTTTATTTCCCTGAAATCAACCCCCAAATCTGAAGCTTTTTTTGTTTGTTTTTGTTGTGTGTCAATTGCTTGAGCCCCTTTTCAAAATACAAAATCCTTGATCCGCTCTGCTCCCACATGATGGACAGGCCTAATTGTTGGATACATGTAGATCTAACTTTAGTTTTAGATCTAGAGTCTACCATGATTTTTTTTTCGCCAGCCCTCAAAAAGTTGTTCAGTGGGGGCAGGGGTTATCAGATGTTTTCCTCTATAATTATCCGACAAGCAAAAAAAGGGGGGTTTCTTGCCGGGTCCCCCCCCCCCCCAGCCATTTTGAAATGGAAGAAGGAGCTGAATACAGAGGCGTAGTGCCTGCGTTCGGTATCTTCCCTAGGACTAGGTATCCATACATGCAATAACGTAGGATAAACCGACCAACCTAACCTTAAATAGTCGTTCATTATGATCCAGAAAACTCCAGTAGGCTAATCATGACAAATGAAGTGCCAAATGGTATGCCTTTAATTTGTGTATAGAGTATTTCATGACATTTCTTGATTAAACATCCTAAAAATGAAAGGAATAAGCAAATTTCAGCCTTCTTGAAGATAAATTCAGCTCTACTGGGCATGTGCAGTAGCAGCAGACTACATCTCCATGGCAACTAAACCACAGTTTAACTTAGACTGGACTTAGACTCTAGTTTAACTAAACTGGACTTTCAGAAACAGAAATGGAGTTAAACCCGACATGCAGTCTAAGTCGGGTTTAGTTAGACTCTGGTTTAACTTAGACTGGAGTTTAAGTTAAACCGGAGTTCAGAATACGGGCCAATGTATCATATTTCAGTGCCCTCCAGTTAAAACTCGCAGGCAAGATTTATGCCGCAGATTTGCATTGTCATTGCTTAAGTCACCTCAGTTCAGGGACTGGCTTCCAGCACCCCGCCAGACCAGGTACTCTTCAGCCTTAAGAAGATCAGTACAGTATCCTGTAGTGAAGTGTAGAACTGAAAGGTACAGGAGAAGCCCAATTCCATATCTAATTGAGTCATTAAATGCTTTGTAATGATGTTGGGAAGACTTGGCTCTCTCTCTCCTCTCCCCTCCTCTCTTTCTCCTCTCTTGCAGCTCTTTATTTCTTTATATCTAATTCTCCCACTTATCTTCTCTTGTCATCTATTTCTTTTTCATCTTTTTCTTTCCTCCTCCTCTCTCCCTCTCCTCATCGTAGTTAGGTCTCCCAAGTCAGTGTAAGAGAGCCATTGACTGACTGATTAATGTAATCTCATGTACACGTTGGCTGTATGGTTTACCTCGTTCTTTCACCATTACATGTATGTATGGTATGAAGTTATAATGACATAATACATGAACTCAATTATTTAAACAAGTTTTTAAATCGGACGCTGTATGTATTTTGTAGTTAGGTGCCTCACAGGTGTATCCTCTTTTACTCTCTCTCTCTCTCTCTCCTCCCTCTCTGTATTTATCTCTCTCTCTCTCTCTCTCTCTCTCTCTTTTTTCTCCTTTTAACCTAATTCCTTCTTCTTGTGCGGCACACCTGTCAAAGGGCTTGCTTTTAAAATAGTATTCCAGTTGTTGTGTATGTAGTGCAATAATAACTATTATATGATACTGTAGGTTACGAGAAATGTAATTTTATATTTCTCTTTTTATTTTTGTCAGAACAAAACAAGCTCAGATTTTTAAATGTTGTATGTGTATTTAAATTGAACAGTTTGGGTATTGTTTCTTTCCTCACTACAGTGTGTATTTTATAATTTTGTAACCATTGCTCTATATTAAAGGAGAATTAACCCCTGATTACAAATTTACTTATATTGGAAGGTGTAATATATTCCTACTTATTGGCCTAAATCATTTTCTAATAAGATATCAGAAAAGGGTATAAATAAAGATATTCCAACACCCGGTATCGTCTCGTACTCATTTACATGGGGGCTGCCATTTTCTTGCTGATTTGGAGTTGTACATGAACCATTGAGAAATGTTCCAGTCAGGAAGACATTTTGAATCCAAATCCTAAATTGATTTTCTTCATTACCTAAAATCCCATATGTGACGGAAAATATAAAGTGGGTGTTTACATGTATTATAAAAATTAAATCTTTATAATGATACTTTTAAATTGTCTGGTTTTGCTTAACAAAAATCTATTTTCTTGGGTTTGCCAAACAGAGCAGAACATAATATATGCAGCATGCATTCCGACTTTTCAAGTCCATTATCCGAAAGCAGGTGAATGCATAGTTTGCCGCTATAGATGCGCAGGGAAGAAGCATCCATAAAATTTGAATTAATTTTCTCCGTCCCATACGTCCAGTATCGAGAAAAATAGATTTCTATTAAGCGAATATCGATTTTCAACAGAAATACATAAGGAAATCTTCAGTTTAAAAATAAATTGACATATCTATTCTATATTTTTAATCTCAAATGGGTTTTTAATTTTGAAAAAGGCAATTGAGCATTTGGATTAAGAAAATCTTCTTGTACACATAAACAAAATGGCAGCGCCCATGTGCTTCTAGCAGACGATACATATTGCTAGCAGATGGTAAATTTTGCTCAGAAAATCTTGATTCGTATCGATCTCGTATATTTTGACGCGAAGCCATATAGTCTAACAAGTAGGAATAAATAACACCTTTGAACACTATCGTCTTTATTTTTGAGCGTAATTCTCCTTTAATGTTCAGTGCTCCATTCAGCTTTGCAATGTATCTGTTTGGCTACGTCATTAGTTATATTGTTTTATCATACAATTCATAATTAATCGGTTTTTAGGAATTTACACTCATCAGTATTGCCTACGGTTATCTCAATTTCCTTTTTTTCCCCCTCTCAGTTACCATTCAATGTTAGATTCACAATCCAGATTTCATCATTATAATCCAGCTTCCGTTGCACACCACTATTTTAAATTTTCGGTTTTCTTGCAAACTTTGCAAAGTTGAATGGAGTTAATAATTTATCATATATGGTAAATTGGTTCTATTTTTGTTTTTTTTTCATTTCCTGTTTACAATTATGCAGTAGCCGTTTTGTCAATTTTATGTGTATATTTTACTTTGTTCAATCATTTGTAATTCAGCCTCTGGCTGCAAGAATTGATTTTTATGCATGAATGAATAAACACCATTATTCCTGTCAGGTACAGGAATCACATCATCCTCATAGGGACCTTTCATGCAATCATGAACTATCTAAATATGCTCGGACACAAGATGGCTGGTTCTGGTTACTCCGATATCATCGTAGAGGCGAACCTCACTACATCTGGCTGCCTTAGAGGAGTGCTGAATGGAAAGAGCTATGAGAAATCCCTGTGGTGTGTCAAAGCAGTTAGTGAAGCATTAGAACGCCTTCTGCTCTCCACCTTCATTGCCCAGAGGGGTGATACTAACAGTGACTCCACAAATGCCGATGTTCTTGATGCCCTTATCAAGTCATGCAACGAGGACAATTTCCTGTCTGCTGTACAAGATTCGACGGTCTGCCAATACCTAAATGACTACGGCACATTCCAAGACAAAGTGCGTGCTGGGGAGCTTGGAAAGACCGCTCAGTTCTGGATGTCATTCTTGGACCACGCTCGTCGAATATTCTTACTCATATATGCAGTGAAGACCAACAATCTGAAGGTATATCACAAGTGTATGGGTGAAATGGCAGACCTATTCTTCAGCTTTGGAGGAATGAACTATGCGAGGTACCTGACCTGGTTCGATATCTTCCTTTGCAACATTGAGAAGAGTCACCCTGGAGCGTCACAGTTACTGGAGAATGGAGCCATATCCGTTGCCTGTTCTACGATTCCTGGCAACCAATGCGCCGTGGACAAGACCATGGAGGAAACATTCATGAAGTTTGCGAAATCTCGTTGTGGGGCAGGAGGATTTGGACTGACTGGTATCCTACAGAACTATGGGTCATACCAACGATGGATACGTACCACTTCTGAGCGTAGCAAGTATTATCAAGCTACACTAGAGATGAGCGGCATGCATGGTGATAGTGATCAATCAAGACCTGGCAAGCACCATGAGCAAACACAGTCGGAAATCAATCGAAGTGAAGCTGCAGTGAAAAGAGTCCTAGATGCCTTTGATGGATATCTGAACCCTTTTCAAGTGGATGATAAGGACCATCTGTACATGTTGTCATCTGGAAATCAAGCAACCCCTGATGTAGAGCAAGATGTTCTACGTGCTGAAGCAGCTGGTAGATCTGAGAAAGAGATGTTTGTCCGTGAAAGACTCGACAACGGTGATAAAGATGGAGAAAGAAAGGATTTCTTTGGCAGATCAAGAGACTCAAGCTGAAGACTATGGAGAAGACAAACAAGACAATAAAGCTGTCATCTGTGCAAGGGAACGTCATTAAGTACCAGGAACAGGGAGATGTTGCCTTTCAAATACTTGTAAAGTCCCAGCTGCTGTCTCGGCCAGTTGATATTGAGGAACTGATGTCATATTCCATTACACCTGTGCCCCACACTCTAGGGACCCCAGATGGATTTATGGCGAAGACAAACAAGGCAGCATCTGTACATTACCTGACGAGGGATGTGAATGATGCTGTGCTTCCAAGTAGAACCGCTGGAGAGACACTCTTCATTGAAGATGGTAATGCATATTTTCATGTGCTGAAGGATGTGCCCCAAACCTTCAAGAAGATCTGTCTCAAGTTATTGGACCAGTTAGGCCATAAACCAGACATTGTCTTTTCCACTGATATGTATGTGGACAACTCTATCAAATCCCAAGAGCGGCTTCGTCGGGGATGCAGTGACAAAATTCTCTTGGAAGGCATGAACACACGCAAGCCTGCTGATTTCAAGGCATTTCTACAGAATGATGAGAATAAGAAACAGCTGTGTAAACTCATGCTTAATGTCTGGAGCTGCCCAGAAGCCGCACAGAGATTAGAAGGAAGGAAAGTTATACTAGTCGTCGACGGGGTTCCATTCCAGCTCACATCTCTGGACGGGAAGTCAGTGCAGCAGCAGAAGATGACAGAGCTGATATCAACCCAAGAGGAAACAGATACTCGTGTCATTCTGTACATGTTCTTTGCAAAGGATCAGGGTTACAGGCAAGTTGTTGTGCACTCTCCCGACAGTGATATATTTTTCATATCACTACACTATGCAGAAAGGCTGAGACCTCTGACCATCTTCTTTGACACTGGAAGTGGGAGCAAACGGAGACTCTTGAACATCACTGACATAGCTCAAGACCTAGGCCCTAGCTTTAGTGAGTCGCTGCTTGGTATCTACTGCTTCACAGGTGAAGACTGCAACTGTGCATTCAAAGGAAAGGGAAAGGTGACCCCTCTGAAGAAGCTTGAGAAGAAACCACGATATCACGATTGCTTTACTAAACTTGGTGACTGTTGGGAGGTGACGGAAGAGCCTGTTCGTGAACTAGAGGAATTTGTTTGCGCCATGTATGGCTTTCCGAGAGTTAAGCAGGTCAATGCTGTTCGAGCCATAATGCTGAAGAAGATGGTTGGTGAAGGGAAAATCATTAAGGCATCTTCCAAGGTGGATTTGTCTCGGATGCCCCCATGCAAGAAATCCCTAGTCCCCCACATCAAACGTGCAAACTACAGGGTAGCTCAGTGGAAACGTTCACATGTACCCATTCCAGAAATTCCACCTCCAGTGGGAAATGGTTGGACCCGTGCAGGAGACTTCATAGAGCCAGTTTGGTCAGAAGGACCCATCTTACCACACCAACTGGATGAACTGTTGGCGGATATCACAGATCAGCATGACAAGCGATCAACAAACGAGGAAGATTCTGATGACGATACTGATGCCCATTCCATTGATGATTCGGATTTCTCAGACCTTACTGAAGATTCTGATAATGACTAAACTAGCGTTCCCAGAGTATGAAATTTAGTTACCTGTTAACTTGTTCTGAAGTGTTTCTAAATTATGCGCAAATTATGGTGATTTCACAGTTTCTAAAATCTTCGTCTAACAGATTTTATTTCTTTCAATACTGCCCTTGGAAAATGAATTCCCTACTGAGTATGTTGAATTTAATAGATGCAAATACTCAGTGATCAGTTTCTTCCCTCAACAATATAACAACCAAATGTGATATTACGCAAAGAACAATTACACCAAACTTGCAGACAATATTAATTATGCGCCCTAGAAATCGTGCCATCTGTCATGCTTTGTAACTGACAAAGTATATTTCATATACTTTTTTCTACCTCCAGGAAGCTGTGGGTGGACTCGTGCAGGAGACTTCATAGAGCCAGTTTGGTCAGAAGTACCCGTCTTACCTCACCAACTGGATGAACTGTTGGCGGACATCAGATCAGCATGACATTGGTGAACAAATGAGGAAGATTCTCGTGACGATACTGATGTCAAGTCCATTGATCCATTGATAATTCAATTTCTTTTAGTTTTAATGAATATGCTGCTATGGAGGCAAGAGAAGTGCATTCTCCAATAACTTGTGCTAAGCTCAAACGGATCAAGGACGTTTATGGTAAGCCATAGAATGTATGTAATTTGGAACGATGAATATTTCATAGGAGATTGGTATTAGGATAAAATTGTGAATAGTTGACGGAGGATTTGTTTAGTTTTGCAAGGTCATACATTTTATTTCAGGCTCTATTTTGAGTTCATTTTATCAGAAGGAATGAAATGTTACATATTTTGCTCTTCTATAATAGAGAGGCAGAATGCCACATTCGTTTACTCATTTTCTATTTTTCCTCACTGCACTGAATAATAGTGTGTTAACAGTTTTATGATAAACTTGAATACGATAGAGGTACATGCAGGATACACGATATATCCCCTTTTCATTTTCGCAGCAATTTGGGAACTATTTTTGCGAAATGACAACAACCAAAACAAGTAGTGTTCAGCTAAAAACAATAATGAAATCATCAATGAAAGATTGGAATTCAAAAATTTGGAAATGTTCGCAAACCAGGCTGAGTGACGTTTACATCATACATTTAACATGTTGTTAACAGGCGATGTAGACCCCCGCCCCCCTTGCCCCACATCTGTATGGCACTATATAAATATATCAATGAGAATAATAATTTCATTATTGGCACATATATTGCATAGCCCTAGCATGTACATTCAAATTAACTTCCATAGATCTTGTTACGTCCTAGTCATTTGTTTTATACACAAAAAGGGAAACAAAATTACCAGCAGTTGCCATGGCAACAGAAATTCTAATATGTATCAAATTGTGTGACATAGTGATGCAAACATCGTCATCTTTTTTTTTTTCTTATAGTCGATTATCATAGAATTGCAGGTTAAAATTAGGAAGTTCATTATGCTTACTGTGTAAAACTGAGAAATCTGGAGAAAAAAAATACGCGAAAACAAGAGGTTTGTAATACGCATAACATGCTACTATGGCAATAGATAATTGAGTTCCTCTTATTATGTTGTGTATGCTTCAGAGTGATGGGAATGTAATTAAACACCACAAATATTGTATCAAACCCATACTGAAGTGATTGTTTTCATGTCTAAGCAATTTTCTTTGAAAAAAAATATGAAATTCTTCTATTCTACTTAGATTTTCATTCATGATAACTGTTGCCATGACAACACACATTTTGACATGGATATATTTTTTTTATATCAAAATGTGTAGAACAGTACTGGCAAGAACGCTACCAATTTTCATACCAATCTGATGACCATACAGAAAGTTACAGGTCAAAATGTGACGGTAGTACAAAGGGACCTCTCAACAAAATTTGAAAAGGGCATTTTTTGACCACCTTCACGCCCCCTTGATTTTCCCTATTCGGGGCAACTTTTTCTTCTTGTTAACATCTTGAATGTTTTCAAGCATATTATGAAGAAGTTAAATAAGTTGGTTTCGTTTAGTCCGGGGGGGGGGGGGTGCACGGATACCCCTCTTAGATACCCTACTAAATCGGCTGCGAGAGAAGAACGAGTTCAGCTACTCGAGTTGAAACGAAACGAAATAACCATCCTTGAACTAAAAAAAGAACTTAACGAAACCAGAGTGAATGACGAAGAGAAAGTAACACCCAATACCAAACCCAAAATTCCTAAATTACCTGTTTTTAAGGAATGATCTAGACAGTTACCTAGTACGATTTGAAAAGTATGCGCAGGCACAAGGCTGGCCAACTGATACTTGGGCCCTGAACCTTAGTGCCTTGCTGTCAGGCAAAGCGTTACAAGTCTGTGCAAGGCTAACGGTCGGAGACTCTCAAGACTACAAAAAAGTGCGAGAGGCCCTCTGCAAACGTTTTAACCTGACCGAGGAAGGCTTTCGAAGAAGATTTCGGAACGCCAAACCAGAGAAGGACGAAAATTCACAAGAATTCATACTAAGGTTAGAAAACTTGTTTGATAAGTGGGTGCAACAGGCAAACATTGGTAATGATTTTTGTCAGCTGAAAGTTCTGATGGTTAGGGAACAGTTTTTGAGCAAGTGTTCACCAGATTTATTAATTTTCTTGAAGGAACGAGGCGTGAGCGGTCATCGTTCTCACACTTCAGTCAACCGGATAGGAAGCCGAGCTCGACGACACCTAATCGTCCGACGACCAGTCAGCCATCGAAGCCAAACCAATCAACACGTCCACTGGGACTACTTCATCGAACGCGTCCTCCTAGGACATGCTACATATGTAAGAGACCTGGGCACCTCGCCCATGAATGCCGGTTTCAACGAACTCCAGTTCGTGCGTCGTTTCTTCAAGAGACCGAAGAAGAACTTGAGGAGCTGGTTGGTGATGAAGAAGGTAATCATTTGAAGGGGGAAGACCATGAACCACAAGATTCCTCTTTTCATGACGATAATAATCAGGCACATCCTGATCAGGATGTTGTCGCTTTTTGTGCTTTCCCTCAACAGCTCGAAGATTGTTGTATTGAATCGGACCGAGTGACTCTCGGATGTGGTCATCAGCTACCAATCTTATTGGCCGCATGTGGGGAAAATAATTCCAGTGACATGCCAGTATGTGAAGGCCGGGTTGGAAAACACTCAGTTCAAGTCTTGAGGGACAGCGGGTGTAGTGGTGTCATCATCCGCCAGGACTTGGTCAAGGATGAACAATTTACCGGACATCATAGAGTTTGTGTACTGATCGATCACACGGTAAGAAAGATGCCTGTGGCACGAGTACACATTGATACCCCATTCTATAGAGGCCAAGTTACTGCCCTTTGTGTAAAAAACCCTATCTATGATCTTGTTTTAGGGAACATACAGGGAGTTCGCTGTGCATCTGATCCTGACCCCAACTGGGAACCTGTCTCCTCAACGGAAGACGAACAACAACCCACTGATGTACTGATGTACATCAGGCCCACGCCGTTCAGACCAGAGCACAGAAGGCAAGGACGGAGAGACCAGCCCAACCTCTGAAGGTGCCTTCCCCCATCACAGATGTGGTGACAGCAGAATCCCTGCGCAGAGAACAGCAATTGGACCCCTCTCTCAGCCATTCCTTCAAGTTAGCAGAGAACAGCGATCCAAAGATTGGTAAGGATGGGTCTGTTACTCGATTTCTGGTTGAAAAAGGAATTCTGTATAGAGAATACAAGTCCACCCATGCAGATGTAAATGACTTACAAGTAGTTCTACCCCAGTCACTTCGCAGCCAAGTGATGAAAATTGCCCACGAATCACTCCTTGGGGGTCATCAAGGAATAAAGAAAACTTCAGACCGAATTCTGATGAGTTTTTATTGGCCGGGCATACTTGGGGACATATCCCGCTACGTTCAGTCATGCGACATTTGCCAGAGAACTTTCCCAAAAGGAAGAGTTCAGAAAATCCCCTTGGGTGACATGCCCATCATAGACACGCCATTCAAGAGGGTTGCGGTAGATATCGTGGGGCCCATAGAACCAAGAACTTCTAGAGGTAACAAGTACATACTTACCCTAGTAGATTTTGCCACTCGCTACCCTGAAGCGGTGCCTTTGAAAAATATTGAAGCTGTAACTATTGCCGATGCTCTTGTTGACATTTTCTCTCGTATTGGTGTGCCACAGGAGATTCTGAGTGACAGAGGATCCCAGTTCACATCAGGCTTGTTTGCAGAGGTAACCAAGCTGCTGTCGATGCGGCAGTTGTTTACTACTCCCTACCACCCAGCCGGGAACGGCTTAGTTGAAAGATTCAACGGCACACTGAAGACGATGCTCCGTAGAATGTGTGCAGAAAAGCCAACTGATTGGGACCGATACCTGGGGGCGTTGCTCTTCGCGAGGCGTGAGGCCCCACAGGCCAGCCTAGGATTCTCACCGTTTGAACTAATCTACGGGAGGAGGGTTCGAGGACCACTATCCTTGCTGAAGGAGTTGTGGACGGGTGAGACACCACACGAGGAGACGAGAACTACATATGAGTACGTCTTTGACTTGCAGAACAGATTACAAGACACCTGCAAGTTAGCCCATGAGCACCTCAAGAAGGCAAAAGAGGAACAACGTGCATACTACAACAAGAAAAGTCGTAACCGTTCCTTCAACATCGGGGATCAAGTACTGTTGCTCCTTCCTACTTAACGCAACAAATTACTTCTCCACTGGAAGTGACCATTTCCTGTGGTTGGACGGCAAGGCCCATGCGATTATCAAATTGATCTCCATGGCACAGTCGAAACTTTCCATGCTAACCTCTTGAAAGCATATCACTCCAGAGTTGAAAGTGCAGCTATGATCATTGAAGGTTCAGACACTCCACTACCCAGCAGATCTGTTTGTTGTCAACCTCCTGTGTTGAAAGCAAGCGAAGGCCCTCAGCACGTACTTGTCAGTGAAAATCTAACTGAAGCACAACAAGCGGAAATGAAAAGTCTGTTGCGTGAATACCCTGACGTCCTCACCGATCTTCCTGGAAGAACTCATGTCTGTGCACATGAGATTAAACTCACCTCCACTGAACCCTTCCGGAAGAAGCAGTATCCTATTCCCCATGCGTTACAAAGAACCGTGCGGGAGGAAGTGGAAAGTATGCTGAAAATGGGAATCATTGAGCCGTCACAGTCGCCGTATGCATCACCCATCGTACTCATCGATAAAAAGGACGGGAGTAAACGGTTTTGCATAGATTTCCGTACCTTAAACAGAATGACAGTGTTTGATGCAGAACCTCTACCTGATCCGGAGCACATCTTTGCTTCCATATCCCAAGACACATTCTTCAGTAAATTTGATTTGATTAAGGGTTATTGGCAGGTGCCTGTGGAGGAGAATGCTAGACCCTACACTGCCTTCCTCACACCCTCAGGGTTGTTTCAGTTTTGCATGATGCCCTTTGGCCTCGTCAATGCACCGGCCACCTTCACAAGGATGATGCGACAAGTGCTACAAGGCTTGGAGAAGACCGACAATTTCATCGATGACATCCTCATACACACTCAGACATGGGACGATCACATACGTGTTGTTCGTACACTTCTGGAGAGGCTTCGTGATGTTGGTCTGACAGCTAAGCCAAGCAAATGTGAGGTTGCATGTCCGTCCCTCCAATTTCTTGGCCATGTAGTAGGTAACGGCACGATGCAGCCCCAGTGCAACAAGATCACTCAGATCAAGGATGCCAAACCACCTCGTACCAAGAAAGAACTTCGATCGTTTCTCGGCTTCGTCGGGTATTATCGACGTTTCATCCCGAACTTTGCTGCTTTGGCTTCCCCCCTTACCGACCTTACCAAAGCTAAACTACCTAACCAAATCGAATGGGGAGACAGTCAAGAAGAATCTTTCAAGGCGCTGAAGGCACATCTTGCATCATCTCCCATTCTTCAGCTCCCCGACTGTGACAAGCTGTTCTACCTTCGCACAGATGCATCCAATGCGGGCATCGGAGCGGTCCTCCTCCAGGAAAAGGATGAGACGGGCGAGAAGTTTCCTGTGAGCTATGCCAGTCGAAAACTACTTCCTCGAGAAAAATCATATGCCACGGTAGAGAAGGAAGCTCTGGCCATCGTATGGGGCATACAGAAATATGAACCATACTTATATGGGCGAGAGTTTGTGCTCCAGACTGACCATCAGGCCCTGACGTATTTGCACAGAGCAAAACAGTCCAATGCCAGAATCATGCGCTGGGCGCTGACCCTGCAACCATACCGATTTAGGGTTGAGAGCCTCAAGAGCTCCCAGAACGTAGGAGCCGATTTTCTGAGCCGAGCGGAGTTCAGAGAGTAAGAGATTAGTACTATAGAGTTCAAAGATTAATTCTGCAGAGTTCAGAGATTAACTCTGAAGAGTTCAGAGAATTAATTCTTGTATAATATTATAGTGTTGGTTTTTCTTCCGATAACTCTTGTCTTTGATTTATCAACAACAAAAAATAAAATAATAATAATAACAAAATTATTTTTTTTAAAGGTAAGGAGGGAGGAAATTGTCAGATGCTGTCCTGTTCTTTGCATTAATTACATTCTTTATCTTTTTATCTAGATTCAGTCCAGAGAGGAGCTACAATTTATTTAACTTTGTGATGCAAATTATCTGGGAGTAAGGTGATATGTGAGGGGTTTCTCTGCCTGTTTTAGTGCTACTGGGCAGAAGCATTTGATTTTTGGTAGAGGAGAGACCTGTTCCTCCTGTTGGCCAGCAAAGCCATGCTAGCAGGATTTGCCAAGCTCAGAATTGTCAAGTTAAAATTGTGGCTCCTCTTTTATGGGGACTTGGACACTGCCGCCACTGACCGTCTCCAGGCTAGACTGTATGAAACTGGGCGGAGCTCTCCTTTCCTGTGTGAAGCCAACTTAGTGACTGGCAATTCGGCTTAGTGATCTCCTTCGTGACCCACCTTGGATCTGTGTGACCAGGGTAATCGATTTCATGCTCCTCACCCATAGTCGCATGCAGGAACCTGACTCCGGTCGCTGGTCTGCCATCCCGGCATATCTTCGCGTGATAGAGAAAAAGACCATTCTCTATCGCGGTAAGCCCTATCATACCTATTTTCAAACAAGCCTACGAGGACTTGAAACGGCTATATGAACATGTACTGATATTGCGGATGATTGAGGCTAATTATCTTCACTCCAAAACGGACTTAATGGACAATAGGGAACACCCTTCCGAGATAATTGAGATCTCTCCAGCAATTCAGTGTATTTGTATTCATTACATGTACTGACCATTATATGTGAAGTTTCTTGATTAAATTCTAATATTCTGTATTACTGTTTTGAGTTAAACAACCCAATGCAGCAAGGAATCTTTGTTTAGTTTTCTTTGGATTGTGTATACTGTAAATTTCCACCGAGTTTAAGTAACAATGTTTTTTTGTACTGCCGGCATTAAGTTAAGTGACCATTATTATGTTATATATGCTCTTCATTTGTGAAATCTCAAACAAGAAATGTGTACCACCATGACTGGATTGAAGTAAAATTCAATTATATTAAATAAGACTGGAATCGTACAGCTTATAGTGACTTGTACTTTGTGTTGTCCAAGCTCAAATCTGACAATGATATATTTTTCATTTTCCTTCAGACTTTCAGAAAATAATTTCTTACATTCTCTGAGTAAAGCAAAAACTAAAATAAATATCATAATTGATAGGATTGAATATATCATAAAGAAAGTAAATGTGAGAAAATTACAATTCCCGACCGGGATTCGAACCAGGGACCCTGGATTACATGACCAGTGCTCTACCAACTGAGCTATCTGGGCTCTCGTCGAAGCAATGTAACAATCTCACATAATTATAGCCCCTCTCTTTCCATCGAGCGTAGGGGGTACATCCATACCAATTCCATGCGTACGTTATATAATGGCCTACCAATGAGACAGGTCTTCCCTCTAAAGTCGGGCAAATCCATGCCAACGAATTTCTATAAGAGAACAATTTGAATTTGTAATTAAATATCATAATTGATAGGATTAAAGTAAATTGAATATATCATAAAGAAAGTAAATGTGAGAAAATTACAATGCCCCGACCGGGATCGGGGCATTGTAATTTTCTCACATTTACTTTCTTTATGATATATTCAAAAAAGTAAATTGCTTTACAAACTGGTCAAAATATATACCCGTAACTGAAAATTCTTGGACAAATATATACCATGAACGCTTATGTTATTGAATACCTCCACTATAGGAATCATTCATTTTCATTTGAGATTGAATATGCATTTGTTATTAGTTGAGTTATCAATATGTTGGCGGAAGTGTAAATATTGTATTTATACAATTTTGTTCAGTGGGAAGAACTATATAGCTCAAAGTTTGTTACAAGTCAAATATAATAACCAACGACATCTTATCATTATATATATTAGTAATAAATTCCGTGATACTCTATGGGTAAACTATAATAGTTGGTGATAATACCTAACACGGTCGAGCAAAGACTTTCAAATTTATGTTATGATTCTAAATAATTTCTTATTTGTGTCACGTAATCTATGTTTGCGTGAGCCATTTATGTTCAGATTGCAGAGATATATTTCGTTATAGGAAAGCATATAACCATGAAATCTTGTAATACATATTCTTTGTGATGATAATGCATATTACTGCTGAAGGGTAAAAAAAAACTTGTCACAGATTCATTTCAATTCAAATAGGTGTTTATAAAAACAATCATATAAAACAACATTTCATATGACTATTCTTTTGGATGAAATTACATCACATCCAAAGGAATATACATGAGTACCATTAAGATACATCCAAGAAGAAAAAAAACCCCCGGCTAGATTATCAACTGTAAAGTGTTACTTGCAATTATCGTTGAAAATTGTGCACTTTTGTCTAAATGCACCAAATTTTGCACATGTGTTAAGAATTCCATTCTGAACAATTTTTGATATGAAGCACTTTCAAAAACGCAAATTCGGAGGGAATTTTGGGCTAAATTGTAATGGAATTCCTGCACTCTTAGAACTAGGTGGTAAAATAACATGTGGTTAAACAGTTGTGGTAAAAATATGTGTCAAAATGTACACATATATGTGTAGAAGCATGAAACAAGGGTACACAGCATGCGAGTTAGACGTTTACACCTGCACCGCGGTAAAAAGAAACCCGATTCTGATCAAACTTCGTAAACATGTCAAAATGTTACCCCATTTGTGGTAATCATCAACACACTTTCACCATGAACACGATGACAAAGATAGCGGACAAAATATACAGCTCCTCATTGTACTCTCCACAATTGCTGTGGTAGACAAAAGAACATCCCTTCATTATTATGTGAAATAAGTAGACCAGGTGAATATGCAAGTGACACCTGTTCTACATATTTTTACATAATAGCAATGAAGGGATGTTCTTTTGTCTACCAGGGCAATTGTGGAAGGTACAATGAGGAGCTGTATACTTTGTCCGCTTCTTTGTTCGCCATGTTCATAGTGACGTGTGTGTGTAGGCGCGAAACGCGGCCGGGTACGATTAGCCAGGATTAGCTTCGTGAGTGTCAAAAAAAAATAAAAAATTTGGCTATACGCCTTTTACATCACGAAGCCAGGCGTTTATCCCCAGCAATCTAATTGCGCACGGGTTAGCAGGACATGAAAATGCCCTGAAATAACACTTTTCTGATAACTCCCGCGACCGACAGGCCATTCCCCACAGCGTTTCCTCATAGGGAAACGTTTTGAATTAGAATGTCTTTTTGATCGTACGTATTTTTACCAAAAAATCCAAATAAAGATCATAAGAAATTTCAGAGAACTCACCAGTGTTTGTGTATCCATGCCTCCTCTTGTCATGCAGATATGAAATGGCGGCTGCGCGCGACGGAGCGCGATACGACCATAATTGAAACTATACGTCGCCGACAGCGCGCGCCGTCGCACGCAGCCGCCATTTTATATGTCATCTCTTCATTTAAAGGGATACTCAACCGCAGATTGTGGAGGTTTTTATGCCGCGAGAGGACACGCGTGATCGTTACCTGATCATCAGTGTTGCCACAGCTAAAAATCGGAATTATGCCAAGTCTCGTCCCAAATTATGCTAAATTGAGAAAAATTATGCTAGATCCATTTGAAGCGTAACTGAGGCGCCTGGGAACGATTTTCAGTCCAAAATTCTCTGACAAGCAAAAAAAAAAAAAAGGTCCTCAGCATTTTAGTGTCCCCTTTTTTTAATTCCAAAGTTCTCTGACAAGCAAAAAAAAAAAAAAAAAAGAAGGTCCTCAGCCTTAGTTTCTTAGATCAGCCTTAAATATCTGTTCTTAAAAGCAAATTCTCTATTTAAAGTCCGAAATTCAGAATTATGCTAGATCCTAGTGAAAATGTGCTAGATATTGCCAAATTATGCCAGGAATAATGCTAGATTCCAAGAGGGTGAAAATTATGCTAAAAAGCATAATTATGCTAGATGTGGCAACCTTTATCATGCCGTTGCCCCGCGGGAGCAAACTTCCAACAGGCTGTTCGCCGCGCAACATACACGCTCCGCTTGAGCTCGAGCTTTCGGTCGGCTTCGTGCAGTCCGAAAAGTAATCCCAGTAGTCCAACGGACGCGTTCGACGCACATTCTTTGTGTACGAGTGAATGGGGCTTACGCAATCCTGACTTTCCCCACGGCCGCCTGGTGGCGTATCCCTTTAATGGTAAAACATTCACATTTTCATTATATTAATTTTATTATTGCATCAGAAGCTATGTTATAGACCCAGAGCACATTTCAGAGTTGATTGCACATTGGAAGTGGATGTTTGATGTTGCGTTCCGCCGCGAAGGCCGGCGGAGGAGCCCCGGCGGAACTTCCCGATTTACACGTGTGCACCAATACTTTCATAGCCAGCCCAAAATGCCATGCAGTTAGCTCAATTTTTGTCCAGATTTATTCCTAAATATCTATAGTTTGACGCCACCATTATAATATAATTATGTCTAAATTATATGTAAATAATTTTTTATGTGAAAATCAACCTTTCAGATCATGTTTATATAGTTGAAAGTCTGTTGTAACATTGTTTTGTAGTTTGTTTTGTTTTCCATTATTGAGATGCAAGTTTTAAGAGGAAATGCATTTGTCAAACCTATATAAAAATGATTGAATTTTGAGTTTTTTCCAACAAATTCACAAAACAAGAAACATACATCCAGGTTTTGCCCTTTTCTTTTGGAAAATTGACCAAATTGTAAAAAAAAAAGAAGCTTGTATTGTTACTTTTATTGTGACTGATCCACATTCCAGCATTTAGAGTATAATTATATGTAAATTATATGTAAATAATTCAACCTTTCTGATCATATTTAAATACTGTAGTTTAAAATCTGTTAACTTTCTTTTGGAACTTTTAACAAAAATTGTCATTGTGCATTTGTCTTCCTTGTACTCTCAACTCATCCTGGTGTAAACATCATATTTTAGTGTAAAAAGTGACACATTTGGGTGTGGTAAAAAGTATTGGGTAAATTCTGTACCACTTAAGGGGTAAAATAATAACACAGCTGCGGGGTGAATTGTTACACAGGCTGGTAGTGGTTAAAAGTTGCACAGCAAAATCTAACCACTCATGGTGCGTAATGGTTTACATCACAGACGACCATGTTACCTTTTAACACATGTTCGTGTTATTTTTTAACACCAATGGGGTAACTTTGTAAAGTAAAGAGTGTGTACACTTCAACAAACAATAAATCGCCTGTAAAAAATATCGGACCCTGCCAGATGGGAGTCTATACCACGGCCTCGATCAATTTAATGAGAAATTCGGTACTTCCAGTTACGGCCTTGGAGTTCTCGTTATTTTTAGGACGAATCCTTAATTGACGAGAAGTTTTACAGAGACAGAGATGAAATGCGCTTATTGACTTGCTGCTAGGCCTATAGTGGGGCGGCATAGCAACAAATTCCAGGCCAATTGTGCATTTTATGATAAAACCACCAAATTTGGCACACAGGTAGATGAATATGTTCTAAGCAAACACGGATATTGAGCCACCTGGAATTTGGGCCATGGGGCCCGTTGTACCCGTTTTTTTCAAAATGGCTACCACAGGTTTTTTCCCTATAGGCCTATTCGGTAAAAAATTAATATATTTTTACAAAATTTAAGTTTAATGAATTGTGTTGTAATCGTATTTAAGTTTCCAGGTCTTATAATGCTGGAAAAAGTTTTAGCTGCCCATTTTCTTTTTCCAAAACGGCAAATTTTATAAATCAAATATTTAATAAAACTGTTGCATTGCAGAATATGTTTTAAATTATCCTAATTGTAATCAGGAAAACATCACCCTATTTAGAATCGACAGAATAGGTGACTCAGGTGCCCATTGTACCCCATTGTGAGAAAGGGCCCAAAATATATGTATAAAATAAAATGTTATCTTAACCTGAATAGTGCATTTTGTGATAGAAGCACCAAACCTGGCACACATGAGAGAAAGTGTATATTGAGCCATCTCGAAGTGGGTCCTTTAGGCCTGTTGTGCCCAGTTTTCAGACTGGCCGCCACAAGGTATACTTTTCATGTATAATGTATAATTTGTCAAATATCAATATATTAGATTTAATGAAATAGTTTGGTATCATATTTGTAGGACTCCAAATTCCTGGAAAGTAATTTTTGTGCCCATTTTAAAGTAAGGGCCTATTTGAACACCAGTGTAAGATAGAGTGATGAATCGTAGACTATGTGTAAAATGATTCTGACTGTGATAAGGCAAAGGCGGCCTTCTTTAAAATTGGCAAAACAAATGTACGTGGCACGGTCAAACAGCTGCCCATTCTGAAAAAGGCCCAAAATATACAAATGTGTGAATGAGATCTCAAATCTTTGATTTCATCTTTAAATTGATAGACAACTAGTTTTCAAGATCATAGGGCACGCCCTCTTCAAATTAGGCACATGGGTTCATGTAATAGGTCACGAAAGACAAAACTTGTAAAATAGTTTAATCGCTTATAATCGAAAAGTTACGGATTGCCCATGTATATAAGATGTACTACACTTTATGCCAAATGTCGCGCTTTGTGCTAGTTCGCCTATAAGTAATGTTACAAGCCTGGCACCATGACATAATTGGTAATTGATTTTTACATGTACGTCTGTGATGCAGGGTATCCTCTCTCTCTCTCTCTCTCTCTCTCTCTCTCTCTGCATTTCACTTTTTTATCATCTTATCAGCTGTGCCCACCCCATGGTTATGCTAATATATAGTTTCTAGCTTGTAATTATAAATAAAAATGTCCGTGTAAATTATTTTCCTTATATAATCACATTAGTTCACCAGGAATTCTGATTGAATCAGGAAGGCACGAAGATTATGGGTAAGGGCCGCCCTCAAGAGATACTGGGGCGGGCATTTTTCACCGTCACCTGGGTACTCAACTGGTGTGCAGAATGTTTGCGACGCTTTGATGGCACTCCAAAATTAAGACCGACCCCCTGATATTACACACTTACAAGCGGCACACTGATATTGATTATTTGGTCACTTATTCGTGACCATGGGACACTCAGTCAAAGCCCCAGGTATAAGGTAAATACAAGTATCTTGCAGAGACTCTTTTGCACGGAATGTATCATAGAGGTCCTTTCTTTTCGTGAAAACTGCTGTATGTATGTATCCTACCCATATGGACCATATAAGCTAACCTTGACATTCTATCCAGTGATGTGTGATCATCGCCTTTTCATGTTTAATAAATGGCGATGGGATAAATTAATTAGCATTTAGACATTTCAAAATTTAGCTTTGCACAATGGGCCCCAGGTGGCTCAATATCCAGTTTTACTTAGATCATATTCATCTACTTGTGTGCCAAATTTGGTGTTTTTATCTCAAAATGCACATTTGAATTGCTATGCCGCCCCACTACTTGACAATCATTTCTAAAAATGTGATCCTGACGTTTGATTCGTCTAAAAAAACCTGGAATTTGGGTTGATCCACAAAAAAATTGCTTTTCCAGGGCCTAATTTGCGTGGGTAATGGGAGGGTAAAATTCACATTTCCATATATGACAATCATAATTTTCATTTAATAACCTCTTATTATTTTATCCATTGTTGTTTTATTAGTATTGGCACAATGTATTCATACTAGCTAATTGCAAACGAGCGAAGCGAGCGATGAAAAAATGGCCTCATTCCATCTTGTATTGAAAGTATTTTAATTTTTTCTCATTCATGCAAAAGCCATACTTACTTGTATATTTTAAGATATTGCGGAATGTATTTCTTACAGAGGCATTCAAATTCCCCATTGTTTGGGTTCATGTGTGCCACAATTATTATTAGCAATGCTTCTCTTTTTTTTCTTTTTTTTTCCAGAAACACATAACTTTTAATAGCGTTAAATAACTTTAAAAGCAAACTATAATACGATTTTCGATGTATAACATGCAAGTGAACATTATGATTATAAACATGAGCATAATTATATTTCAATTTTACATGGTAATAGTAGAAAGGATGCTATATCTACAAGTTGTACTTCTGAATATGTACACAAGAGTGCGATGCTTCTCTTTTTGATGTTTGGCTTAACAGCATCTACTCCATATTGTTATAACATATTATTTCTTGATTTAAAAGCAGTTTGGATACAATTTACATAGAATTGATTCACAGTGACTGAAATGTGAGTGAACTTTTTTTTTGGTTGGGAATCTGTCAGGGGTGGGGGGGGGGGGGGGGGGGGGAGACAACTTGCCCTACGTACCACCTATCAAAAACGCTATACGGCGGCATAGCTCCAAAATTTGGCTGAATGTGCACTTTTGTCTAAAAGCACAAGACTAGTGCTATTGTTAAATGATGCATACTGAACAATATTAGATATGAACGCACTTCCACAAATTAATTTATGGGGTAATTTTTGAAGGAATTTGTAACTGCAAAACCCACTCAAGTAGATAACTCGATCACCTAGATATTCGGACACTACCTTAGAGCTCCGTATATCACCTTGTTAGCGCAAAGGTGTTAACTAATGCAATAAGACTTACTAGAGCGTATCTATTTTCGTCGAATTGTACACAGGGTATGTGCAGTACTAGGTAGGGTACAGAACGAGAGAAAGGCTATAATAGGTGTTCAGAATGATTCGCGTAAATCGTACGATGTGAGTTAGTCTAGCCAGCAATTCTCGATCAGCCGACCCTGGTTCGAGGCTCGCCAAAATCACGATTTTTTAATGAATGTTTAGCAGTTTAAGGAGCCGGTCCAGCTCCCGTGAAAGTGCTGAAATAGCACGCTGTGTGCATTCAATAGCACTCTGAGTGCAGTCCCTATGCATGCCCTCAAAAAGTCCTAAATACACCCTTTAAGTTTTTTGAGTGTATAAACATCAACGATTTAGCGCAGATCATATTAGGTACGTTCACACGTAGAGCGATAGCATCGATGCTATCGAGGTGAAGACCAGATAGTGTCGAGACCAAACGCTGTCTGAACGTAGATAGTCACGAGATAGAAGCGAGTTTCCAAACTAAATTGCGGTAGTCCACCCACCGCGCTTGTGACTATTTGTAATGTGAGCGCAATCGCTGCTACCTTCACTCGCTGCTATTGTAATTCTGTCTGTTTCATGTGGTGCTATAATATAATGCAATGTATGTATTCATGTGATGTACCCTCTTCCCTACTTTTTTTATTATCATTCTGTCTGTTTCATCTGGTACTGTAATGTAATGTGATGTATATAGGGGTAAGTAGGCTAATGTGTATACTGTGTGGTAAGGAAGGGTTTTTTTTTGGGGGGGGGGGTTCCTTCTTTTTATCTTTTTCTTTTTTATATATGACCAGGCACCACAAAACCACCCAAAAGTCGCACTGTGTGATTTTCAGTTAGAGCTCAATCAATGTGTTTTGGTTGGCATGCATGGTCAAATTTTAGTTTTGGGTATTTCCTGAAAGAGTATACTTTTTTCTAAGTAATCTAAAATGTGGAGGCACCAAACAATCTAGAAGTGGTATTTTTGACAGCTTTTTATCAGACTTATGTGTGTCTTCTCTGGATTTTGTTGTATTCCTTTTCTTTTTCACGACCCTGAATACTTGTCTCATTTTAATCTCCCATAAATCTCCCGGAGTAAGTTCTTGCATTGATACTTGTGCACTATGATAAACAGGATATGTCTATGTAGTATGCCAAGTTTTAGGACAATCTGATAATCCCTCCATAAAAATTTTCATTGAGTTCTAATCCTCCATTTGTCACCTTAGCACAACACTTTGCAAGTCAGAGTGCTTCAATAGACTGCAAACTTTAAACCCTTATTAAGAAGTAACATTATGAGGGACTGTGCATTCTTCTCTTTGTACATTGAGTTATGAACATCCAATGAGTTATATATCATTTTAAAGCTCTTTCAGAATCAGACCTTAACTAAAGTATGATGTGGTCTTTAGATATTGATTTACATGTGCTTACCAGAGAATATAGTGTGCATGCATGTGTTTTATTTTGGCATAAGATTGGAGTTCAGTCAATTTTGACATGTACAAGGTTTATTTAAAATTAAGTATTATAACACATGTATTTGCTACTTGATTGTATTATCGATATTACAAATGAATTGTTATTGTGTTATTATGTTGATTTATGAAGACAAATAAAATATTATTCAAAACAAAAGCTTCGCATCATATGACCCCTGTACACAAACTTCCGCGCATTTGACCATGCATACCAATTATACTCGGGTCATTCTGTGTGGCGCTAGAAGTGGCGTGATAGAAGATCGTGGTAGAAGCAAGTCGATCACGGCCTGTCTGAACGTACTGGAAATATTTTTGAAACCTACATAGCATCGATGCTATGTACTACGTGTGAACATAACTATTGTTACATAGTGAATTTACGACACCACATAGTTCATGTTATCTACTTGACTCCCATGACTAAACTGGATTGCAAAAAGCATTCGTTTGTCTATCGGTAACGTCAGCGCCTCTCAATCAACGGAACCTGGTTCGAGGCTCGCCACGGTCACATTTTTTTTTGCTGGTAAATTAGCAAAAGGAAAAAAACATCCATAAATTTGAATCACTTAGTAAACAGGTCTATTGTAGCCTATATTTAGCAATAGAAACTAGCGAAGAGAACTCACAGACCATCAAGACGGAGACCTACCAATGAAAACATTACCAGTCTTAGAGCTTCTTTAGACTCTTCTGACTGGTCGTGTGTTTATAATACTAATGACGTAAATTTATCTTTTAATAATTTCCTTAACATATTTCATAATCAACTAGATATTCACATTCCTAAAGTTAAAGACAAACGAACCACCTACAAAAAAATCACCGAGACTTCCATGGATTTCTAAATCACTTTTACGTTCTATTAACAGAAAAAACAACTTATACTATAAATTTAAAATGAAGGCACTGAACAAGCAAAGGCTAGATATACCAGATATAAAAATATTTTAACTAAAACAATACGATTAGCAAAGAAAAGATACTTTACGAACCAGTAAGCTTTATATAAGAACGATATTCAAAACACTTGGAAGATTTTAAAACAAGCAATGAACTTATCCAATAACAAATCAGAAATAACTAAAATTAGGTATAATGATGACATTGTTGAAGATCCTGAAAATGTCGCCAATGCTTTTAACAACTATTTTTCTTCTATAGGAGTAAATTTAGCTGAAGGTATTCCTCCTTCAGCCAAACATTTTTCTGAATACCTAGGCACACCTAATCCCAATTCTATTTTTTTCACTCCTATAGTCAAAGAAGATATCATTGATATTGTATCTAGTCTGAACAACAAAAAGAGTCCCGGCTATGATGATATTAATAATTTCATTTTAAAAGGTGTAATATCTTCAATTGTTAATCCCTTAGTACATGTTCTTAATATATCGTTACTTAATGGACAAGTCCCAGATAACATGAAAATTGCAAAGGTCATACCCCTGTACAAAAAAGGTGACAAATTGAATGTTAGTAATTATCGACCTATTTCTCTATTATCCTCCTTGTCGAAAATTCTAGAAAAAGCTATTTATCGTAGAACTGTTAACTTTTTAAAAACTCAAAATATTTTTTCCAACTTTCAATTTGGATTTAGAGAAAAACATAACACAGAACATGCCTTTTTGAATTTTGTTGACAAAGTAGCGCATGCTTTAGACAAATGTTCTCATCTGGTTGGTATTTTCCTGGACTTCTCCAAGGCCTTCGACACCATCAATCATGACATCTTATTATTCAAACTTTCTCATTATGGGGTGCGTGGGAAGGCCTTGGAGTGGTTCAGGAGCTACTTATCCAATAGACGACAGTACGTATTTTTGAATGATCATACATCCAATATGCAAAACATAAATTGTGGAGTCCCCCAGGGCAGTTTGTTGGGCCCTTTACTGTTTATTATTTATATAAATGACTTTTGTAAATCATCCGATGTCCTTTCGTTTATTCTTTTTGCAGACGATTCTAATCTATTTTATTCCCACAAGAATCCAAATACTTTAGTCAATGTTGTAAACTCTGAGCTTGAAAAAGTCACCCAATGGATAAGAGCCAATAAACTATCCCTCAACCTCCAAAAAACCAAATATATGTTATTTAGTAATTCTATAGACACACTGCCCATGGATATAGTGTTTGACGATACCCCTTTAGAAGTTGTCTCATTTATTAAATTTCTAGGCATAACTGTTGACAATAAACTTTTGTGGAAATACCATATAGATAATACGTGTAAGATTATTTCACGGAATATTGGCATAATAAACAAACTTAAATTTCATTTTCCGACATCATCCCTATTGATGCTTTATTCATCTTTAATTTTACCTTATCTGAATTATGGGATACTTGCTTGGGGCAATACCCAACAAACTCTAATAGATTTTTGTGTATAACTACAATTTATGTATAACTACAGTAGAAAGACCCTTCCACATATATTTGATGCCATGTTCCCCCAAAATCGGTCATTTCACGATTACCCAACTAGACGGTCAAACGAGTTTCATCTACCACTTTTTAGAACTTTATTAGCGAAGAAGACATTTATGTACGATGGTCCTTCCCTAAATTCTTTTAAGAAAAAAACTAAAAATATTTTTGCTCAAATCTTATAATTAATAATATACAATAATAACCTAATAACAGCTGGTATCTTATTTTTCCATTTGGGTCTTCATCATCTGCTCAATTTACTGAATTTCTATTTGGTCTTATGATTTTAACTTGCCAGAATCACCAACATAACTACCTCCTTTTTCGGTCATGATTTGTCCTGCTTTCCCATTTTCCATCTTTCCTGTTCCTTTTTCTTTTATCTGTTTTCCTTTTCCTTGTCGTTTCGTGTTTGTTTGTTGTTCTGTAACACTGTTTTGTGTTTTCCAAGTCTTCGTAGGCACAATTTGAAACAATGTTATTTTCCCTGGGGGATCCACAAATTACAAGCACTGCTTTTTAGTGGGTCCCCCACATTTCCTCAGAAATTAAGAATTTTAATAATTCATTATAATAATGTATTTATATATGTACAGTGTACTTCTACACTTATCAAGGTAAATTGAATTTGTACATATATTTTTCATATTTTCTGTAACAATATATGTAATGCCATTGTCTTTTCTTTCTGTTGGAAATGAAATAAATACGAATTTGAATTTGAATTTGAATCATAAGGGTCCCTATTCATAATACGAAAACATGGTCGCTATTCATAAAGGTCGCTATTCATAAAGGTTCATATTCATAAGGGTCGCTATTCATAATCGAAGAAGAGGGTCGTTATTCATAATCGATGAAAAGGGTCGCTATTCATAATCAGAGAAGAGGGTCGCTATTCATAATCAGAGAAGAGGGTCTCTATTCATAATCAGAGAAGAGGGTCGCTATTCATAATCAGAGAAGAGGGTCGCTATTCATAATCGGAGAAGAGGGTCGCTATTCATAATCGAAGAAGAGGGTCGCTATTCATAATCAGAGAAGAGGGTCGCTATTCATAATCACAGAAGAGGGTTGTCATTTAAATCAAATAAGAAAGGGATATGGATGAAGGACAACCCAAGGCCCAACGGTACTGTATTTAAGAAAGCTCTATAGAATGCATTTCCGGTTTTTGTCAAATATATCCCTATTTTCTAAAATAGTGAACTATATTTATCAATGCTCCCCACCCTATTGCTTTATCTTTCTGCATTTGTTTTCCCTAACTGTTCTTATGTTATTCTTTGTTTTAGTATCATTTTATCTTTATCTTTTTTACCCTGCCTGAGGAACTCATACTTTTATCTGTAAACCTCGGTCCTGGGTTATTTATGTACTTCTTTATTTGAATGTTAAATGTTTTGTGCAATGTTTTTTATGTTTTTTATAATAAAGATGAATTAATAAAAAAAAATCTTTCCCTTATTTTTCGCTTCATCTTTACTTCTATCCTCCCCTTCGTCTCTCTTTATTTTCTTCTTTCTCTTTCCTTTCCTTCTTTGCTTATGTTATTCTTTGTTTTGGGCTTTCTTTCATCTTCTCTTTCTGTCCTTTCTTATGTTATTCTTTGTTTTGATCTTTCTTCATCTTTCTTGTTGTCTTCTCTTATGCTCTTTTTTGTTTTGATCTTTCTTTGTTCTTCTCTTTCTGTATTTTGATCATTCTTGGATCTTCTCTTTCTGTCTTTCCATATATTGTTCTTTGTTCCCTTTCTTTATCTTCTCTTGCTGTCTTTCCCTCATAAATGTTATTATTTGTTTTATCCTTCCACCATTTTGTCTTTTTTCCCCTTCTTTCATCTCTTTCATCTTTTGTTCTACCCTGCATTTCTTCATTATTCTCCTTTCATCTTCTCTTTTGATCTTTCCTCTATCTCTTATTCTTTATTTCTTCCTTTTATCATGTTCTCTATTCTGTCTTTCTTATTCTAGCATCTTCTTCTCTTTCCTTCTTTTATGTTTTCAGTATTTTTCTCTTATTTCTTCCTTTTGCATTTTGTATTTATATTTGTTTTATATTTCTCTTCTAGTTTTCTCCAGGGCGTAAATGCATAATTTTGGGAGGGGCTGAAAGTTTTTTGCCCGAATTTTAAGTTTCCCTTTTCTATGTATGAGCGAGCGAAGTCTTTTGTAGTGAAAATGCACAAAAATTACATGTATTCCAGTATTAAACTAAATATGAGGATATTGGAGCACCTCGCTGCCCGTAATGAGGTGATAGTCGAGCCAATATTGCCCTTCTCAAAATCCTCAAGGGGCTACAGCACTTCGTACGCCTATATCCCCTCCAAGTTATCTACGGTATTTTACAAGCGAGGGAGAAAAGCGATTTTTTTTTTTTTTTTTTTTTTTTTTTTTTTTGGGGGGGGGGGGTATTTTTAAGCTGCAAAAACGACATTTCTTATTCGATGTACCAAGGAAAATTCGCAAAAGACCAGTGCAATCTAGGCCAAGATCCAAATCTATGCAGAACATTTGAAAATGCGATTTTATGTGCTTTAACATAATTATAATGGGGCAAAATATTGAAAAACAAAACAAAAACAGGGGCGTAACTAGTACTAAGTATGCGGCACGTGCCCCGCAAATCAGATGGTGCCCCGCAAATCAGATGAGGAAAATAATGAAAGAGGAGAAAAGAGACAAAGATGGGGCAGAGGAAAAGGAAGAGAAAATAAGACAATAATTGGACCCCTTTTTTGTTTTGCTTTCTTTTTGTTTTGTTCAAGCGGACCCTGCTCGCCAGCCTCCCCCCCCCCCCCCCCCCCCATAACAAGGGCCTGTGCATCATGGATTTTCTATGTTTTGAATTCAATTCTATCAAATTTATTCCCATTTCTTCATACTGTAAAGCATATTGGTTGTTGTATGTAAACAACCAAAGGTTTTAAGTTCTTTAATTTTTATCTTGTATATAAATGACTTTCATAGATCATCAAATGTATTGACTTTTATTATGTATGCAGATGACACTAATCTATTTTTTTTTGCATAAAAGCCAAGAAACTATATGTAATGTGATTAATTCTGAACTGGATTCAGTTGCAAAATGGATTAAGGCTAACAAGTTATCACTGAATCTAGAAAAAAAAAATTACATGTTATTTAGTAATACTTTTAACGAACTACCTCATCCGATTCTCATAGATAATATACAAATACAGAAGGTAATTGAAACAAAATAACTAAGCACTATAATAGATAATAAGCTGTCATGGAAGCATCAGATTGATAATGTATGTCAATTGATATCCAGAAACATAGGTATGATTAATAAACTCAAATGGTCTTTTCCCCCAGACATACTTCTATCACTATACTCCACACTAGTTTTACCATATCTAAATTATGGAATATTAGCCTGGGGAAACAGTGCGGCATGCCTGTTAGACAGCGTTTTTTTATTACAGAAAAGGGCTATGCGAATTATAAGTAATGTTAATTATCGCCACCACACTGATGGTCTTTTCCACTCTAATAATGTACTAAAAATTTATAATATTTACCGCCTCAATCTTGCTTATGTTTCAGTATCAGGGGCGGATCTAGCTTTTTTCCAAGGGGGGGGGGGGGGGGTTGACCCAACGACGATGTCCGCGAATTTTTTTTTTCTCTTTTGAACCCCCGTAAGTGATGTTTTCCTGGCATCTACTAACGCCTGAGACAGAGTGCTATAGGAACATACTGTGTGGGTCTGGACATATTAAAATGGCGTTTTTCTATGCACTTTAAATTTTTACTTGGCAGCCCAAGGGGGGGGGGGGGAAGGGTTAAACCCCCTAACCCCAGCCCCGTAGATCCGCCACTGAGTATCATAATCATGAATTGCCCATTGTCTTCAAAAAAATATTCACAGCAAATAATGAGATCCATCATTACCCCACCAGACAAATCAATCTATATCACTTGCCAAGAACTCGTACAGCATTAACCCAGCATTCACAGCTCCTAAATTTTGGCATTTCCTCCCTTTAAATATACGAGACAGTATAAGTTTGAGTACACTCAAACGTAAATTGAGAAAATCACTTATTGCTTTTTATGAACGTTGATCCCTCAATGATGATTCTTGTTTACCTGTGTAGTAAAATCTATAGACTAAATTAAACCTTCCAGATCCTGCCCCTCCCCCCTTCCTCACCCCCTGTCACTTTGTCCTTCTTTCTTGTTCTGTCTTTTGTAAAGTTTACTCCTTTCCATTGTTACTATTCCCAGCTTTTTGTGTTCACATTATTTTTCAATGCTTTCTCTTCGATGGAAAGTGTGTTATGCCTATGATTTGTTGCTTTCCATGGCCATGTATCTGTCTTCTTCTTTTCCCCTTTTATTTTATTTGCATTTTATGCATGGTTGCCCAGTCTAGTTTTTTATGTACTATATTCATGATTTATCTTTTTTTGCCAGGGACCAGCGCTTCTACAAGCTATGCTTCTATGCTGGTCTCTGTTTTCATTCTCATTTTCATAAAATTATTCTAATGAGGTATTCACTATTGTTACTTTTTTGTCTTACTTAATGCACTTTATTTTGCTTGTAATGATCAAAAACGTTTCTGCACTTTTCATCGTTGACGCAAAACGATGATTCTTTAAGTACACTGTGTGCAGAATTGTGGCTAAACTATAAAACTCTCAGGAATGATGTCAATGCGTCTATGGTCAAATATAAATCTGATTATTTAAAGACTGAAATCAAGAAAAATATGAATGATGTTTATAAGATGTGGAAATGCTTAAAATCTGTTCTACCTCAAAAGGCTTCATCTTTTCCATCTATAATTTATGATGACGATATTGTGTTTGATGACGATTACTCTATTGCGAATGCTTTTAATGATCATTTTATTAGTATAAATGCAACACCTATTCAAAATTATAATGTGGAACAAGCCGATGAAAGTGTCTCACTTCCTTCCTGTTCATCAAATCACACCGTGTTTGATTTTGTTACTGTCGAAGAAAATTATATTGAAAAGTTAATTTCTAACTTAGATTCAAAGAAAGCAACTGGATCTGATGATATTGATGTAACTTTTTTAAAATTATCTAAATCGTATATTGTTCCATCCATCACGCACTTAATTAATTTATCTCTTTCAAAGGGAATTTTTCCCGATGACTGGAAATATGCCAAAGTTTTTCCTTTATTCAAGAAAGGTGATGTTAACTCTATTCTAATATTCTAATATCCATTTTACCTGCAATAAGTAAGCTCATTGAAAAATGTGTTCATAAACAATTATATGATTATCTCGTTAAACAGAATGTTCTTAGTAAATCTCAATTTGGTTTTCGACCGGGCCATTCTACAGCTTCAGCTCTGGCTTGTTTAACAGATGATTGGCTACGTTCAATAGATAATGGTCTCATTGTCGGGGCTCTTTTTATCGATTTAAGACGTGCCTTCGACACTGTTAACACGGTAATTTTAATGAACAAGTTAATGAAAATCGGTTTAAGTACTTTGTCACTTGCCTGGTTTAATTCATATGTAAACAATAGAAAACAATTTGTTGCTATTAATAATGCTAAATCAAATGACAAATGCTTTTCTGTTGGAGTCCCACAGGGATCAATTTTAGGTCCGCTCCTTTTTCTTATTTATATAGATGATATGCTAAATGTTTTGGAAAATGGGAAAATTGTTATGTATGCAGATGATACGACACTTTATGTTAGTGGTCGAACTATTTCTGATGTAAACGAGAAATTGCAAAATGAATTTAATGCAATAGGCAAATGGATAAACCAGAATAAACTTTTTCTGAATGTTGAGAAAACCCAATTTATGATTATTGGGAGTAAACAAAGATTAAATATTTTTATAAAAGATAGTGTTTCAATAAAATATTAAGATATATATATCGAACAATGTAAGAATTTCAAGTGCTTAGGTGTAATAATTGATGAAAATTTGTTATGGAATGATCATGTTAATTATGTATGCAGAAAAGTATATGCCGGACTTGCCATGCTTAAACGAGTAAAACCATATGTAGATGACATCTCATTGAAACTTTTATATAATTGTCTTATACAATCACAAATTGATTATTGTTGCGAAATTTGGGGCAATAAATTTTTCAGCCATATTGATAAAATAACAAAATTACAAAAGAGGGCTGCAAGAATGATTTTAAATTGTAATTTTTATACCCCTTCGAAAGAATTATTTATTCGTTTGAAATGGTTACCTTTTCAAGAAAGAATTAAATATTTTAAATGTGTATATGTATTTAAAAGTCTCAATAATTTATCCTCAGATTATTATAAGGATGTTTTTAAAAAAGTGTCGTTTATGCATGATTTTAACACAAGGCAAAGTGCAAATAAAGACCTACTTCTTGGTAAATGTCGTACGGAATATTATAAGAGTGCAATATGTTACGATGGCTCAAGTCTATGGAACAAGTTGCCTTTGAATATTAAGCAGATCAGTAATTTAGATAATTTTAAAGCAACACTAAAGAAACACTATTTTGACCTTGCCGTTGAGACAATATAAGTCTTAATACATATATATTAACTGCCGGCGTTCATATTGTAATTTCCATTATTACTTGTGACATTTATCTTGATTTCTTCCATAGCAATATCCTCACAATCTCATTGTTTTATAATTACTTCAATTTCAACCAATTTTATAATGTTAGTTATTGATAAGTTTGTTTAGCAATATTCATTTTTCTTGTTATATTATCTCTTCGTAATCTCATTATATTGATTTCCTCAAACCTTTTCTCGATGTATTATATTTTACCCATTGGGTGTATTTCTATTTTTAAACTGTATATATTTGTAATGTATCTCAGGGCCCCATGGAAGATCAAATTTTGTTGAATGGGCTACCCTGGTGAAATATGAATAAATAAATAAATAAAATGCACTAAGTTGTGTTGTCAATTATATTGTATATTGTTGATTGCATAATACATATTGTTATATACATGTATTTTGAAAAATGAAAATGTAATGAAATAAAATCTAAAATCTGAAAAAATCTAAAATCTGAATCTGAATCCTCTCCGAGGGACTTGGGGTTAATGCCTTACCAAAGGACACGAGTGCATCATGGTTTCAAACCCGCATCATTCAGTTACGAGGCCACTGTTCGACCACTGAGCTATCTCGCCTTTCTCTGAGGATTATGGACATGATAGTGGCAACACCTACTACAACACCCCCCCCCCCCGCCACCCGCACACAGGCTACGCCATTTATGAATGAAAATTATCAGTACTATGTGCTTGCACCGAGGCAAGATGGGTCGAATGGCGCAACGTGGTCGGACTGATTGGGGGGGGGGACACAAGCGTAGCCAGGATTTTTCAATATGGGGCGTTTGTGAGCGCGCGAAGCGTGCAAATTTGGTGATGAGCACTCTTTGCGTGCTCCCCAGGGGGGTGAGTGCAGGGAGGGGGGGGGGGGGTTTCCCCATAGAGTTGTTAGGGGGACACAAGCGTATGGTTTTTCCCCTCCCGCGCGAAGTTGTTGTTTGTTTGTTTATTTACGTTTTAAGGCGCTTATCATTCAAGAGTGAATATTTGCGAAGTGCGAAAACTCTGACGTGTATAGCAAATCTGAGATAAAGATAATGGCTCGTCGCAATACTGCACTGTATGTAACAGTTGTGGGGGCATGGAGGGGGGGGGGTCCCCTTTCCCGCGCAAAGCTCTGACATTTTGCAGAAAATTTGAGAGAAAGATAAAGAAAGATAAAGGCTCGTAGCAAACAATTCTTTTTAGGCGGAAAGTTATAGGCATAGTTCCCACGCGAAACGCGAAACCTGTGACGTTTTATAGCAAATTTAAAAGAAGACACCACTGACAAATTTTGAAAAAATATGTTGTTCTGCATGTCCCTAGGAACTAATCAGTATCGAAATTGTAATTTTTGAACAGCCTACAAGTGCGTATATTTTGATATAAAAGTATGTTTTTGCCACTGTCGATACGCAAATTGGCTCGTGTCGGCCAAAGCTGTGACGACATTGCAGCACTTTGAGTTTCCACCACTGACCTCTACCACCTGGACGGATCATCGCCTATTCCCGCGCGTGCGAGCACTTGAAGTGGGCGCGGTCATGTTACTCTTCCGAGAGCGATGTGGTTTATTACACGTTACGCACTGAACATCTGTATGATTGTACACAAATCTGTATTCCAGCTTTCTCGCGCGTTGATTTTTCAGAAGTGCAACATGGCGGACCACAACTTCACTTCTCTGAGCCAATGAAACGTCCAGGTGGTATAGAGGTCAGTGGTGGAAACTCAAAGTGCTGCAATGTCGTCACAGCTTTGGCCCACACGAGCCAATTTGCGTATCGACAGTGGCAAAAACATACTTTTTATATCAAAATATACGCACTTGTAAGCTGTTCAAAAATTACAATTTCGATACTGATTAGTTCCTAGGGACATGCAGAACAACATATTTTTTCAAAATTTTCCAGTGGTGTCTTCTTTTAAGAATAAGATAGCGGCTCGTACATGTAGCACCTTCTTTTAGGCGGAAAGTTAGCAATGCTGCACCGTATGTATCAGGGGTGGATGCATGGATGGGGAGTTACTTCCCCCTTCCCGCGGGAAGCGCGAAAACTTTTATCAAATTTCGTAGCGCCTTTTTAGGCTTTTATCTTTCTCTTCCTCCGCTTCCTCCGCTTCCTCCGCTTTTTCGCTTTCGCCTTTTTTAAGGGGCTGAATAGGGGGGGGGCATGCCCCCCTTTGCCCGCCTGGCTAGGCCAGCGGTGTATTTGTTTCATCGCCCCTCCCCGTATTGCTTCGACACAGCCGTGGGGTGTCTCCCATCCAATATTATCATTTTTGTTTGCTAAATTAATTCTTTCATATTTGAGTGTTCATTGAACAATGAAAATCATATTACAATATTTTACAAATAATCCTAACCCCTTCTTCGATTATGAATAGCGACCCTTTTCTCCGATTATGAATAGCGACCCTCTTCTTTGATTATGAATAGCGACCCTCTTCTTTGATTATGAATAGCGACCCTCTTCTCTGATTATGAATAGCGACCCTCTTCTCCGATTATGAATAGCGACCTTCTTCTTTGATTATGAATAGCGACCCTCTTCTTTGATTATGAATAGCGACCCTCTTCTCTGATTATGAATAGCGACCCTCTTCTCCGATTATGAATAGCGACCCTCTTCTTCGATTATGAATAGCGACCCTCTTCTTTGATTATGAATAGCGACCCTCTTCTCCGATTATGAATAGCGACCTTTATGAATAACGACCCTCTTTTCCTATTATGAATAGAGACCCTCTTCTTCGATTATGAGTAGCGACCCTTATGATTAACGACCCCGATTTGGTATTATGAATAGCGACCCTGTATCTGTATTATGTATAGCGACCCTTATGACTTATTATGAATAGCGGCCCTTATGAGTAAGGACACTTTTCTTCGAAAATGAATAACAACCCTCTTCTCCTATCATGACTAGCAATCCTTATGAATAACGCTCCTTATGAGTTTATGAATAGTGACCCCCTTTTCGCTTTATGAATAGCGACCCTACAGCTATAGGAAATTACACGTTATGATTAGCGGTCCTTATGACTAGCGAGGTTATCCCCTTTTGGTCACTCATCACACAAGGCCACTGTTTAGGACTTATTCGAGTGCACCATTTTCATTGTCATTATTATTCTTAGACGATTGATTTTTTGTTTTGTATTGTATTTACCAATGCAGTGTTATTTTTATGGATGGTGAAATAAACAAGAATTGAATTGAATTGAATATTCTAATTCCGGAAGCTGTCAGGCTGTTTTGGGCTATCTTGCCGTCAGACAGAAGTTCAGCGGCGCAATTTTTGTCGTTTTGACGGGAATGATGTGAATAATGGGAGTTCACTGCTATGCTATTTTGAGGAAGTGTTTGTTCTTTTTTTGATCTTCCGACATCACGATTCGCCTCTCATTCATTCCGAATAGGTGCTGCTACATCTGCAGCTATGGCCGGTGTTTGATGCTGAGGAGATTTGGAAAATCACGCATGTCGATGGGTACTGTATATAATGTCGATGAGCAGCAATTTGTTTTTAATAATGTATGTACTTATCTAGGAAGGAATCACATATGCATTTTCTAATCATATATTCCAGTTTTGTGAAACAAAGGCGGGGGTATGTCTGTTCGAGTATTAATGGTTATTGGGGGCTTTAAATGGCCTTCCATGTTATCACAGTATTATCATGTATACACAAAATTCTTTGGTTAATTGTGTTTATAGTAATATTTGACATGAGTTAGAAGGTTCCTACATGGGACTCATAGCTGCTGGTGGGGGATTCCATGATTCACTGGGTAGCCAACCATGCAAGTCGTACCGGGAAGCTCAATTTAGGGCTATCAGCTTCAGTCATGTGGAGAGGACGCAGGCATGGCAGGGGGCTTCACTTGGGTCAGCTCGTGGATTACGTCCGACAAGTTCTCCCCTCCGTTCCTGAGTTCCGCCTGTCCCACATTCTAGCGCACGTGGGGACGAATGACGTGGGTCGAGCCTGCAAGGACGAATTGTTTTTGCTCCTGGACGCAACGCTTGGTGGGCCGCATGAGCCCTTCCCACTGCACGAATCATTTGGTCCAATGTCTTGCCTCGCAGGGAATACAGCCAGTTTGGTGACGACGAACAGCCGAAGATTGGCCGTACGCGCCTTGCATTGAACAAGCATGCCAGGTCCATATGCCGCAGGATCGGGGGCTGTTTCGTGGATCACTCGTGCATCAGGCATGAGCGGGTGGTATTGTTTCGCAGCGACGGAACCAGCTGGTAATGAACCATTCCTATTCCGTCTTTCTTCAGGTCTGGCAAATATTGCGTAGCCTCCGTTAGTGTTGATACATTTCTTCTACATTCTTCGCTCTAACATTGACACAGTTCATTTCATGGATTCCTAGTGCCGGACATGCTCGCAGGTGCATTTGTAGCCTGTCTGTCAGGTCCCAAAGAACAACCAGGAAAGTACATGTATCTATAAGGAATACTGTATAAATTGACAAGTACTAAATTTAGTGTTATTCAGTCGTAAGGAACGGATCGCAATTAACTCGATATGGGGAGGAACCCCCTTTTATGATCACCCTTTCATATGAAACAAGAAGTTTGACTTGAACTTGTTATTGTTTTAGCTTGTTATTACAATGTTTTCATTGCATTACAACTTTATTCTTTTGGTCGTCGGCAGGATTATTGGGGTGCGTTAATGCTTTGATTAAGCCTCATTATTGCCAAGTAATTGGTGGTGATTGTTATTATTCATTTCACATATGATACTACATAGCTTAGCATCTGAAATCATAAAAAGGTGTAGGACATAACGAATATATAGTATGTTGGCATGTTATAAGTCGTTTAATAAGTTACGTTTCATTCAGTGGCGGCGGGTTTGTTGCACACCACAGTAGATTACCTCATGGGAAGGTTGACTTTTGGAACATGATTTTCATTATTCTAATTGGCCATTGTTCTTTTAGAGCACCAAGTTGTTTACCAGGCAATTAAGTCCTGTTGTTGGCGTATAACCTGTACTCGCTAGTCGACGTAGTTCTGTTCACCTGTTTTTAATGCAGGGAACCTTATTGCATTTTTATGGCCGGGGGGGGGGGGGGTTATATTAGGTATAGCCTGTACTCACTGGTCTAAGTAATACTGTTCGCCTGTTCAATGCAGGGACTCTATTGCCCAATGACCGGGGGGGGGGGGGGGGGCTAGATGGTACTCGACTTTTGATTGTTTAGATGCAGAGAGTATCGTGGTACGCACATGGTGGTTCCATGTTGCGTGTATGTAGGTGCTGAAATTTGCATGAAGGTGATTTTAAGCGTATCCGGACACCTACCCCCTGGACAACCACCCCGGATAACCACCCCTAGGATAACCACCCCCTAGGACAACTACCCCCGGATAACTACCCCCAGACAACCACCCCCTAGGACAACTACCCCCAGGACAACTACCCCCCCCCCCGGACAACTACCCCCCGGAGAACCACCCCCTAGGACAACTACCCCTAGGACAACCACCCTCTAGGACAATTTCCCCCAGACGCGTATTTTTTTCTGTCAGGATTTGCGCCACTGACAAGAGAGGGCAGTATTTGAGCGTCAATAAGCCCAGTTTTGGAGACTTTGAGAGAGACTACAACTTTAAAAAAAGTTTTGGAAATCTGGTTATGAATAGGATTTTGGTGCATTATAATGATAAAATTCACCTCACCACGTGAGTTAAATGTGTCTATACCCAATATCACGGGGGGGGGGGGGATTTCCCTGGTATTACACTTTTGTTTTAAAAGTTGGGTGTTTAAACTCGGTGTTTAATGGTGCATTGTACAGTTGAATTTCTCATCCATCTTAACATGATTGTATACCCCATACTATTTTTTTAAATCGACCAACCACAATGCTAGTTTCCTTTAATACTCGATTGGCTGGTAGCTTTGTAACGAGTTGCATAATTGTAGAGTGCGTGAGGGAGAGGGGTGGGGGTGTGTGACAAACGGCTGGAATATTTGTTTTCCTTCCCGCCCCCCCCCCCCTTAATTGTTGATCATGCAAAACATCTAATAGAGAGTTGATATTGCACATGGGAATACCTGCCTTCATGCATTGAAGAAAAAAACAACAACAACAAAAAACAAAAACAAACAATTCTTTTTAAATGATAGTATATATAAACTAGTTTTTGTTGTTGTTTTTTTAATGTGATAAACTAAGTTTTATTGTTGGAAGTTGGAGGAGGAACAATTAAGCGAGCAAGCATGAGCGAAAACAAACACTTCTCTTTTAATAAAATTTGGTATATTATCTGGGCTTTATTGTTGCAGGTCGGGGCAGAAATTTTGCTAAAGGCCATATTAATTCTATTTTGGCGAGCGAGCGTAGCGAACGAGCACAATCTTGTTCAATGTGATGTTAAGTCCAATTTGGGGTACTTTTCCTAGAGGGTGGTTGTCCTGGGGTAGTTGTCCGGGGGGCTATATTTTTTTCTGTCAGGACTTGAGCCACCCGACGAGAGAGGGCAGTATTTGAGCGTCAAGAGGGTTGACAATACGGTTTATTCCGTCAAGACTAGTCGGCATGAATATTCATGAAAAACAAATTGTAGGGATATAATAAAATGAGCGAACCAGTCACGCAGTTCTTTGTGTGGCGCATTCGGATTCACGTTGTGCTCGTCATGAAGGAATCACGAGTTCGAGCCTCGGCAGGCTAAGGGATGTTAGAATTTAGGAAAGTATCATTGACAAAAATTTTCTTTTGCTGAAATAAAGTAAGGTGAAACTGAGAGAAAATACAAGTCTTAAAGTTGTAGTCTCTCTCAAAGTCTCCAAAACGGGGCTTCTTGACGCTCAAATACTGCCCTCTCTTGTCAGTAGCGCAAATCCTGACAGAAAAAACACGCATCAGGGGGTAATTGTACTAGAGGGTGGTTGTCCTAGGGGGTGGTTGTCGGGGGGGGGGTAGTTGTCCGGGGGGTAGTTGTCTGGGGGTAGTTGTCCGGGGGGTAGTTGTCCTGGGGGTAGTTGTCCTAGGGGGAAGTTGTCTGGGGTTGTTGTCCAGGGGTGGTTATCCGGGGGGTAGTTGTCCTAAAGGGTGGTTGTCCTAGGGGGTAGTTGTCCTAGAGGGTGGTTGTCCTAGGGGGTAGTTGTCCTAGGGGTAAGTTGTCCGGGGGTAGTTGTCCGGGGTAGTTGTCCTGGGGGTAGTTGTCCTAGGGGGTAGTTGTCCTAGGGGGTAGTTGTCTGGGGGGTAGTTATCCGAGGGTAGTTGTCCTAGAGGGTGGTTGTCCTAGGGGGTAGTTGTCTGGGGGGTAGTTATCCGGGGGGTAGTTGTCCTAGGGGGGGGGGGGTAGTCGTCCTAGAGGGTGGTTGCCCTAGGGGTGGTTATCCGGGGGTGGTTGTTTAGGGGGTAGGAGTCCTAGAACCAATTTTAAGAATGAAAAGATGATTCGGAAAAATACCCGGGTCCGTCCCTGAGGGGAATCGTGGTAGTGTATACTGTTCTTATAAAGAGTTATGATAATTATGCCAAAGATATGACTATAACCGTTTGTACCGTTTAATTTGGGTATTGCTGATATTGTGATGTTGATATGCAGAGAGATATCCTCCATTAAATTGCAGGTAATCGCATAAAACATTGTTCTGTTCTGTCACTGAGAGTGTAATAGACCAGTGAAGATATTCAATCCTGTGAAGATATTCAACCCTCTCAACCAATTTTACCTCTCAACCAATTTTATGGGATGTTAGAATTTAGGAAAGTATCATTGACAAAAATTTTCTTTTGCTGAAATAAAGTAAGGTGAAACTGAGAGAAAATAGAAGTCTTAAAGTTGTAGTCTCTCTCAAAGTCTCCAAAACGGGGCTTCTTGACGCTCAAATACTGCCCTCTCTTGTCAGTAGCGCAAATCCTGACAGAAAAAACACGCATCAGGGGGTAATTGTACTAGAGGGTGGTTGTCCTAGGGGGTGGTTGTCGGGGGGGGGGGGGGGTAGTTGTCCGGGGGGTAGTTGTCTGGGGGTAGTTGTCCGGGGTTAGTTGTCCTGGGGGTAGTTGTCCTAGGGGGAAGTTGTCTGGGGTTGTTGTCCAGGGGTGGTTATCCGGGGGGTAGTTGTCCTAAAGGGTGGTTGTCCTAGGGGGTAGTTGTCCTAGAGGGTGGTTGTCCTAGGGGGTAGTTGTCCTAGGGGTAAGTTGTCCGGGGGTAGTTGTCCGGGGGTAGTTGTCCTGGGGGTAGTTGTCCTAGGGGGTAGTTGTCCTAGGGGGTAGTTGTCTGGGGGGTAGTTATCCGAGGGTAGTTGTCCTAGAGGGTGGTTGTCCTAGGGGGTAGTTGTCTGGGGGGTAGTTATCCGGGGGGTAGTTGTCCTAGGGGGGGGGGGGTAGTCGTCCTAGAGGGTGGTTGCCCTAGGGGTGGTTATCCGGGGGTGGTTGTCCAGGGGGTAGGAGTCCTAGAACCAATTTTAAGAATGAAAAGATGATTCGGAAAAATACCCGGGTCCTTCCCTGAGGGGAATCGTGGTAGTGTATACTGTTCTTATAAAGAGTTATGATAATTATGCCAAAGATATGACTATAACCGTTTGTACCGTTTAATTTGGGTATTGCTGATATTGTGATGTTGATATGCAGAGAGATATCCTCCATTAAATTGCAGGTAATCGCATAAAACATTGTTCTGTTCTGTCACTGAGAGTGTAATAGACCTGTGAAGATATTCAATCCTGTGAAGATATTCAACCCTCTTAACCAATTTTACCTCCTATCCCTGAAGTTAGAATACAGAATACTGTTGATGAAAGCGCTTTATGTGAATCATTTAATGATACTTTTAATGGTAAAGGGTTGCATCTTGTTCATTTAAATGTCATTTCTGTTTAAAATAACTGAACTACAACTCCTTTTCTCCCAAAATAGAATCTCTGCAATTGCAATTACTGAAACGTGGTTAAACTCTTCCGTGAACGATGAAGAAGTTTGTATCGATGGATATTGTATTTTAAGACGAGGCCGTGTAGGAGAACATGGTGGTGGAGTCAGTCTTAATATGAGAAATGATGCATTTAACGTACGAGAAGATCTTACACAAAATGATATTGAATCGTTATGGATTGACATTCTATTACCCCATACAAAACCCATTACTCTAGGTGTTGTGTACAGACCCCCTACAGATCATTATTTTATTGAATATCTCACTGACACCTTGGATAAATTAACAAAAGATGATGAGGTTATAATTTTAGGGGACATGAATATCTGCCTTTTGCAGCAGTCTTCATTATCCAAAAAATACAAGAATGTTTTGAATTTAAAAGGTTTGTGTCAACTTATAACTAAACCCACTCAAACAACATCGGCCACTTCATCATTAATAGACCATGTAATCAGCAGTAAAGAAGAAAATATTTCTCAAAGTGGTGTTATTGAAATTGGCCTAAGTGATCATTTTTTAACCTACAGCTCTAGGAAGCTAATAAGACCTGTATTCAGACAGCATAGAAATATAAATATTCGGTGTATGAGAAACTATTGTATAGATGATTTTAATAATGTTTTATCTCGAGTCAATTGGTCTGACATATTAGAATGTAAAGAAGTAAATACTGCGTGGTCAATTTTCAAAAATATTTTCATGTCTACAGTTGATAGATGTGCTCCATTAAAACAAGTAAGAATTAAGCAAAGAACCGATAAGTGGATGAATGCTGAAATTATTTCGTTAATAAGACAAAGAAATATAGCTTTTAAAAGAATGAAAAAGGATTGTGGTAATTTAGAATTAGAAAAGAAATTTTTACGTAATTTGGTGTAAAGAAAAGTGAGACAGGCTAAAGATGAATACTTCCAAAATCAAATTGATGAGCATAAAAATGATTCTAAAAAATTGTGGAACAATCTGAAAGATTTAGGTTGTAAAAACAAACAAAAGAATATTAAAGAGAATGTTATTAATATCCAAGGGGAGTTATGTCATGATAATATGAGGATAGCGAACGAATTTAACAATTATTTCACAACTGTGGCAGAAAAATTAGCTAGTAATCTGCCAGATAGCAACACAAATGAATTTGGAATGGACAGTGTTAAATTACAAAAATTATACGACATTAAGGGTGTGTCGAAGGGTTGTTTTCTGTTTTCTCCTGTCAAAGAAAAGTTTGTTTTAGATGAATTAAATAAGTTGAAAATATAAAAAAGTACCGGGCTTGACTTGGTACCTGCCAGATTTTAGAAAGGAGGGCGCCTTTCAACAGTGAACTGAGACTATTTCGTTCTTGCCAAATATTTCAATTTTCATCGTTTTAATCAACTTGGATGCCAGATTTTAACATGTAAAAATATCATTCAGCTACTGTCCACCAGGAGTACATGCATTTATTTATTCTGCTTTGGATTTCACCATTACTACCAAGTGCCTTATCTCTTGCCAAACCGCCAAGACTCAGATAAGTTGCGTGCAGTCCCATGCACTCACTATTTTGATGTAAGTACAGTCAATGTACATTCACGTGTAACTTGGCACCATTGTCATGATTGTCATCGTGTTACTACTTACTATTGCCTTCTAGTTCTACAAAGCACTTGTGTATATGAGACTGGATTTGTAGACCTACTCTACTTAACTTGGTTTTTTCCTTCAAATTAGTTTCAAGAACCTTTACGCCAGACTTTATCTCTTTAGGCCTATTTTCAAGTGTATAATGGCGGACAATACTCAGGGAAAAGAGAAAGAGAAAGTGGCTGTCAATACTCGGAGAAAAGAGAAAGAGAAAGAGAAAGTGTCTGCAATTATAAAGGATATTGTGAACGACCCTAGGTTCCTAAGTGTCATCGAATCTCAGTTGGTGAAACATTTGTCTGAGATGAAGGTCACTCTCGACAAGCATGAAGGGAGCATCCTGGAATTGGAGTCCACTCTTAACAGTAAGAACAAGGAAATCCAGCAGCTACAGTCACAGCTCGAGAAACAGAACAACAATGTTGTGCGTCTGCAAAATCGTCTCAACTATCAGGAACAATATGAAAGGAGAAACTGTCTCCGTTTCTTCGGAATTCCGGAAAAAGCAGGGGAACGTACAGATGATCTCGTCATCCAAGTAGCCACGGACATAGGAGTTGATTTGTCCAAAGCCGACATTGAGAGGAGTCACCGGGTTGGTAAACCGAGGATCAACAAACCGCGTGCAATAATAGCAAAATTTGTCTCCTATCGAAACGCGCAGAAGTTATACATGAGCGTCGTAAACTCGCCGGCTCACGGAAGTCGATCATGGAGGACCTCACTGCCCCTAATGCCGAACTTCTGAGCTACGCCGTAAGCAGTAACACCGTCAAAGCAGCTTGGTCACTTGATGGCCGTATCTTTGCCGTAGGAAAAGCCCCAGGATGCCAGAAGAAACTCGTAAAGACCAAAGCGGACATTGATAAACTATAGTTGACTCATATGATGTACTCCTGGCATTAACATCTTAGCCTTTTAAACCTTACTTCAGTTTTTTTTTTGTGTTGCTGTTGTAGGTTGTAGTTGTTTTATATTTTAGATGTTTTGTGTTTATTGTAATTGTGCAGTAAGGTCAGCATTTTTAGATTGTTCCAATTGTGACTTAACATTGACTGATGATGTTGAATCATGCCATTGTATATTTCCAAGATGTGTTCATTCTCTGTATCCCTTCAGTGAAATTGGTAATGATGAGCTACAATTACTATTTTTCAGTGATACTGAAACTGTCATTAACCATCAGTATATCCATGATCTTAATGATATAAATAACAGCTTTTCCAGTGATATTGATGAATTTGATGTGCAATATAACCATGATTTCAATTGTAAATATTACCTTGAAAAGGAATTTGAAGAATTTTCCATAGGTAGGTGTATGGGTAACAATTTTAGCATTTTGCATTTTAACTCTCGCAGTCTTGTTGAAGGCTATAGTTTCATCCATAAAGACCGTATACATGCAAGAGGTGGGGGTGTAGCCTTATTGGTTAGTAGTGAGTTGAATTTTATTATTAGAAATGATTTATTTAACAACTCTGATAACTATGAATCCTTGTTTATCGAAGTTTCACTGAAACATCAAAAAAACATCCTGGTTGGTATTATTTATAGAAAGCCACAATCTAATGTTAATCAGTTTAATGATGTATTTCAGAATTGCTTGGAAAGAATTCATGCTGAAAAGAAACCCTGTTATATCATGGGAGATTTTAACATTGACCTTATGAAATCAAGCAATGCATCTACAAATCACTTATTAAATGTTTTGTATGCCAATAATTTTCTTCCATTAATTGATAAACCTACTAGAATTTTACATACTTCATGCACTCTCATAGATAACATAATTTACTAATAATCTCAATTGCAATATATCATCTGGTTTGTTTTACAATGACATTTCTGATCATTTACCTGTCTTTCAAATCACTGAAGAATATAGTTTTGATACAAAAGATATCTTCTATGAGAGACGACTCATAAATGAAAACAGCATCAATTCTTTCCAAGAAAAATTGTCGTCTATTGATTGGAATGTAATTTTATCTTGTGACTCTGCTGATAAAGCATATGACATTTTTCTCAAGAAGTTTACATTACTTTACAATTCTACTTTAAAAAAAGTGAAGTCAAGATTGGAAAAGAGGGCAAAAAAACCATGGATTGATTCATTATTACTCAAAATGATCAGGAAAAAACATAAATTATAGAAAAATATATTGTAAAAATCGCACTGCAAAAAATAAAAAGAAACATGTTAAAGTGAGAAATGAGTTGAATAAACTATTAAAAGATGCTAGGAGAAAATTTTATGCAAACAAATTTAATGAATGCAGTGGAAACTTAAGAAGAACATGGAATGTAATAAAAGAAATTCTTGGTAATAAGAAGAAAAACTTACCAGATTTTATAAAAAGTGGTAATGATACAATCCATGGTGACAAAAATATTGCTAACAGTTTCAATGAATTCTTTGTTAAAATTGGTCTGCTCTCTAATAATTCTACAAATCATACTGATTGTCAGGCTTTTAAATTTTTTTTTGCCTGAATCATTCACTGAATCCATATTTTTCCACCCTACAAATGAGAGTGAAATATATGATGTAGTAAAGAATTTGAACTCAATTTCTACTTGTGGTATTGATGGTATAAGCCCACCTGTAATAAAGAAAATTATATATTTTATTTCTAAACCACTGTGCTATATTTTCAACTTATCCTTGTCTTCAGGCATTGTCCCATCTAGTTTAAAGATCGCTAGAGTTACTCCCATCTATAAAAAGGATGATGTACATAATGTTTCCAATTATCGCCCGATATCGGTCTTACCATTTTTTTCAAAAATTCTTGAAAAAATTGTTTACTCTAGACTTTATGAATTCCTGAGTAAGAACAATATCTTGAATGAATATCAATATGGATTCCTGAGGAACGCTTCCACTGATTTAGCGGTTATTAAATTACATGACTATATTGTTGATTCTTTGAATAGAAAACTACATACAATTGGAATTTTTCTCGACCTCAGCAAGGCGTTCGACTGTATTGATTTTCCTATATTACTGTATAAATTGCAATGTTATGGAGTAAGGGGAACCCCTTTGCTTTGGTTTGAAAATTACTTGTATAACCGATTGCAATATGTATCTTACAAAGATACCTTGGGTCCACTGTTATTTCTAATATTTATCAATGATCTGCCGTATTGTACTGATAAACTCAAATTCATTCTATTTGCTGATGACACCAACATTTTAATCTCAAGTCACTCATTATCTTCATTAAATGCCATAGTTAAAACTGAGCTGGAAAAAGTCTCACTTTGGTTCTCTTCAAACAAACTGTTACTTAATACAAATAAATCTAACTTTATGTACTTCCATATTAATATTAAAAAATCAATTCAACGTTCTTTGGATAATTTTCAAATTAAAATGAACAACAAAGTCATAGAACGCGTCCATCACACAAAATTTTTAGGTGTTGTCATAGATGAGAAATTGTCCTGGACTGACCATATTTATACAATTAGAAACAGGTAGCTAAAAATGTTGGTGTTATCAGCAAACTTCGTCTCATTCTTCCTCAACATATTCTTTTTACTTTGTATAACACATTAATTTTGTCCTATTTAAGTTATTGTAATGTGGTTTGGGCTAATACCTATCGCTCGAAATTGCAGCCTTTATACCTCTTGCAGAAAAGAGCAGTCAGAATATGTACACACTCACATCGTTTGGCCCACACTAAAGATTTATTTGTTAAACTCAATGTACTTACTGTATTTAACATAAATGACTATCAATGTGCAATTCTGATATTTAAACATGAAAAAAATATTCTTCATAATTCAATATCTTGTATGATCAAGAAAAACTCGAAATTACATAACTACAATACAAGAAATAAGGATAGATATCACTTATACCCTGCAACTAAAAATTTCACCCTTCAGTCTTTTCGACATTATGCACCTGTAGTATGGAATAATCTGCCAATTGAAATTTGGTCTTGCAAGACACTCAATCTTTTTAAACAAAAGCTTAAGAAATATTTGCTGACATTGTAAATTTGTTAAATCTTTATTCAGTGTCTAACTGCATTGTATAGGGTTTGTGTGGGATCTATCCTTTATTCTACTATATATCTCAACTTTTTAATAATTTTGCATTAATCTGGTTTTATTTCTATTACATTCATAATATAGTCTTCTACCATCTGGGTAGCCTACTCGACAAGCCACTTGGCTTTTTTTGGCTATACCCAAATTCCTTATTAGTTATGACTATTTCTCTGTATATTTTGATTTGCATCTACTTAGTTTTATTCAATGTCCCTTTTCCTTTGTATTATATATATATATATATGTATTCAATTGATGTGAAATGTATTTTTATATGGAATTTGAAATAAAAATTGAACTTGAACTTGAACATTTGTATAAACCTTTAACTTACATTATTAACTTATCTATCTCAACTTCCACCTTCCCTGATGAAATGAAAATTGCAAAAGTAACACCCCTTTATAAAAAGAAAAATAAAACTAATGTTAGCAATTATAGACCGATTAGCGTTTTAAGTATAGTCTCGAAGGTCCTAGAGAAATGTGTGTATGCCCAATTTATTAGAGAACTACTTTCAAGAAAACAAAATAATATACGAATTTCAATCTGGTTTTAGAAATGGTTATTCCACTGAAACTTGTCTTATTCACCTGTTAGATTTTGTCAGGAACGAAATTTCCCAAGGACGTTTTGTCGGGATGGTTCTTCTTGACTTGCAAAAAGCCTTCGATACTGTTAACCATAATATACTGTTAAGTTAATTGTAATGGGTTTAAATTCTGCAAGTGTGCAATGGTTTAGGTCTTACTTGACCAATCGTCATCAAGTTGTCTCGTTGCAAAATGTACTCTCCGATTCTATGCCCATAGGATGCGGAGTTCCCCAGGGGAGCATGTTAGGTCATATTCTTTTCATGTGCTACATTAATGATATGTGTGTTTGTGTAAACGACAATAAATTACTTTTATATGCGGATGATAGTGCGTTACTATATTCTGGTACTGATCCTAAGCTGATCGGGGAAAAACTTAGCTTAGAATTATCAAACTGTGTTAATTGGATGACAGCAAATAAGCTTAGCTTACATATTGGTAAAACCGAAAGTATTTTGTTTTGTTCGCGGGGTAGGTTGAAGTATACTGATGATTTCAATATAAGTTATAACAATCAACTCATTAAGAGACAGGATTCTGTGAAGTATTTAGGACTAAATATAGCTAGTGATCTTTCTTGCTCAAGTTTGGTTGACAGTATTGTCAAAAAAGCTAATGCTCGTCTAAAATTCTTGTATCGTTATCAAAATTGCATGAACTTAAAATCAAGACGCATTTTAAGTTTTTCCTTAATACAATGTTTATTTGATTATGCTAATGCGGCATGGCACTGCAGTCTAGGCAAGGTGGATCAAAACAAGTTAAAAATAATTCAAAATAAGATTGTAAGATTTATCAGTCACTTACCACCAAGAACACACATTGGGAAGAGTGAACTTGAAACAGCTGGTCTTCTTCATGTAAACCTTAGATCACAACAACTTTTAATTCACCATGTAGATAGGGTTTTTTACTCTAATGCAGATCACTATATCTCAAATAATTTTCCTCGCTCTTCAAGTGTTCATGGGCATGACACTAGAAATAGTCAATTTAATTTCGTAGTCCCTAAGCGGAAATAAAATTGGAAATTCCTTTTATTTTAACGGTATTCTTTTCTGGAATTCCCTCCCAAATCAGGTTAAGTCAGTTAAGAATTTTTACATTTTAAAAGGGTATTGAAGCATCATCTGAAAAATGTGTCTACTCCAAAACTATATTTCTCCTCTCCCTTTTGTAGCTCAGATGGGTTTTTCCTATATTATATGACTTATGTAACCAACGTTTATTATCGATAGTTTCATTATGATTTTCTGTATATAGTTTTTTTCCGTTGAGTAAGTCTTGTTTTCACATTTATTTAATCTTCGCCTACTTTATAAAAATGTTATGTTTTATTTTGCTACTTTAGTACATTCTTATTACTTGTCGTACTTGTACGATAGTCTTGTAGCCGTACTAATGTGTTTTCTTAGTGTATTTTTTAATCAGTTATTTAGGTAAGGACCCCATTGGAAATAAGCCATTTCGGCTTTCATGGGCTATCCTGTCATGGTACCTCGATATGTTTGTATTGCAATATACCTGACGAATAAAATCAAATCAAATCAAATCAAATCAGACTTTTATGGGATTTTGTTAAAAATGAAAGTACGAGATTCTACAATAAAATACTCTAAAATTAAGGCACGAGAAAGAAGGTTACTTAAGAGTAAATTGCAGGATGAAGTGCAAAAATTGGAAGAAAAATTTGGCTTTAGATGGCGATAGAAATACACTACAAGAGTTAAATGGGATATACGGACATGCTTTAAAAGGTTTGAAAGTTGGATCTCGGGGTAATTGGTTTGAAGAAAGTGAAATTTACGATAAGTACTTTGAATAATTGTTAAAAGTAAATAGTAATAAAACTTTTATAGGGAAATTAAAATGTAATGGAGAAATGGTAATATGTCAACAACAGATCTTAAAAGAAATAACATTTTATTCAGGTTTGTATTTAGAAACTAATCAGAAAGATGGATATGAATCTGGACAAGAATATTTTTTCAGTGATATTCCATTTGATTTCATATGGATAGGACATGATAAGATTAATAGAAATATCCTTTATTTAAATTATAACCTTGGAGGTTTGAAAATGATGAATTTTAGAGATATGATCAAGGCACAAAGATAAGAGACTAATTTATGAAGACAGTGATATGAAATGGAAAAAATATTTTGACTATATATTCGAGTCGATTGGAGGAAGATTTATAATTTTATGTGATTATGATCATTGTATCTAGAATATTTGAATATTTGGCATGAATTAAGAGAGAACGGAATTATTACTAGTAACTTAGGAAATCAAATGATTTTTAATAATACTTTGATCCGTTTTGGCCGGAAAACATTTTTTAATAGAAAACTATTTGAGGCGAATATATATCAAATTAAGCATGTTGTAGATAAAACTGGCCAGTTAGCTATTTTCTACAAAAAGGTCTTGATGCCAACGATTTATTCTACATTAGTAACATTTATTCAGCTTTACCGGTATATTTGAAAGAGAAAAGGAAAAAAGACGAAAGACGAAGAGATAAATGATACGATCGATTACTCGGAATTGATGTATAAAGTAGGCGATAAAATAATATCATATGAAGGACTGACTTCTAAATTATGTTATAAAATCTTTATAGATAATATAAAGGAAACCTTTGCATTTAGACATGCGGAAATAACACATTTAAATACTAAGTCTGGAGTTGCGACTTGCTTTTTGACCCCGAGATTATGCACTTTAGATGGGAAATTACGTGAATTTCAGTTTAGATTATTACATAGTATCCTATATTGTAATGATAAATTGTATCAATTTGGTTTTTTATCATCTAACTTATGTTCTTTCTGTGGAAAGGAAATTGAGGTATACAACCACTTGTTTATGAAGTGTCAATTGGTTAAAAAAATTGTGGCAAGAAATTGGGGAACAAATGAAACTGATGCACTTAAATACTTTAAAATGGGAGGAAATTTTAGTTGGTTTAGATGGAAAATCAGAAAAACATATGTACATTAACCATTTAATTATACTCATAAAATATATGATATACAATGCGAGATCAAAAGGAACACCCCCAACAAAGAAAGAAATCTATAATGCACTTTTAGAAAGTAAAGATAATGAACGGAAAAAGCTGAAAAACTGAAGTGGCTACCCCGGGTAAACAAAACTAATTATTATTATTATTATGTGTCATTTGATTGATGATAATAAAATATTATAAGTGCCATTGTACTATAGATCTAGGTCTAACTAGAGTAGTAATAGTATGACTTAAATATTGCCTATACACACCTTCAAAACAATAAAGAAAAAATTAAAAATTAAATAAAGAAAAAACAGATGCACCTGTGGAATTCAATAGGAAATTGCATCCATGCAGCAAACTATAATAGCCTAGGCATAGCCAGATTACGTGAAAAATTGTGCAGATTTCAATGCTGCTAAAAAAAGTGCTATCGCATATCCAATTTCTGTTGCGTTAGCGCTGTGTATAGTTACACTGCAGCTAGACGGAAAAATCCCTCTGTTTGGAGGAGTCTTTTGTCACTTTATTGTTTTGGTCGCTCTCCTCCTCGCGAGGGGGTTCAGCGGAGCGTCGTCGTACCCAATGTCAGCGTAGCCAACACCCGAACGACGGCTGTAACAGATGTAACGTCGTTAGACCTAACAGTTAGATCTACACACGAACACAGAATGACAGATAAGTGATAAAATGTTGCGAGCAAGGCTGGTTGCGACTACGGCCGACTACAAACATTTTATAGTCCTGTACTCGGCTGTAGGCCAGGAGAAATAAATATTATAAAAACAACAATAAAAGAAAAAAGAAAAAACTAAAAATACATTACAGTCAGTGCTAGCCCCAGCAGTTTCTCCGATTGCGCTCTAATTAGACTATACTAGTCTCTCATCATACTAATAGCGCGCGCGCGGATACGATAACTCAATAGATACTATGTTGCGGTGCTTTTTCGTACACTGCATGCACAGGCCAATGACGGTACGTGTATATAAAGGGCTGTACCTTCGGCGCTATAAAATAAAAAAAAATTATTCGCTGAACGTTTGGTAAACAGAAATGGAACCATTCAAACGTTAGAGCACTAACAAACAAACATCGGGACAGAATCGACTGAAATTAGTACCGCCCTTGCTTCGCGCGGCGGTAATAAATGACACATATTTTGTATACCTAAGATCATCTTCTTTCATTTGATGCCGCTCATACTTCACGCATTAGCGAATAAAGAAAATATGAAGCAGGACTACCAAAAAGTCGTTTGGTCAACGATATCTGAATTTCAAAGAGATAATCGCATTTCTAGAAAGTTAATTTTTTTATTTTTTAATGATTTGCATCTGATTGTTTATTTTCAGTCTTACTTTGATAAAGGTCTTTGACTGAAACGTCACTCCAAATTTTTGGTGTTTTTATTTGACTCTTGAGTATTTACTCTTTCTTCGATATCTATAGTTTACACACCGACGCAGAACTTTCATAGTAAACAAAATATGAAAGTTCTGCTACAATGATGTATTATTAGAGACGGGCTCGTGTCATTTGCAGACCGACATTTGTACGAAATCAAAATGATCGTTAAAATATGAGAGCTTCAAGATGCCAGGCATGAACATAGACATGTCCTGGCTGACTAACTGCACTTTCTTTCGTTAATACTCATTATATTCTATTGCCATGCATCTACTGAATCACCAATGTAACGTTTCTATTATGACGTCTTATTTCCATTATGACGCTTTAGTAATTTAATGCTCTCGCTGATTTTATGACAATGATTTTTGACAATGATTTTATTGGACCCATGTCACCCTCGTTTGGGTATTGGGGACACTAATCATAGAACGTAACATATACAATATCATTTCACAATAAAGTTAGTGTATTTACAAGGTATTTACAATAAGTTATTTACAGAATAATGAGATAAGAAATATAAATATTACATAAAGTGTGCAAATTGATGATCCCATGACATTTGCTCCGGCGACAACTGCTCCCATGGAACATTCACATATTAAACATAAAACCCATGCCACAAACTCAACCCCAACCTCAACAAAAAAAAAAAAAAAAAAAAAAAATGTGCAAAGAAATGATCAGGCGGATAGATACATCGACTTGGATTGAGTAGCTGGAATTGCAATGGCAAAGGCACCGATTAAAGGGAAAATATTAACACTGATAGGAAGTGAAAGTGAAAGTAGAATTTTTGATACTAAATTTTGGCACAGGAAATAAATTTCCAAAAGTAATATATACATAAATTCATCTTCCCAAATGTTATTAGAATACGTTGTCCTTTATTGTTTGAACTTATTCATTATGATGCTACAAAATTTTGATAAGTTTATTAATGTTGAAATTTTGGGAGAATTGAATAATTTGTACATTTTTATTGCATTTGGACGGCTTTTATAGCAATCATCAATATACTTGTTTCTTTCTTTAAGAAATGCAGGGCACTCAAACAAGTAATGGAATTCATCACCAAGCTTTGTTGTATCACAGATATTGCAAGTTCTTTGTGATCGTTCAATACCTGCATATCTTCCAGATACTACTGGTAGACGGTGGTTTCCACAGCGGAATTTCGTTAAAGTAATCCTATATTTGAAAGGCAATTTTAGAAGAGATATTTCACAGTGACAATTTTCTTTGAATATGCGATAGTTTAAGCACAGCGAATTACAAAACATTTCAGCATGCCAATTTTGAGAATATATATCGTCTAGACGTGTTTTAATTGTTGCTTTGAACCATCGTGGATCTATTGACTGATTATCTAACCAAAGGTAAGATAAACCTAATTTATCCAATGTATTCCTAACTTTTATTAGCCATGGGTTTTGATAAATATCCAGATCAAACATTATTTTCAGAATGTCATATACAGTATGGGACAATTTCGATGATTTGCTTAGGATTATTCTCATCCAAAAGTTTAGCATCCTGCACTCAATTAGTTTCTTAATACTGTGTTTGCCGAGTTCTCCATAGGTCATGCAGTTTGCCGTAAATTTACTCACATGAAGCAGACGTTTATAATAACCAGTTTGAAACTTCTCAACATCTTGTAGACTACTGTCAAGCCCCCACAGCTCACTTCCATACAACAAAATTGGAAGTACTAATTTTTCAAATCATTCTTACTCAATATCGACTGGTAAATTCAATTTGTTTGATTTTGCTCGTAAACTAAACAATGCCTTTTGTGCTTGGGTTATTTGTTTGTTTCTGGCTTTGGAAAACCGATTGTTATAATTGAGAACTGTACCAAGATATGTATACTCATCTACAACTTCTAGTTATTGATTTTTGAAACTAATGATGGGTGTATTTCGGATTTTACCACGAGAGAACACGACTATTTTAGTTTTTTGTACATTTATATTCAACGACCAATCGTTATAGTATTTTTCGACGACATTTAATGCGTATTGGAGATAATTTTCAGATTCTGCTAAAACAATGGTGTCATCAGCGTATAATAAAGTAAATAAGTTCAGATATACATATACATTATTCTCAAGGAGTTTTTCCTTTAGGTCACTCGGAAGTAGTTTAACACCATTGCAATTTTCTCTCAATGTTGTTTCAAAATCATTAATAAAGATTGCAAAAAGTAGAGGGGATAGATTATCTCCTTGTCTTACTCCTATATTACACTCAAAGAGCTCGGACCGTTGTTCATTATACATAACATAAGATTTTGCGCTATCATACATATTCTGAATCACTTTGAGAATTTTGCCATTAATGTTATACTTGAGCATTTTTGACCACAATAAGTGTCTTTTTACAGAGTCAAAAGCTTTCTTATAATCAATGAATGCACAGTATATTCTCTTCTTTTGAGATAAATAAATATCTATTAGACAATAGAGAACAAATATATGATCAAGAGTACAATAATCCTCTCGGAATCCTGCCTGTTCTTCACCCATCAAGTTACAAATATCAACATAGTAAGAGATTCGGTCATTTAAAATAGATGTGAATAATTTACCTAAACAGCTTAGTAATGTAATGGGGCGATAATTATCTGGTTCTTTCACCGAGCCCTTCTTTTTATATATCGGACAAAGGATACCTATTGTCCAGTCCTTAGGAACTTTGCCACAATCTAGTATGAAGTTGAACAACTTTGTTAGTAATGAGATTATTGGTTTCCTACTGTTCTTTATCATTTCATTTAAAACCGAATCATCGCCAGGTGATTTGTTATTTTTAATCTTTTTTAATTGGTTTTCTATTTCCTCTTCCACAATTGGAGTATTTAGTCCATGATTATAACAATTCAACTCAGGTCATGATTCCCCTACAATGCATTTATCTCCAGAGTCATCTCCTTTGTTTAATGATTCGAAAAATTCTTTGAAAGAATTAATTGATACATTTGCACAGTTGTTGCGCTTAGGATTCGCCTTGTTAAGATATTTCCAAAAGTCGCCAGTGCTATTGCTTTTTACTTTTCTCAAATTGTCTTGAAGTTCTGAAATATATTTTATCTTTTTCTTACATAAAACTTTTTTGTATTGTTTGCGTAAGGTGTTAACTTCTAGTTCCATTTCGATTTTCTTGTTTTCGTCTTTACATTGTTTTCTTTTGTTTCGTAAGTATAAAAATTTCCTTCTGAAGTTTTTACATTCATTATCAAACCAAGGCTTCATGTTGGGAGATGTGACGGTATTAGTCGGGCTATTTTTCTTCTGCCGTGACATACCACGTACAGTTGCAGACTCAAAATATACATGCTTTATTAGATTTACTATATCACTGACCGACTGACTACTAATCTGTGTCTTTTTCTTAGTTATATCTATCATTTCTGAAATTTCTTTAATTTTATTCTCATCCAAGGACTTTGCAAATGTATGTGTCAGTTCCGAATTCCATTTATAATATTTCTTTTTTAAATGAGATTCGTAATTATTATACGATTGGTATAATGACTTTCCTCTTCTGAATGTATTCCATTCTTAACAGATTTCATAGAAATGGATATTGGTCTATGTTTATCTGACAAACATTTTTCAAAATCATCAACAACAAAATCTTCAATATAACAAATGAAATTCTCATGCTCCTGAAATTCTCATGAAATTCTCATGCTCAATTCTCATGCTCCTTGCGCTTGTAAGCGCTTCTTATATCATTATACGCTTTGGGTCATAATTTACAAACGTGTATTTCAATTGTGACGTCTTCGGGACGTATTTATCATTTTAAGATGTTTTTGAGTTGTAAAGCGTTTCCAAGACAATGCGTCCGGTTACTTATATACTAATTGCGCATTGCCTTGGAAACGCTACATGGATACAATTTCGAAAGTTTGTCATTCACTTGATAAAGACGGCGTGAATACCGCCGAAAATTCGTGAGAGAAAATAATAAAAAAAAGCTGGATAAAAGCATGAAATTTCTAATAGTTTGTTAATATATATATATATATATATATATATATATGTAGAAAAATAAAGTTCACAACATCATATAGAATACACACACAAGAAGCATGTTTTTATAAAAATTCACAAGCGCTTTCGATTTAATCTCTTCAGGTGAATGAGCCATTGATAGTTTTGACATGCTTTTATATACACGTATAGTACAGTAATATGCAAATGGAACAATGTGTGTGGCATTGTCCAGTAGTTTTTTTGACGGCTTAATAGGTCTTTGTTTAAATCTTAGACTAAGCGTCGTACGGTGAGAACTCTAAAATGTTAGGATTCTCAGAGAATCCTATAATCCGTACAATCCAAAACTTTGTAAAGTCACACAAAGATCATTGAATAATGATTCACGAGGCCTACACATGATAATAGTAAGCGAGGATGGGTATTTGTAAAACACATAATGAAATGTAGGCTTTAAGGAATAGTTTTGTTACAAGTATGGTACAATGATATTCTTAGGACAAGTTTGAAACATTGTCCTGTATCTGTTTTACGACGTATTGAATCTTAGTTCTAATCTCAGATTAAATGATGCAAGTAGGAAGTTCTTTGTTGCCAGTTTCTTTGGAAGTCTTAATCTGTACAACTCAACAAATCATAAAGTTATATAACAATTCTTATTAATCTGTGACCGTGGGAAAGGCAAATAAAAATGGGAGTCAGTAGAGAAAGAAAATGGAATAAACTAATATATTGACAGGCGTCGAGGATGCAGTGTCTTAAGGGAGAGGGAGAGAGATATATTGAAATACTTGTACACAAAGAGATAGAGTAGGATGGGGGGGGGGGGGGGGGTTGTTGTTTGGAGTTTCGGGGGATAATGGTAAATGTGGATGTGGGTGAGAAGGAGTGGTAGGAGAAGCAGTTTTCCTACAAAGCATTCAGAGAAGGCATAAATTTTGAAATGAAGTGTTTCTCTTTCAGACATCTTTTAATTTTGTTGTCTTCTTTCATTTTGTAAAAGGGTATTATATCGAAATTTGGTTCCTTTGAGCCCGCACAACAATCGATGTGAGCGCTCACTTTAAGTTGTCGATATTCTTTATGGCGTATTTGTTGCCTATGCACAGTGAGTCTGTGTCGGAGTGTGTCCCCTGTTTGGCCAATATATTGTTCCCCACAGCCATGGCAAATTAAACAGTATATGAGATTCTTTGTAGTGCATGTAAATGGAAAATGTATTTGAAAAGTTTCAAAAGTTTTGTGTTTGAAGATGATATGATTAGTTTCTTTCATATACGGGCAAGTTTTGCATCTTTTGTCGGTACATTTTTTAACACCATTTTTTATATCGAGTTGTGCTTTAGGGGCTGCTCGGGTTAACAATCGTTTTAGATTCGGGCTTTGGCGTTTACTGGATATCAAATGCACTGCTTTAAACTTTTGCTTTAATTCTCTGTCATTTGACAGGACGGTAATTGTGTCTTTTATCAGTTTGGAGATATTGGGATTATTAGGATTATGCGTGTGAATAAAAGATATAGATTCAGTATTTTCATTTTTTTGCTTACATGATCTTAGTTCTTCGAGAGACAACTTTTCAGCTTTCACAATCCCATTCTGGATGATTTCCTCAGGATATTCTCTGGCTTTTAACATGTGTTTTAATTCTAATAATCGTTTCTTACGAATATCGATATCTGATACTATTGTGCAAATACGTCTTGCTAAATTGTAAGGAACATTTGTTTTACAGTGTCTTGGGTGACAAGATTTAAAGTGTAAGTACTGGTGTGTGTCTGTAATCTTATAGAATATATCTGTTTTAATTTTGTTCAAATTGTTTAGAAACTAACCACTATGTCAAGAAACGTTGTTTTCTCATTACTAGTTTCAAACTTAAAAGTGATACTCGGGTGAAGCTGTTGAAGGATATCGTTGAATTGGGTTATATCTCCAAAATCTGCCTTCCAAATAATGAAACAGTCATCAAGATATCTAAGCCAATTTTCCTTTAGATAGGATGTAACTCTAGTGTTGAAGGTCTGTTCGACTTGAGCGTATAGTTTCATTTCCAGATAGCCCATGAATAATGTGGCATATGTAGGGGCCATTTTGGTTCCCATGGCTGTTCCTCTAATTTGTAAATAAAATTCATTATCAAAGCAAAAAGAATTATTAGTCAGAATAAATTTTACAGCATCGATTATGAACTCCTTAGTAAAACGTGAATCAATAACATCCCTATGCTTTTCTAACCAAAAGGTTATGCCTTCTATTCCTGCGTCGTGAGGAATGTTGGTATAAAGACTATTCACGTCATATGTGACAAGGATTGAGTTTTCATCTACTGATTCAGGTAGGTGGTTCAGAAAGTCTAAATCGTCCCTAACAAAGCTTGGAACATACTTTGTAAGGGCTTTCAATATGATATCTATGAAATTACTTAGTCTATGTGTAGGACATATTGGGCCGGAGATGAATGGTCTCATTTTAAGTTTATCCGGCATTTTACATTGAATATAAGGAGAATGAATATTTTTTATTTCATCCTGTATATCTTTGCATTGATGTACTTTTGGTAATCCGTACAGGTTACTACTTCTAAATTCGAAATTAGTCAGAAAGTCTACCTCATCTTTAGTTAAGCAGTGTTTGTATTTTTTTATCAATTTCTTCATCTTGTTCATAATTTTGGTATCTATATTCTCGTCTAGTTTCAAATATGTTGATTGGTCTTGTAGTTGGTCCTTCATTTTTGAAATATAAAAATCTTCATCCATTATTACAAAAGCACCTCCCTTGTCAGCCTGTTTTAATATTATGCCAGGTTTGTCTTTCAGACTCTGAAGGCTTTTCCATTCTTGTTTAGATGTATTACATTTCTGTCTGGTGTTTGTACGGTTTTCAAACTCTACTGCGCTTTCTAAAAAATCAATGTAATTATCCAATGTACGATTCCTATTGGGCTGAGGAAGAAATTTACTCTTATTCTTTACAATGCTTTGAAATTACGCACCCACTTTTCCTTCCTCTGTGGCGTCACTACCTAGCGCTTACATCATGCGTCGAGCTTACTTTTATTATATTTTATTATTTGTATCTTGGCAACTTATGCGTCTTCTTAATTTTTTGTATCAGATTGTTTATTTTCAGTCTCACTTTGATAAAAGTCTTTGACCGAAACGTCAGTCCTAATTTTTGGCTCTTGCGGTGTTTTTATTTGACTCCCGAGTATTTATTTACTCTTTCTTCGATATATATATGCTTACCATCATTTTGTTTATTTTATCACTGCTAAACCATGTAGATAGGTCACTGGTGTTCTGTCTTCCGATATAGTTGCCGATATAGTTGATGATAAGTTGTTAAAGGCAACACAATAATAATAATAATAATAATAATTGCATTTATATGGCGCTTTATACGGGCGTTTCTAAGCGCACTGGTTGTCTGTCTAAGTAAGTAAACTAGTAAACACGATAACATAAAAGCAAAACAGTAACTACATGTATGCGCCTCCATAAAAATTACAACTGCTTAAAAAGATGGGTTTTTAGGAGGATTTTAAATGATTCGATAGATGTGGCATTCTGAATATGGGATGGGAGTTTGTTCCAAAGGGTGGGGGCAATGGACGAAAAGGCTCGGTCGCCATACCGGGTTTTTGTACGTGGGCCATAAGATAATTGGAGAGAGGAAGATGAACGGAGGGGTCTGGCAGAAGAGGAGGAACGAAGGGTGACCAAGTCTTGAAGATATATGGGGGCAAGATTATGTGTGATTTTGTATGTGAGAAGTAGGATCTTGAAAGTAATGCGAAAATGGACCGGTAGCCAATGAAGTGAGCGGAGAACAGGAGATATATGGTCATGTTTTCTACTAAGAGTGACTAATCTAGCGGCTGAATTTTGGATACGTTGAAGTGGGGATATATGAGAAAGAGGGAGACCAGCAAGGAGGGAGTTGCAGTAGTCCAAATGAGAGGAGACAAAGGCGTGGACAAGTCGCTCAGCGGATGATTGGTCAAGCAGACGCCTGATCTTCCCTATTTTAAAAATACCCCAAGATGCAGATTTGCAGATGTTTCTAATGTGGTGTTTAAGGGTTAAGTGTTTGTCCAAAGTAAAGCCAAGGTCTCTAACACATTCAGAACTCTTTATTACTCCATCCTGAGTATTTAAATTTGCTAGAGGATCTGTATTCCTGAACTGAGACGAAAAATGGATGAGTTCAGACTTGTCTTCGTTCAGACGGAGTCTGTTAGTAGTGGACCAAGCTTTGATGTCCATGAGACATTCTCTCAGTGAGTTAACAGCAGCAATCCTATCACCAGGTGACATAGTAATGTAAATTTGAGTGTCATCGGCGTACATAGCGTAGTTGACACCAGGATGGCGATTGATGATTCTTGCGAGGGGACCTGTATAGAGGAGAAAAAGCAGGGGACCGGCAACGGACCCTTGTGGAACTCCACAGCTGAGAGAACAAGGAGTTGAACAAGTCTCACTGATTATCACCCTCTGTGTGCGATCTTGAAGGTATGACTTGATCCATTGGATGACAGTGCCTGTGATGGAATAGTAATTACTTAGTCGTTGTAGAAGCAAGGTGTGATTGAGCGTGTCAAACGCAGCCGAATAATCCAGGAGAAGAAGAGCAGCCTCACTGCCCTTATCAACAGTAAGGAGGAGATCATTAAGCACTTTTAACAATGCAGTTTCTGTTGAGTGGAAGTTGCGATACGCTGACTGGTTTACAGGAAGCAGATGATTACTGTCCACATGAAACATTAGCTGATTAGCCACAATCCTTTCAAGGAGCTTACTCACAAATGGCAGGTTGGCAATTGGTCGATAATTGCTGAGAACATCAGGATCGAGGTTTGGTTTCTTCAGCTGAGGGGAAACAAGAGAATGTTTAAATGGTGTTGGAACTATACCCGATGACAATGATGTGTTGATGATATTTGATAGAACTGGAAGCAATTCATCAAGGCAATCTTTGAGCAGCCAAGTTGGAAGAGGGTCCAGACTGCAGGATTTCGGTGGTGATAACATGATAAGACGTCGAGGTTGTACTTCAGTAACTTGCATGAACTCGCTCAGGTTACAGTTCAAGGAGTTCCCAGGAGCTTGGACGGATAACTCCAAATGATTAAGTTCAGATGCAAAGGAAAACACAATATCATCAATTTTCTTCTTGAAGAATACACTGAACCTGGTAGCTAGTTCAGCATCAGATGAATTTTCATGATAAATAGAGGACTGAGAAGGGGTGGACAGTTTCTTTACAAAGTTAAATAGCTGTTTAGTGTCCGCATTGGCGATCTTATTTCTCAGGTACTGCAACTTAGCATCGGTGATCTGACTGTAATACAGCTCACATTCCTGACGATACAGGTCCAAGTCTATCTGCATGCCGGACTTCAACATGCGACGTTCAGCACGACGCCTACGCCTCCTGGCCTCCCTAATCTCATTAGTGAACCAAGGGGCATTGGGTCTAATTGTAACAGTCACAGTTTTAACAGGGGCATGCTTGTCCATCAGATTACACAGTGTGTCATTATAAAACGTAACTGCTTCTGAAGGACAAGAAAGACACTTGGAAGTTAACAAAACCTGTTCAATATCCTGGCGGAAAGAGATGGTGTCTATGTCACGAAGCTTCCTAAACCTCACTTTCCTTCTAGGGTTGTGTGGCCCTTTAAGATTAATGGTAGAAAGTATTGCGGAGTGATCAGATGGCAAAGATGGCAAGAGAATAATATGGGAAATAATATCTTCTGATTTCCTACTGAGAACTAAATCAAGTGTATGACCTGCCTGGTGGGTGGGACCCTCGACCCTGAACATGCTGTTGGATTGGGCAAAACTATCAGTAAAATCATCTACATGTATATTAAAGTCACCAAGGAGGATGACCGGGTGAACAGCGACAGCAGCACTCTCAAGGAGAGTTAAAAACTCTTCAAGAAAATCGTTGCTGGTAAAGGTATTCCGAGAGGATTGGGGTGGGCGGTAGATACAGTAAACCCGTACAGTGGATGAAGAAGTAAGATGGATTGTCAGATCCAACAATTCAAATGACCAAGATTTGTGAATGTCATTGACAACACAGCGCGCAGAAGATCTATAGAGGACACAGATGCCACCTCCTCTAGATGTCTTTCTTGGATGATTGCAAATATTAAAATTTGGAAGGGATAATTTCAATTCAGCAAGGGTAGGCTCGTCTCTCTGGTCACCTGAAAGCCACGACTCCGTAATGACTAACACATCAATATTATTATCTACGATCAAACTTGACACTACATCAGCTTTATTAGTCAAGGATCTTGCATTCCATAAACAAAATTGAGACTCACAATTGGAAGTCTCACAAAGGGGTTGTGACCGTGGAATCCCTCGCCTGCGGCGTCCCCGGTGAGTACGACGCCGCCGCGCAATCCCAAGAACACATACCCTTCTCCAAACAGTCAGAGGAAGCAGATGACTAGGCTTCCTATTTAACCGGTGGATGTTATGTACACCATATGTGATACGATTCGATCGAGAAATACTGCAATTTTCGTTAGGAAATTGTGTTACATGTACTTCATTATATGGACCTGGGTTCGTTTGAATATCATCAGATAGTAAGATGGCAAACTGAAAACATGCACATGTGTTGCTATAATATACAATAGGTTTACTACAGTATCTGACATGCCTACAAACAGAAGAAAGTAGACTGTGATTGCAGTTACAAGCATCAGTTGGTAGAATGAATACATGGCTCACATTCAAAAGAAATACAATCAGGGGTATACAAAAGGAGAGATGCCAGATCTTAAACCCCTCCATTGATGTGGAGGTGCTACTATTGACTGCACTTCAAAGGCAGAGGCGATGTACAATGTATAATGTGTAACAACAAAAGGTACTATTGAAAGTACAAAGCAAGTACAGTACACATTATAAAGATGTGCAAAGGAAGTGTACAGCACTGGACATTGAAAATGGCAGTGCAGAGTCGGTTACAGTATTATGATACAGAATTTAACTGCTGAAACATGTAGCTGACTTACCAAAATATCGACTAAAAATGTCTAGCAAGATCCTTGACACACACAGAATACTCTATAAACAACCAAATCTCAAATAATGCAACAAAAACCTAGTAAAAAGAACAAAATAATCAGAGCCCTAAATGATTGGGGCTACCTATGGAGGCGCACACCAAAAAAAGAAAAAAAAAGAAAGAAAAAAAAAAATCCAATAATAGAGCACACACTATAAACACCAACACATATCAATCCTAAACATATCAATGCAAACTCTTTTTCATTCCGACTCTTTAGCATATTTCCGAAGGTAAATCGCATGCGCACGCGTGATGAGCAGATGAGAGTTATGCAAGGTTGATTGAGGCGGACGCATATCCGAACAATATTTTCTCATTGGTAACGTCCAAAAAGCATTTATTTGATTGTTCATTTTTTCTTCCTTTTTCCTTCTAGTACACGTTTATGTTTATGTACATGGATAAAAACCGACATAAAGGCAAGCTTACGACGTTTCATGCTAATTAGAGAATATCGTTTATATATATCTAACCTATCATATTTTTCTATAAATCCGTATACGTTTTTTCTCTGCAAAATTATTTGAAATATACATATACTTTGGGGCACTGTTTATTATACTTTCTTAGTCAAATCCTATTGGTTAGCTACTCTTTCAGTCAGACCCAATTTCGGAAAACCGAGCACAGGATTATACTCCGAAAACGGCGTATAGAGCAAGATGAATACAGAGCCCTCATCGGTCAGTGCGAGACAGTGTGTACAAAAGGCATGGGAAAAGTCTTGCAATGTCGACCTGCTGTTGGTAATATAATTTTCAAAAATAATGCTGCGGATATATTTATTTCAAATGTTTGTCATTTGAAAGTCATATCATATGGTGAATCATTCACGGATTTTGAAGGTAATTAGCACGCAGCATTATTTTTAAGAATATATATATCGTTGGCAGGTTGACTTTGCAAGATTTTCCCCATGCCTTTTGTACACACTGCCTCGCACTGAACGATGAGGGCTTTATATTCATACGCCGTTTTCGGAGTATATACATGTGCTCGGTTTTCCGAAGTTGGGTCTGACTGTCTTTGAAGTTTATTTAAATTAATAAAAAGAAAATGGTAGTTTTCTCCTGAGACAATACTTTATAAAAAATAATCCATTGAACTATGTTATCATATGTATATGTATTTTAATGTTTTGAAAGAATTTTGAATATTTCAAATATTTTAAGGTTTACTTTTCAAATTAAAATGCAATGTTTCAACAAGAGATAATAAATAAAATTGTGCTTCATAAATTGGGGGTACCATTAGACAAAGTTCGTTGAATGTGAATTTTAAACATTTAAAATGTGTAAAAAAATTAATTTTAAAGAAGGAGATAGCAGGAGCGCTGGCACTGTTTGTCTTTCAGCCATTTCCCTTCAAAGTCTTCAGAAATGCTGAATAATAATATGCATTACTAAAGCAGATAATAGTGAACACAGATAGTGAACACAATACATGTTAAAGGATTTTTGACATCAAGGTCAGTAAGAAAATGAAGATAATGAATCACAAAACAAGTTCAAAAAAGTAACTCTGAATTTCATTTCCATTGTTTGGCTGATGCAAAGATAATGAAAATTCTACCAGTTTGAGCTATATGGGCTTTATTCAGAGAAGATGAATGAAAAGCCAGCCTTGGTTGGAGAAAATCGCTTAGCGTGGTATTAAGTGGCACTTGCCTCAAGAGGGGGGGGGGGGGGGGGGGGCGATCTTATTGGATGGATAGAATATGAATTAACATTAACAAGTACCACTGATGAGGGGAAGGGTGTCGGAGGGGGCGTGCCTCATTTTCATTTTCATTTTCCTTCCTATCTTCCTTTCTTTCTTTCTTTCTTTCTTTCTTTCTTTTCTCTTACTCTTTCTCTTTTTTCCTCCATGCGATGCAATGCCCACTGATATTTTAAGTGGACATTTGTAAAGCCAGTGGTATCGCTGAGCACTGTCATAATATATTCATATCATTCGTCCGTCAGAAATCCATTAGATTTCAGTCAGAATACTGGCTGGATCAGCAGGAAATTAGACCATCAATTTACATGATCTCATTGTCTGACCACTGAGAGTCTAATGGAAATCTTCCCAATGAACAGACAGTGATCCTTCCACCATGTCCACTAATGTGATTCATGATAAAGAGCTCCCATTGATAGAATTTTTCTCGCTCCTTTTCAGAAAAGCAATAGAATCCAGTAGAAATCTTCCATACCTTTCGACACCAAAACGCAATAATATCCTCTCATCTGTGCACTCTGTAGGCCTGTATATAATGCAATAGTCTTCCAATACAGCTTTCCGATATGTGTCAAAGTGCCCAACAGTATTTATCGATGATAGTCAACTTTGACTGATTGCAATTACAACAAAGATTTCATTCCAGCCATACATAAGTGTATCTTCTTAAGAAATATTGTTCCTCTTGAAAAGAACAACAACAAAACCCCATCAACTACATGCACGTTACATATTCATAAGCTCATGAATAGTCAGCAAATGAAGTTTTTTCGTCGGGATCAACATCCAAATGACCGTACTGCTTTCAGTAAACGTTTTCCTTCAAAAATGAACGCTTTGGGGTAGTCCTTATCGATATATATATATATAAAGATGAAATGATTAGTTTATATCAATACATTTTAAATTATGTGATCTTAAGCAGGACGTTAGTTTAGCTTTAAAGTTGGAATTAAACCTTTAAAAGTTTTCAAAATGTGTACAGAAATCTAAATACACTAACATGGCTCAAGCGCTCTATCGTCACTTCGTATACTTGTTTCTATGAAAAATATTTTTGGCAAATACATGTTGATTAAGAACATCTGGACCTCTCGGAAGAACAGAGTCATTAAGTTAGCTTACCAGCCGTTATTTTTGTTTATTGTTGATTTAATTCTTGATTTATATATTCTTGTACATATATATTAATATGCATGTATTGATCATTTTTGTATACGGAAAATAAAACCAACCAACCAAGCCGGCAATCTGTTGTAATCTCTTACAACTATCATTTTGTAGGCTTTTTGGGAAGTATGCTCACAATAGCAAACATAACAAATTGCTAATAAATTTCAAAATCTGTGGAGGTCATTCAAAACACTGCAATGAAATAAATCAGTTTAAAGCATCTGAATACAAAGGTGTTTTTTCAGAGATCACAATGACAATACTATAACGACCCGAGCGTTGGGAGAACATCATAAACAACATCGAACTTTAGTCATTAGCATTCAGCTGAAAATTGACGCCGCTATAATTCTAAGCATATCTCGTCCAATATTTTCTTGTATTGACATCACGGCCATCCATTATTATATAAATAACGTTCTCCTTTGTTTTCTGAGCTGAGTATAATTATTACATATCTTATTTTTGGAGAAAAGTTATTGTAGGCCTATTTCAGGTAAAACTGTTCTATTTTCATGATCTACTATAATTAATATTCTCGATTAGATAGTTAGTATTTGTATTTGTTCTTATAATTTCTACGTGGCAAAGAGAGAATTACGTCGGAAAGGAAGTCAAGACTGCACGTTAATCCATTCTTGCAATATTCCCTTTTTACACTGTCTACTCAGAACCAGAAGGGCGTTAATCCGTATCATTATTTTGATACTAGGTTAACACCCTTCTGACTCCCAACATATAGGCCCGAAATCACAAAGGATGTTTGGTTTAAACCATGATTTAAACCCCCTCCTGGGTTTTTTAAGCGTACGTACGCGCGGAATCCGATCCAATCATATATTTTCTTTGAGCGCGCGCCTAGGCAGTGTGCGCTTATTTACGCTTAATTTATACGCTTACGGAGGTTTAAACCAACGAACGTAGAGGGCGGCAACACTTTGCAGTCTTGCTATGAGGAAGGTTCACTTCGCTAAATTTCTGTGACCATCGTTTTCTCTCAGAGAGGTTTTTAGGTAGATTGTAGATTTGATTTTTTTTCAATTTATACTTTCAAAAACTTTTGAATTAAAATGTTAAAATCAGATGTTATGTTCAATAATATTTGTCAATGATTTTTATAATTTTCAAGAGAAAAAAGATTAAAATAGTTATAAATTTATCATTTTACTTTACGATACAATAATATGTATTTGTGAGGTTGCTAACGTTTTCCTGCTATATTTCGCTGCTACTGCTGTATTTCGATTTCGATCCATGTCCATACAGTGTGCATATATTATACCGTGTACATTATTGCTACACATAATACAGTTCTCTCTCTCGATCTGACCGCCTAAGTAGACTCAGAGTCAGAGTCAGAGCTCGACGATGGATCAATCAAGGTTTGATTTTAGTTATAAATTTAGATTAACTTATTTGAAATGATGATGAAACAAATTTGGCAATCCAGGGTAATAAAATAGAGAGAGCTGTTAGTGTTACTAGTGTTAGCATGCATGTAACGTTAATATGTTAAATTAAAAAAAAATGTTCGGATGCTGGATGGATGGAGGCGATGATGATCATGATGATGATGGATGGGGGATCAGATTCGGATGACCGGACACTTAACAAAAATGAAAAAATAAGGTGGCTGGGACATAAGGAATTCTTGCCGTGATAATCATCATCGATATATTTTTCTATAAATAATATCGGGCAAACCCACAAAATAGGGGCAGGTCGGCGTGCGCGTGCCATGTTTTACAGTGCGGAGAGGCGGCAGAGGCAAAAATGAACACATGTAACAAGTTCATAATCAAGTTCAAAACAACTTCCAAATATATTTTAAATCAAGTAATTAATGCTGTGATAATCATATTGTCCTCTTGGCTTTCAGATTTGTAGTTGTTTGATGAAAATCATAACGATTTTGGCCAGAAATGGAGTCAAACTCGCAAATGTTTCATCGCTGAATCTGGTACAAGATCGTCGCCGCCGCCGCCGCCGCTGGGCTACATTTGCTTGCACACAAATGAATACAGCACGCGCAGACCGGCCCCTATTCTCCGGGTTTGCCTAATAAGTAATATCGTCTAAGTTAGATCAAAATAGGTCTAACTTAGGCCTAACATTAACAAAGTTAGGCCCTAACGTTAACCATAATGATAATTGTATTTGTAACTTGTAACTTTTCACAAACTTGAGACAAGGTCAAACTCAAAGGCAAGCATCATGATGTTTTTATTTTTTTTTAATTTCAAGATAGGGAGAGAGGGAGAGGGGTTCATATTTAGTCTTGGTTCTACTATTTGTAGACCAGAATCAAAGCACTTTTAATGAGAGGTAATAATACATCTCCACAGAGTAATATATCATATGGATGGCCTTTGTTGTTTCACTCAGTGACTTTCAGTAATCACATTCATTAGTCTCATGTTGACTTTGATTGCCCTCAGATAAACTTGGCAAGGAACTAACTTGTGGCTGATCTACTTGAAGATCTAATAGAGCCTAATGTTAGAGGTCTACATAACTCAACAACTGTTGGAGGTGCTGGATGAAGCGGAAAGTCCTACTATAAAAGACTTTGATGAGACGTGAGAAATAAACAGGTAGGTCTAGACCTAACTAGTTGGACCTAGACTTAATACCAAGGAGTTACCACAGGGTATTACAGCTAAAAATTATATGTCTGGTAATGGTAGTGGATCCAGAATCGGTTTACTTGGGGGGGGGGGAGTTTTTAGTTTACATTGTCCAACCAAAACAGCAACAACAACAAAAGAATTCTGAGAGAATGGACATTTCATTTGTCCTTTTCCTTTATCCACCACTGAGATCTGTTTTCTTCAGTGTAATATTAAATTAGCTGTTTTAGTGTCTTTAAAAAAATCAATTATGAGATCTTTAGGGAATGTTCAGTGTGATGTCAGTATAAATATAATTTTTAGTCCCCCTTAATTATTATATTAAACATTTCATTAATTAATGCAAACAGAAACAAAACAAAATAAGATGTGTGAATACATTACACTTTTATTAAAATTCACAAATATTTCAGGATGGATTGTACATGCAGTTAGTATTTATCCTCTTTGAAAAGATCACGAGGGTGAGGATGAGCGTATCTCATTTTTTTTTCTTAATACATAATAATGCTTCTCTACACGACTCTCCTTCATCTATTTTACAGATGATGATGAAGATGAAGGCTTACCGCTGAGAATGAAGACAAATTCTGAGAGGAACAAATAAATACTTAGCTGCTCCAGTTTTGCATGGTAGGTCTATGCTGTAAGAGTAAGATTGCTATCAGGGGTGTCGATCCGTTTTTGGATTAGGGGGGGCAAAACACCCTAATAGTACTCTACATGATTTTTTCAACACCTCTTAATTACCAGCTTATCCACCGTTACGGGGGGGGGGGGATGATTTATTTGCCCTCTCAATATTATCGGGGGGGGGGGGGGGCAACTGCCATTGCATAATCGACGCCCCTGGTTGTTATTAGTAGCTCAATACAATCTAGGTACACATATTTTTTTTTCACATAAACATCCCAACTGAATTTTCTTGAGACTTTACTAATTTGGTTGCTTTTGAATAGCCTTGAAAATTTTATGTGTCCAACTTTTTTCCTCTTTAAGTACTTTTGAGAATTCACACTTATTATTCCATTTCATATAAAGAGTTGATGCTAACTGTGTTAATAGGAAGCTCAAAGTTTCAGGGTTTTATTTTAATTCTAATTGTTGCTTGTTTAATTATCAAATACACAATGGATGCTATTTTCTAAAATCTTTCCTCTTTTCTTTCAACAGATATGGATTTCTACTTCAGCTCTACTGTGAAATAGCCCCCTGCTTTGATCAACATGTATCTCTTCTGGGTCCGCTCGCTATTCAAAAGGACAGCTATTCATAGAAAACCACTATATTCATTTAACAGACGTTATGAATAGCAGTTCTTATGAATAGTTATGAATAATGGTAATTTGTCTATTTAGAAGGACCGCTATTCATTTAGTCACGCATTATGAATAAGCGGTCCTTATGAATAGCGAGGTTACCCCATATCTTCATATTAAAATCATATCTGGATTCAAGTATAATATGCATGTTGAGGTGTCGTGGTCTAGTGTATACGTCACCGGACTGTGGATCATATGGTTCACGGTTCGAATCCTGCCGCAGCGCTAATGGCAAAACAGTCATCTACATTTGTCACTCTCCACCCAGGTGAAGTAAATGGGTACCGGTTGGGAGAAATTGCTTAAATGCCTTAGCGCCTTTCATGGCGGCTCGGCTAAAGCTGCGGTATTTAAAGGGCAGAGAGTATATTTGTATAGTAGTTGCGCTATATAAATGGACATACATGTATATTATTATAATTAGAATGACTGAACAGGAGTTTAAAGTTCTTCAATTATATCTTGAGCATTTTACCCACCCCCTCCCCATTTCAAATGTTGTAGTCACATGCAGCCATTTTGTTATAGTAGCTCGTTATTGTGAGGAGGTCTTCCTCTTCTGTGTGGCCTATATAGTGAGATTACAGGGCCCCTAAATGATATTAAGATAAGCACTGCCAGGGCCACTCCTTTATTAAATCTGCCCGGAGTGTATCACAAACTAATAATAATCTTATCTGATTCTATGAATTTATAAATTATTAAGTAAATTATTATTTTATTCATTATCTACTGAGAAAATGCATACTATTCAACACTTCATTTGACTTGAAACTATCTAATTAGATCTCTATGTGTGTTCCTCCTGCCCCTTTTTTATAGTTAGATTTATAATAATAGTAACATGCAATATACATGTACCAACCTAAAAGGAGATGGATCATTTAAAGAGTTCTTACAACTGTCAAAATTATCTTTGTTTTTTAGGAGTAAAATTGTTGTCATTGGTGTGTGTTGAACAGAAATTAGATGGTCATTTATTTCTTATGTCATTTCTTCTTTGTAGGGGTGTAGTGGGTAAATAATCTTTAAATTGTAATTCAAATAATTTACTTCTTGGAAAGGGACTGAAATTAATAACGTATGATTCATTTAGATTGAATTTTTTTTTTTTTTTTAATGCATGTACATGTACATAATTTGTACAGAATATTATTTGACCTTGACAAGTCGGCTGTGATGGAACTATATTGTATTGTAGTATATGAAAAAAGTGTATGACTGCAGATGAATTATATAAATTATGTTGGATTTTTTAAAGGAGAAGAAGTAAACGTGTATTTAAGAAGTAAGACAATGTCTAAACTTCTCTGAAAACTGTCCTCATTTCTGCATGCAAGAAAATATTCATTAAAAAGTAAAAAAAATATAAACGTATTTCTGAATCGACGTGTATAAACTATTGTACCTTAAATCTTGATTGTGAGAAAGATATACATGTAATTGAAAATTATTCTGTGAACATGATAAAGGTCCTTTCACATTATATCAATGAAATGAACCATATAGGGGAGGGGTGAATGAACCAGGACGTGTGATCAAGGTGTATGTATGAGATAGAGAGGGAAGACAAAAAAGATGAGAAAAGGCGAAACTGAGAAGATATGGTGAAAAGGAAAGAGAGAAGGGGCGGATCCAGGGGGCACTTCCGGCCCCTGCCCCCCCCCCTTTGGAAGAAAAGTATGCATTTTGTGCCCCCTTTTAGAATGAAGACCTTTTTTCTTTTCTTTTTTTTTTTGCTTGTAAGCAAATTATGGAGGGGAAACTGGACCCCCATAACGCCCCCCCCCCCCCCACTGAGCTAATTTTGAAGGTCTGGCGAAATTTTGTTGTTGTTGACAAACGCCCCCCCCCCCCCCCCCCCCAGAGCGACTTTTCGAGAAGCTGGCGAGACCAACAAAATACGGGTCTACCTTGACAAACCTTCATTTGTGTGCCCCCTCTTATACTCAATCCTGGATCCGCCCCTGGGTGAGGTCTGAATAGAAGTCGTGGCGATGTCCAATTAAATTTAGCTTAACCCCTCCTCTAAAAATAATAACAATGAAATAGGTTAATAAATGAATATATACATACATAAATACACACCTAATATTAATTATATTGATTATTAATTAATTAAAAAAAAACTAAATATTTCAATAAATGAATAAAAAATAATACAAAAAATAAATCATGAATAACCAAAAATTAATGAATAGAAAAACTTTTTAATAAAAGATAATATGAATTGAATTAATTCATGTCGAAATTTACAATTTCCAATTAAATTCCCTGCAGCAAGAATCACTGGTTTGCTTTAACATTGTTGTTGTTGCTGGTATTTTTTATGGATGTGTTTAGCCGTTATCATAAATTATGAAATATTCATAACCTGACAGCACAGCTACGTCCTCGGGCACGTCCAGGGCAGCGAGATGGTATGACGCTCGGTACCTTTCCCTCGCCTTGCCCAGCCGCCTATGCTGACGCTAGCTAGACTGTATACCGTTAACAAGCTCAGCAGACGACGCATTCATTCATACCGCATTTTGATGGATCAGCGAATGGATTTTATTTAATTTCAGCAGTACGCCCGCAGCGGGAGAGAGGTTACCCCTATCCCGAAATGCATTGCGAGTGGTCACAAAATCAGCTTGCCGAAAACGTCATGAATTTAGCACACTGGTACAATCACTGATCACAAAGGTGCCGATTTACGATAAGATTATAGATTATAGAAATAAAATTTACACGGTATCATGAATGGAATAATGTTTCAAATAATATATTCTTGCATTACATATTTTTTTTGAAATCTGCATCTATTCGTAGTATCTCCTTTTGTCTTCATGTCGCTATCAATTCGTCATTGTATTACTTCGATTTATGGTTTTGTTGGCATGCCTACCAAAATGTGCGCGCACTTCAACTGCTTGCGCGTAAGAAGTGAACCTTCCTCATAGCAAGACTGCAAAGTGTTGCCGCCCTCTACGTTCGTTGGTTTAAACCTTACCCATGGTTTAAACATGTTTTGTGAATTCGGGCTATAACGTTTGATATACCTTAAGCTGAGCTAAACATGCCAACTGCATGTACGACAATTGAGTAACGCAAACATTGCTACCACGGATAGCAGGTAGGAAACTCAATAAGACCTGTATAATATTCTCAACATGACTTCTTTCATGAATGGAGAATGATGTTATAGTATACGGAGCTGGCCTAAGGTCCCCCCCCCCCCCCCCCCCCCCTTCCCCACCTCATCATTCCTCTCCCAATGCTTGAAGGTCCAAGTCAATAAAATCTGCAGTACACGAGGAGAAGTTTTTTGCCCCCGATACTCCCTTCTCCCGCTTGATTAATCAAACAATATTCAATCAGTTCAGACAATGCTTGTCAATATATGAAGATAATTCAAATTGTAGTGATATTAATAAGTATTTTCATTATATTATCAAAATACGAATACTTTCAATTTCACTTCTACAGATTATAATTTGCATTGCAAGAATATTCATATTTCGTAATAGAGAATTAACTTGTTCACCATTGAGATAAGATTGAAAATAATTGCAAATTCATGAAGCATGAGTAAACTGGATAGAATAATTATAAAAAAAACCTATTCATTGCAATATTGAAGGGGGATTCCGTTATTGTATGCCTGCACACAGATTTGATATTGAAAGTTTGATATAATTCATTGTGATGATTGATGGGAATAAATAAATAAATAAATAGAAATAATGGCTTATCACCATGAGGATTGATCCTCATCATCTCACGGTTGGACAATGTGGGACATTTTAAGCAATATTGGAATACTATGAGTGGGTTATATACTGACCTACAAATAGCAGAGGATCGAGAGGAAATTACTGAGTTTTATCGCTCATTGTCCAATTGTGTGGAAGATTTCTGCTGGATTTTATTGCTTTAATGAAAAAAGCGAGAAAATCTCTATTCATTGGAGCTTTTTTAAAAACATGAATTAGAATTTCGTTTGGAATGACCAATATCTGTTCATAATACATCAATCGTTTATATGAATGTTCATAAATGATTTCCAGTGGCGTCGCAGTGGTTCATCTATGGGATCATGTGACATTGACGGATGGTTTTCTTTTCCCACCGATCCGTACGCTAATCCTGCGATTATTCTGACTCATCTTATAGATTTCTGACGGAGGAAAGCTATGAGTGGATCATGACAGCAGTTACTAAGGATGGCTTGTCAAATTCCACAATGCAGTGGCGTAGCTACGTGGGCATGGGGGCACCCCCCCCCCCCCCATCACATGACGGGGGAAAAAGACAAAAGACAAAAAAAAAATGAGAAACAAACAAAGGAAGAAACAAAGGGGGAGGGAAAGGAAAATGAAAAGAAGATGATACGTCCCCTTCAAAACCCACATCACCCTTTCCTCATCAATAGTACTGTTAACCTGTCCACTACTGAAATCTATCATTCCCATAAGCTTAATACAGGGCCCAACCGGTTCCAGTAGGCAACGGTTTAATTTGTATTTCATTAATGTAATGAGATCAGTGCCCCCTCCCCCCTTAATGCAGGTGCCCCTGGACCCACGCAAAAGCAGCATCCAAGGATGATTTTCAAATATCCTCTCAGAATAAAGCCTTTACCATGTTTACAGCACGTACTGGTAGAATTTCCATTATTTCTGTATTAGTCAAACAGTGGGCGTAATTCAGGGTGACCTTTTCGAATGTTTTATGATTCACTATCTTCATTCACTTAGCCACCTCTATTTTAAAAATCCATTAACATTTTGTTGTGTTCACTATATGTGTTTACGCTATCTGCTTTAGTAATACTTTGTGTATTATTCAGCATTTCTAAAGAATAGAATTTGAACATGTTGAAGGGAAATAGCTAGATTAAAGATCAACGTTGCCAGGGTTCCTGATATTATACATGTAGTTAAATGTTTACACATTTTAAGTGTTTGAATTCACATTCACCAAATTTGTCTAATGGTACCCTAAAACATTGTATTTGAATTTGAATAATAAACCTTAATTATATTTGAAATACTTCGTATACTTGAAAAACCTTGAAATACAAATACATATATAGCCTATTGCCTCAGGAGAAAACTACCATATTCTTTTTATTGATTTCAATAACTTCAAAGTGTAACCCATTGGATTTAAAATGAGAAAATATAATAGATAGTGCCCAAATATATATTTCAAATAGTTTTGGAGATAGAAAAAAGTATGCAGATTGATAGAAAATATGATAGGTGATATCAAAAGGATTCCAGTTTATGTATAACCACTGCATGATTGTTAAATTCATATGATTGTGAGCAATGACATAAACATGTATATATATATATATATACATGTATATATATATATAAATGTGAAAGAAATTGCGAGAATAACGTTGCGTAGCTCAATCAAAGTTCCCCAGAGCTGTCCTCCCTTTTTGAAATTTTTGCAAAGGCTGAAAAAATGTCTCCGCCGGGAATCGAACCCGGGTCGTTGGCTTAGAACGCCAATGCCTTAACCACTAGACCATGGAGACGGGTTTGTGGTTTCGGCGACACCAGATTCAATTGACCGACAGATTGACAAATCCTCAACCTTATTAATTCCTTTGTCGGGGGCAGGTGAGTTTTGAACAAAGACAAGCCGCGTGCCTCAGCTGGATCCAAGCGAATGCTTTGAATACATGTATACATTGGGATAAATTATTCTTAATAACATTATTGTAAGGAAATAACATATACAACAGCTTTGGCAAATCTCGTGGAACCATTCTTGGTCTAATAAATTTTCCATGGCTGTATATATATATATACAGCCATGGAAAATTTATTAGACCAAGAATGGTTACTGATAGTGTATTTTTTGTGGTAAGAAGGAAATAAAATATCACAAAAGCAAGGTATAATTGCTGGAATTTGGTATTCATTCAATGAAATACAAAGACAAATCATTTTTATAATTTAGTTTCCATATTATTGTACCCTTATTACAGAAGCTTGGTCTAATAAATTTTTCCAGGGCTATATATATATACAGTGTATATATATATGTATATATATATATATATAAAGAAAGTGTTCTGCGTCGGGCTATGCCCGAAATATCGGATAATTGACATCTCTACGGTTTTTTGATTTATATTTGTCTTTTCTATTTATATATATATATATATTTATAGTTGTAAAGAAATGTAGATGGGAGAACGTATAGAAAAAAATAATTTAAAGTAAGATAAAGTTCACTCCGAGAATAAAGACATAGTAGATATCCGTAGGTTTGCTTCCACAAGCGCTTTCGTTTAATTCTTCAGGTGGAATCCTGAAGAATTAAACGAAAGCGCTTGTGGAAGCAAACCTACGGATATCTACTATGTCTTTATTCTCGGAGTGAACTTTATCTTACTTTAAATTATATATTTATATATATATATATATATAATAAGAAATTTAAAAAAAAAAAATAAAAAAGTATTTGTCCTGCTTCAAAAGTCAACAATAAATAATAATAAATAAATAAATATATATATATATATATATATATAATCAATGGTGTACCTGCTCAATCCGACCTTAGGTTTCGTGCCTCTCTCAAGACACTCCTCAGGGAATTATCCCTGAGGAGTGTCTTGAGAGAGGCACGAAACCTAAGGTCGGATTGAGCAGGTACACCATTGATTAATATGCTCTGCTGCAAGGCATAGAGCACTCTTTGGAAGTACTCAATATTTCAACTTTCGTATAAATATATATATATATATATATATATATATATATATATATATATATATATAAGTCAGGAATGGTCGACTTTCGCTACTAAACAGTGCTCAATACATAAAGTAGAGCTAAATAAATATATATAAAGAAAAGTACACAAGTACGTGTACCCGACAAGCCTGTTTTGTAGATCTCTCCACTCTTGAAGAGTATATATACATACAATCATCTCTAATTAACATGAAATAGCTTACGCTTTCCCCTATGTCATTTTAAAAATAATTATGATAATACTTGTTTCTTGTTGCTTTTACAGAAAACTGATCAGAGCTCTATTACAGCAGACCAATAACATACATGAACATGACTATAACATAGCGAATGATAACAGATATTATAGTATATACAAAGAAGGCCTGGGAATGATATTCAAATATTTAGTAACAATGATGTATACTGTAGACATTATCGTCTGCTGGGAGTCAGAAAGGTATTATCATTTCTCGGTTTTTATCCATTTACATGTACGAAAAGCAAAAGAGAGAGAGAGAAAAAAAGAGTTATAATATGAAGGTTTATTTCTGAGGTAACCGACAAAAAAACATGGTTCAGAAATGTGTCCGCCTCGATCAACCATGTATGATTCTCATCACGACAGTGCGCATGCGATTTACCTTCGGAAATATGCTAAATAGTCATGTTTATATGTTTGGGATTGATATATGTGGGTGTGTATAGAGTATGCACTATTATTGTGTTCCTTTTAGCAACATAATCATCAACTACATCAACTTTATTGGCAAACTACATCGGAAGACAGGAAGACCAGCATTACCAGTGGCCTATCTAGCAGGAATAAAATACACAAATGATGGTAAGCTTATAATATAAACATATATTGCAATTTAGGTTTTTTTATACATAGGAGAAGGGCATGATGTAATATAACATCATTATTTAGATTGATGAGAGCAGAATAAGAAGAAAAAAAGGTCATCATACAAGTCATGATTACGATGTGAATAATCAAGAAATAACAGAAGAAAATTAGGTTTGTATAAGTCACAAAATTAACTCATGTATCATTTTAACATTTGTTTGGTTATTTGTTTTGATTTTGCATAATTATGTTCCTATCTTTTTATGTCTGTTCATGCTGTACTTGTATACATGTATTTTACTTACTTTAGGATTTTCTACTTTTTGTCAGTAAATTTGATTAGTTACCCACGCCGATGAAATCGGCAGGGTTATGTAATTACCCACGCCGATGAAATCGGCAGGGTTATGTAAAGGGCTCCGTATGTTTGTTTGTTTGTTTGTTTGTTTGTTTGTTTGTTTTTTTGTTTGTTTGTGTGTTTGTTTGTGTACAAGATATCGAGAGAACGGGTGAACGGATTTGCACCAAATTTTCAGGGAATGTTCAGAAAGTGACAGGAAAGAATCGATTAGATTTTGGTGATGATTGGTTGACCCCTGCAAATTCTGTGTGACCTTGAAGTTTTTACCCTGTAGTAAAGTATAGGAACTTCAGTTCAGATAGTGACAGGAAAGAAACTAGAAAGTTTGATGACCCCAAACTTCGCCTGCCGATGCAGAAATATTTTGGCCAATCAAAACACTCATTACTTCGTCTCACCAAAAATCTATTTCAGGTTTATGAATTTTAGAAGACTTTTAGACCCATTATTTGCCATCTCACTTCAAATCCGTACGAGCTTGCAATGAATATTCAAAGCCAACGTATCCCAGCAACAAGGGATTTTTCGCGCTTGAACTGTACTATTTGCGAAATCGAAAGCGGCTAGGTATACGGTATAGGCTATATAGCTATCGCGCGCGATACCTTTTTTTTTATCTACAATTTCATTTAATTTCAGGCTACCCTACGGCCTAGGCCTAGCACGTCTAATTTCTCCTCTATTTCTTATCTTCTGTGCATTTCTGTTTATTTTCCCCGGTTCTTTCCACTTTGTTGTGGAAGTTTTTGTGATTTATTTTATCCTGGTGGACGTGTAGTACGTGATTTTAATTGTTTTCGGTGAAAATCTGGTGAGTTTGTTCGACGTGAGTGAGTCTATCGCACTCGCGAGTGTTCGCGTGTGTTGATCTGAGTGAGTGGGCTGTGTAGCTCTACGTACATAACTATACACAGCGCTGTCGCGAAGTGACGGCGTCTGGTCGGGGTAGGGAGTACATAGCCCCCGGTTCGTGGCAGCGCCCCCGGTTCGTGGCAGCGCCCCCGGTTCGTGGCAGCGTCCTGAGTGAAACCAGTACGATTCGGTGGGTCTCACAATTTACCAATGTTCAAATGACCATTGAAAATATGGCAATATAAGTTATTTTGGGTAATTAAAGTATCATATATACGATGCCACTTACCGAAACAGACCTTCCGCAAATCAGCTTTTCCTAAAAAAGGTGTAGAATCGATGAATGTCACTTTTTACTCTCAATTTTCGAAACCAGTCCCATTCGCCATGTTGTTGAAGCAGAAGCGAAAATAGGCTCTTGCGCATGCGCCTATGAATATTTATTACAACGACGGCATAGTTTTCGTCATAGGAATAATGAATATTCATATATCCACTGTGATCCGGCGATCTCTACTCGCGCTCGAGCTCCTGCCTGCCACTCGTCTTAATGAATATTCATAATGCTCCCTTCTTGTCTATATGATTACTGGAGCTGCTGACGCATGCGCATTGCAAGCAAAACGCCGACCTACGAAGGTTTTTAGTACAGGCTTTTGGAGATAAATAGGCCTTTTTTTGTATCATCCACATTGAAAAGAAAGACGACAGTCAATCGGAAAGTATTGTAAGTACCTAAAGTAGCCTAAAATCAACTAATGTAATGTTTCATGGCTATCATTTTGACAAACGACCTTGTAATTAAGAGACATCCAAGCAATATCAAAGGACAGCTGATCGCAGCCCGAACACTACGTGTTCGGGCTGCCGCAGTAATGCTATGGTCAGACGGACAGATACGCGCGATACGCATGTCTGCGGATGTGCATCCGTAAAAATCCGTAGAAATCCGCAGCAATCCGTATCATGCGTATCATCCGTAAGTGCATCCGTAAAAATCCGTGGGAGTGCGCAGGAATCGAGGTCTTCCGCGAAAAAGTTTTGAAAATCTCAAAATTATTTTAAATTTCCCGCGCAAGGTCTTTTGCGCAGAATTTAGGTAGAATTTGCGTATTGTTCCGTATCATGCGTATTGATCCGTATCTTTGCGTATTTTTGCGTAAAACGTCCGTATCCATCCGTAACCTAATCCGCAGGATCCGCAGACATACGCAGATCCGCAGCGTGAATTTTGAAAATCTCAAAATTCTGCTGCGGATGAAATATACGTAAGCATCCGCAAAATATACGTTATCCATACATAAACTACGTAACTCATACGTATCGTCCGTAAGTCATCCGTAAGTCGTCCGTGACATGTGTCAGCGGGTTGGCAGCGGATGGGCTCATCAACAGGTTTTACCCGTAACATCCGTAATTCATACGTAACATCCGTAACTAATCCGTATCGTCCGCAGAATATAGGTAACTTTTGCTCAAATTTGCGGTATTTGGGGGTAAAAATTACGCATTTTCATTATCCAAATATACGCAGGCATCCGCAGGTCCGTAACATGGCCGTGTGACTGTAGCATAAGGGAGTACAGTGCCTGTGGCTGACTGTAGTAGGATTGAACTTTTTTCTTTGGGTTATAACGGTCCTGTCATTTGAGATTTGAGTTAGTTTATAACTCATTTATGTCTGTTTGAGTGGATTTCGTAGTTGTAAAATATATACAAAAACTGTATGTATTTTTTAAAAATTCGTGTGGATTTGCAAACTTTGGTGGCTGAGGTTCGCCGAATGTACGCCAGTATACACTTTGACTGAGCTGAGTGAGTAAGCTCTGTGCCTCGCATGCATGTCATTTTGAAGTCGAGATCCAACTTATTTTGTCGTCATATTTATTTTATCCAAGCCCGATGAAAAAAAAACAACAACCCCAATTGCAATGTAAAGATAGAACATGAATACATTTACTAACACTGACATGACTGAACACTGAATACAAATTGCTAACATTTTTTCATCACCACGCCACGCTCTCTGACATGTCTAATCAATTACTTTTAGGGGAGGGATGTTTCAATAATAACATATCTTTTTCAAGGGTGGGGACACACAAAGCCATGACCTGGATATGGCAAAATTTATTTGGGGGGGGGGGGGAGATGTGCCTCTTGTTATCCCCTTTGAATGGCTACTGCTTACAAAAATAATCGCAACAAAAGAAAACCTATATTGGGTTTACTTTTTTTTATACACGACAGGGGAACCAACCAGTAAAAATATATCTATTTCTGCAGTTTCAAGAATAATACCGCCGCTAAGGCGTGGGTCTGCCGCCTTTGACGGCCTTTCTAGTTTTGTCTTGATTTAATTTGATATCAAACGTGCGACGTCCAATCTTTCTTTGAACTTGCCACTTAGTTGTTGTAACAATGAAGGAATAATGAAGATCCACCTGATCCACAAAATATCTTCCTTACTTTTCAATATTTTTCCCTACCCCTATCTATCTTTTCTACCTTTCAGCAAAGAACGATTGATCAAGTCAATCGGGGATTCTTCAGGTATACCATACCATACCATACATTTTGTATACTTCAGGTATACAAAACATGAAAAACATGTATTAAAGACCTTCGTTGTCAAGCCTTTATTTAATTATTTCATACAACCATCGGCTAATGAATTTTTATGCAAATATTTTGAATGTTCTTATTTTCCAGATATTCCATTACGGCATGTTGGTTCTGCTTATCGTAGGCACGTCGAATGGAGGTAGGACATGGATATATAATTATGTAATTAAAATTATGTAATTAATATTTAATTAAAATGGTCTCTCTGTCTATCCATTATCACTAAAATAATTTCCTACCTGTTGAATGAGTAGGAAACAGATTAAAGCTTTGATGAAGATGATACCCTCTTTCTAAAAAAATCAAATGACCACTGGCGTGACTCCCCTGGCAAGTGAATATAGAGTGAAAAGTTCAAAAAGAGCACTCTAAAATAAATCGATATTCACTGACATTTTGAACATTGCCTTTCTGAATACCTATCAAGTGAAGAACGGCGCTCTATTTCATTGTTGTGGTTACGTTTACATTTTATTTATATAATTTCTGGTACGGTATTTTAACTTGTTTAATTTGAACTAGAGCCTACATGCAACTCAGGACTGCTGGATGATGACGTCACCTGTCCCATGATTTCTGATATATCTTGCCCCGCGATCCCATCATCCACTGGATCTGATGACGTCATCAGAATGGTACCGAAAAGATTGCCACGTGATCACCCATTATCGGATCTAAATGAGATGGAAGACATTGAGCTCAAATTGATATGCGCTGAACCAGGTAACTCACCACAGTATGTCTCTTGGCCCTTCTGACGTCTTTACCGAGGGTTCGCAGACCAACATTGTTAGTCTCTCAAGGGCTGTCGATCTCGTGAGGTTTTGGTCTCGTCTCGTGGGCTGTCAATCTACTGGAATGTCCCTTCTGACTAATTATGTTTCGATAGTCGGAATACTTTCAATTCGGATTATATTTCAATTCGAAATACATTAATGTCAGATCAGATAATTTTATTTTCTTCAGATTCTATATTAGCCTATGTCAAGCCTGCAAACTGACTGTGGAATTCCTGTTTAAGAGGAAAAAAAATGAATGTCATCTTTCCTGATCGAGTCGTGAACTATTGGCCATAGTTTGTTGTAATGTCTGATTCTAAATTCCGTGTCGTTTCTTTAGCTTTGTTGTTCTGTCTCGGCGATGATTATTATATTTCGGGTGTCAGTTTTGTCAGTAATATATTGGTGATAAGCTTGGAAAAGATGCCATTAGGAAAAATACACCTGTCATGAAACATACTTAGATATTTTTGCTTTAAAAACGTTTTTTAAAACTTATAGAAACAAATTGTGTACGAAATGAACTGTACAACGGTTGTTAAGTTCATATTCTAAACAACTGTTTGCATTTTCAAACAGCGTTTTCTCTGTGGCATACAAGCTATTTTATCGATTCTATATGTAGTGAGGAAACAAAATCTTTCCTAACCGAATCAGAAAGTTTCCTGATTCCGAGAAAAATACCTGAAACGCATAAATAAAAAGTAACATATAAAAAAAAATGATAAAGAAATGTTATGACAAATTTCGGTGCCTTCTGGGTCAAAAAGCTTGAAAACTTGGGCACATTCTTTGGGATCTTGGTGTAATCCAATTAGGATTTAATGTAGGACCGGTTATGCCCCGAAATCTGCCAGCGATTAGAATACACTGAGAGTAAAAACATTAATAGGAAAAAGTCCTTTAAGATTCAAATATTAACATACATTGACTTGACATGGTATTTCTTCCCAGCCTGCTTGTCGAATCCTTGTCTTCATGGAGGGACCTGTAAGGAAACAGTCGAAGGCTACCAATGCCTCTGCTCTGGCTGCCGCACTGGTTATCATCGTCAAGGTGATAATTCATTCATCCATGTTGAATATGAAACTCGTATACTGGTTTTCTTAGTGTATCCAGTTGATATATATAATGCACACACACACACACACACACACACACACACACACACTATATATATATTTATATATACAGAATTAAAATAAAGTTCACTCAGAGAATAATGACACAGCAGATATATCCACAGGTTGATTTCCACAAGCGCTTTCAATTTATTTCTTCAGGTGGAGCGATCGTACCTGTTAGTTACATGCGTTTATGTATATAAAAAAGCAAGGTAGACATATTAATTGCAGTACAAAAGTCTTTCAAATCTCAGTTATTCAAGTTCGGAGGTATGGCCGGATATGAAGAGATAAAGAGGTACAGGAAAGCCGAAAGAGATGTTCAATAATAGTAGCGGGCAGAGTGAATGGAGAGAGAGAACAAAAGACGAGGATAGTGGGCGAGGGTTATTTTTTAACAATACACAACGCCAAATCGGTATCAATAGAGTGTAAGAATAATGATAAATTGAATGGCCGTATTTCAAACATGGTGAGTAACTGGACTGAACACTGTGCGGGTCTCCATTATTTGCAGTGTGCATTTATTTCTTAGGGTTTTTCTTACATAGAGATCAGAGATGTAAGATTCAGGATTCAAGTTGTTAACGAGGCAAAAATTGTATATATATTATACTGCGGAGTGTATAATAATACACACATATATATAAAATATACCACAGTGCGTTTGGAGAAAACATAACCATATAAAAGATCAAATATCTATTTTAAATTTACAAAGCGTTGAGTGAAGGTTTAAATTTATTAATAAAAACTCTTCTTTCAGGCGACGTTTAACTTTGTCATCATCATTCATTTTGTAAAATGGGGTGATTAAAAAATCGGGTTCTAAAGAGCCAGCACATTTTTTTAGGTGCTCACTCAATTTTAATTGTTTGTATTCTTTCTGTCTTATTTGTTGACGATGAACCCTATCTCTGTTACGAAGGACGTCCCCCGTTTCGCCAATGTATTGCTGTTTACATCCTTGGCATGTTATACAATATATTAGATTTTTTTTGACAAGTAAATGAAAACCTAATTAAAAATTCAGTGTTGTTTATTCTAATATTTGGAAAATGTGGATATATCTGCTGTGTCATTATTCTCTGAGTGAACTTTCTTTTAATTCTGTTTCATCTATACGTTCTCCCATTTAAATCTCTATATACTATATATATATATATATATATATATAATGATATTTCATAACCGCGTGTTGGAAAAGCATGAAGAGAGAAACAATTAATGGGTACCAGAGAAGACATTGGTAATGCATTGAATTCCAACTTTTATATTTATTTTCACCAAATTTTCGATCCTCACGGATCTTCCTCAGGGTAATGAACAAAGTGAAATATGTATGTGAAGCTCTGCTCAGAAAAAGTTGACAATGTAATATACCATGGTAACGCGCTTAGTTGCTAGGTAAAGTTTTGAGCGCTTATTTTTAATTAGCGCAAAATACATAAATTGTGACGTAATAATACAAGTTGACGCGTAGTCTTACATAGCAACACGCACGGTTGCTAGGTGAAAGTTTGAGCGCTTATTTGTCAAGGAGCGCAAAATTCATAAATAGTGACATAATAACAAACTGACATGGCAACACGCGCGGTAGTTAGCTCGAAGTTTGCGCTAAACCTAATGAGCGTAATAGCCATAAATTCAATTATGACGCAATAATGTATAAAAAAGAATGGTGCATAAGAAGTAAGACACAAAAGTTAAAGACATGTATATATCGTTTAGCCGCGCAAAATACATCAATCACATAACAACACGCGTGGTTGCTCGATCAAAATTTCTGTGCTAATTTTTACGAGCTCAATAGACGCAATAATATATGCAAATGAACAGTGCATAATAAATAAAATATAAAACATCAAACATAGGCCTATAGATTTTTTTAGGTCATAACCGGTGAGCTCTAACAAACTGAGGCGTAATGAGGCATTATGATAATTACATTTACTACTTAAAGTAACTATATTTCTCTAGCCATGACAGGTCTCTGTTGAGCCCAATCTGAAAACTCTTGCTTCGAATAATAGCGCGCAATTCAGCTAGTTTTCTCTCATCAGCGGATTTGTACCCGCCTCCGAAGAGGCAGATCTTAAGATCATTCAGGGAATGGTCGGCTTGGCTGAAATGTTCGGCTACTGGGAAACCAGTACGCCGTTGCCTGATGGTACATCTGAGCAGAGCTTCACATACATATTTCACTTTGTTCATTACCCTGAGGAAGATCCGTGAGGATCGAAAATTTTGTGAAAATAAATATAAAAGTTGGAATTCAATGCATTACCAATGTCTTCTCTGGAATTCATTAATTGTTTCTCTCTCTCTCTCTCAATATATATATATATGTACGAAAACACAGATTAGAAATATGATTTTCGCCTATTATATATCACATTAAGTGTCCCCTGGGTTTCCTGTTTTGAGTGTACTATTCAACTTTTAAAAATGAAAAATGAATCCCATAGGTGACTGGAAACAAGAATATTATGGTTGGCGAAGCCTGTTCGATGCACCGAACCGGGCTGGCCAGAAAATACATTAAAAAACTGGCAACGTTTTGTGCTGACAGCTTGTCAAGAATCTCCCCCAAAATCGCGCAAAATGAATGCAGCACTGCATTTTTTAGGCGTAAATATTCAAATTTAGCGCCGCTAAACCTAAAAAAACAACAACAATGAAATGAATTTACTCTATATGATATGTATGACTTCGTCCTTTAGTAATGTGGGTACTGTCAGTTCGTAATACAGTACGAAATGAATTCTCACAGTTCTCATTGAAAATCAACTTTTAATTTTCCTTTGTAATATATTTATCATTTTCCTTTAAACTTTCAGAAAATCTTTTCTTACATTCTCTGCCTTGACTGAGTAAAGCAAAAACTAAATTGCTTTTACAACCTGGTCAAAATATATACCTGTAACTGAAAATTCTTGGACAAATATATATCAATATCATATGTTGGCGGAATTGTAAATATTGTATTTATACAATTTTGTTCAGTGGGAAGGAACTATATAACTCATAGTTTGTTACAAGTCAAATATAATAATCAACGACATCTTATCATTATATATATTAGTAATAAATTTCGTGATACTCTATGGGTAAACTATAATAGTCGGTGATAATACCTAACGCGGTCGAGCAAAGACTTTCAAATTTATGTTATGACACGTAATTACGTAATTTCTAAATAATTTGTTATATGTGTTACGTAATCTATGTTTGCCGTGAGCCATTCATGTACAGATTGCAGAGATATATTTCGTTTATATAGGAAAGCATATAACCATGAAATCTTGTAATGCATATTCTTTGTGATGATAATGCATAATTACTGTTGAAGGGTAAAAATAATGGATTCCCTGTATCTACTCATAAGATGGTGTCACAGATTCATTTCAATTCAAATTGGTTTCTATAAAAACAATCATGTAAAGCAACATTTGATATGACTATTCTTTTGGATGAAATTACATCATATCCAAAGGAATATAAATATAACATTAACCTTTTTACGTGCATAGGCTATACATTTGAAATAATAGTTGACATGAGAGTGAATTGAAATTAACAGTATGCTTAGTTTTAAGAGTACCATTAAGATAAATCAGAGAAAAAAAATACCCGGCTAGATTATCAACTGTAAACTGTTGTCAACAGAAACAGAATACCAATATTTCTTACAATTACTTCAGTATGAGTAAAGTAGGGTACAAGCAGTGTAATGATATTATGACAGGGTTATTCCAAATGAGTTAAACCTACCCCTTTAGCCCATAATTGGTGTATGGGGCAATTGACTCTTCCAGGACTAATAGCCTGTTCAGTCTATACAGGAAAAATTATGAAATAGCGAAAGGACCGTACAGACGGGATACCACATCGTATAAAGGAACATCATATAATATCACGGTTGTTAGTCATTCGTGCCAGCATACATTTATACTCTTCTAAATTGATATTAGACTGCAATCCTAAGATGAGAAATTTGATATTAGATGAAGAAGATACATGTACAGTATATAGTTCAACATAATTAGTAATAATTGTTAGCACCTCACTATTGTTATGGAAATATGAATGATATATCATTTCCACGATGGAATCAATAAAATTCTTGCTGTACAGACAAGCAAGTGTGTGTGTATATGTGTGTGTGCGCGCGCGCGCGTGTGCGTGTGTCGGCATAGGGTGTGGGGGTGTGTGTGTGATTGAGTTTTTGACAGACGTGTATCAATCAAATATGATTATTTACGTCTGAGACCAACCTTTAACGTCTACGGCAAGCCTAATAACCAATAATTCAGATAAACTCAGTTTAACGCCGATAAACTAAGTTTTTCGAGCGAAAAACTAAGTTTTTCGAGGGAAAACACCGCATATCAACTGATAAACTGAGTTTCTCACGATAAACTAAGTTTTTCACTCGAAAAACTTATATTAGTTTATCACCGATAAACAGGGTTTTTCTCGATAAACAGAGTTTTTCATTTAATATGCAGAGTTTCTCTCAATAAACTTTTTTCGGTCATAAACTAAGTTTATCAGCGAAAAAGCCCTGTTTATCGGTGATAAACTAATATAATTTTTTTGAGTGAAAAACTTTATCGTGTTTTTTGATAAACTAAGTTTATCACTTTGAAAAACTCTGTTTATCGCGTGATAAACAGGGTTTTTCGAAAAACCTTGTTTATCAAACGATATACAAAGTTTTTCTCGATAAACTTAGGTTTTCGCCGATAATCTTATAATAGTTTATCACCGAAAACAGAGTTTATCGAGAAAAACCCTGTTTATTGGTGATAAACTAAGTTTTTAGTTTATCATGAAAAACTAAGTTTATCAGTTGATATGCAGATCAAAGTCAGTTTGTAGGTGAATACAGAGTGCTGCCCGCAGACGTTACCGTTAGTCCAACTCCTGGGAGCATTTCATCAAGCGTTTTGTCAGTGTTACTGACAAATTTGCTCTCAGCCAATGAGATGCAAGGATTTCAGTAGCTTATAACACTTGTCGGTAAAGATCACTGAAAAAAAAACCACTTCATGAAACGCTCCCGTTATCCCTACATGATGAATACATGCATGTATGACCTTTTAATGGGATGATTGTATTATCCTGGCTGCTATAAAGCAAGTATTTACGTTATTTGAGGATGCTGGTTTTATTTTAGCTTACTAAAAGAGTGTAACTTGTGGTAAGTAACTAGTGGATTTACATATTCTTCCACTTATTCAATTCCTATCCGAAGGACTTCATAATAAAGGATATATCAAAGGGTAGCAATTTGGTTTCTGACCTGATAGCTCCTGATTACGAGACCTCTACTCTACCACTGAGCCATCACACGATACTTACAGCGTCTGATATTGAAAAACAAATCATACATCATTATGGTGCTGACATCTGGGGAAGATATTGATTAAGTTTCACTTATAAAGGTAAACAATAAGTTATGAGTAATCTCATATCATTTAATTCCCATGTGAAGAGCATCATAATAGTAATGAAACCTGAGAATTATTACTATTGAATTACTCTCATATTCAAGATGTAACTGGAAATTTTTGCCAAATATATGTGTTTTATAACGCTTTTCGGTACTTTTTGTATACAGCAAGAATTAGCATTTCAAATGTATTCCAATCCCCGTAATTCACGAATAAGTCTTATCTTTCATATCATCAATCCATATCTTCTAGAATTCACCACAACACAATATTTAACCTTAAGCTATGATGCAAATTCAATTTATTATGAGCGTCAATATCACAAAAATAAATGAATAAACTAGACATTTAATTCGTCATTGAAGACCAATTAGGTGGTCTGTCCCTGTAGCAAACTACTTTGTAAGATGTGATAATATTTGTGCAAGATAATAATCATAATGTTGACGAGAATGATGATAAGGTGCTCATATAAGTTGGATTACGCAAACTCACTCCTGTATGGTAGTTCTTCTAAACACATTAAAAAGTTACAAACAATCCAAAATCGATCAGCTAGACTTATTTTTAAAGCAAATCGGAGGGATCACACTTCACCATTGTTGCGGCAGCTGCATTGGCTTCCGATATCTGAACGCATTATTTTTAAAGTTGTGATTTTTTGTTTTAATGCCCGTATAGGAGATGCTCCAGTATATTTATCAAACTTACTTCACAACGTTACTCACTCTGAGAATACTAGATTTCTCCGTTCACATGCTGACCCAAATCTTCTTTCATGTAACAGAACACACACCACTTATGGGGATAAAGCTTTTGTAAATGCAGCACCGGTGCTATGGAATGAATTACCTTCGACACTTATGGCAGTTGATAGTAAGACTAAATTTAAGGCCATGTTTAAGACTCATTTGTTTCCCCAGTAATTAATTGTTCACGGTAATAGGGAGAGTAGTACTTGTAGTCATTATTTATACTTTGCATTTAATTTACTTCTTTGTTTTGTTTTGTTTTTTGTAAAGTGCTTTGATCAAATTTTGGAAAAGCGCTATGTAAATACCTGTTATGTATGTATGTATATAAGTGATGACAATGAGGATAATGACATATTGATAATGATGATCATGACATTTAGAACTGCAATCGTATCAGAACGATGTGCATGCAATGTCGTCCGTATCTTCTATTTTGTTGAGAAGTTGACAGGTGAAATATAAAGATATGCATGGTAAAACATGATATATGATGGGAGAAAATAATATATACTGTGAAATTAAGAGATGATAGAATCTTGAAAACAAGAAACGAAGAACAAAAAATAGAATGATGATAATGGTGATGACATTGATGATGATGGTGATGATGATGATGCTGATGATACATATAATGATAATGGTGATGACAATGATTGATGGTGATGATGATTATGGTGATGATGATTGATGGTGATGATGATAGCGGTGATGAATATGATGATGATGATAATATAATGATGATGGTGATGATATAAATGGTGATGATGATCATGACGGTGATGATGATGTTGATAATCATGATGGTGATGATGATAATGATGATGATGATATGATTATGATGGTGATGATAATCATGATGATGGTGATAATGATGATAATTGATGATGTGACAATGGTGGTGATGATCCGGGGCGGATCCAGGATTTAGTAAATGGGGGGTGGGCACACAAATGCAGGTTTGTCAACTTTTGGAAAAGGTAGACCCTTATTTTTTTGGTCTTGCCAGCTTCTCGGAAAGTCGCCCAGTGACCTCCATAATTCTCTGACAAGCAAAAAAGAAAAAAAAAAAAAAAAAAAAAAAAGGTCTTCATTCTAAATGGGGGGGGGGGGGGCACAGTCGACAAAAGGGCGGAACCTCTATGGTCAAAATGCATACTCTTTTCTTCCAAAAGGGGGCACGGGCCGGAAGTGCCCCCCCCCCCCATGGATCCCGCCAATGGTAATGATTATGGTGATGATAATTATGAACATGATGTTGATCATATAATGATGATGGTCATGATGATGATAATGGTGATGACCATGACTGGAATGACATGACCTTAGCCATGCCAAAAATGAAAGAGAAATGACATTACGTTATGAAGATACGACCATAAGTTGATTTCACAAAATGGCGCCTGGATGACGTCTCGATAACCTGATGACATTGAAAAAGATGCCGGAACTTGACCTTATTAGGACTGATGACTGACGAAAATTTGAAGATAATTGACTGGGCCAATTTTGAGAAATTGTGATATTAAATAGGACTATTTGATATTGCAGGATACTTGGGAGATAAACCCCATAGCTCTAATACACGACAGGAATCATATTTACCATAGGGTTGTACACAAGACTACTGTACGTACATTACTTTCTCATAGACATAACACGCAAAATAAGGCAGTTAATTACATGGTTTGTGATTGTTTATAAAGAAGAGGGTAAAATGAAAGGAAAAGAGAAGGATTCTCAATCCCATTTTGTAGTTAAAAATTGGGCATGATCACGACATCTGACCAAAATTGGAGGGCACATTTGTAAAAGCTTATAGTCTCAGCTACAACATACTAAAATCTGGAAGGAAATAGACCAAAAACAACTGAGATACTGCTCAGCGAACAATGTCATGTAGATTCATGATTTAAAAAAAAAAATCATCTTCCATAGACATAACACGTAAATAGGAAAGATTTGAAAGTTTAACGCGCGCTTGCGACATTATGGAATGTCAAGAATGACTGTAAATAGTTGGAAATTGTCAAGAATAGTGTCCGGAAGACAAACCATGCGAAAAAACGGCGTGTTTACGTTCTGTACGAGCTACGCGCGCGCACGGACTGAAAATAGTTTACTAGATTGATGGCGCTTGACAAATGCTTGTTTATTATTATTATTATTAAATGTTGAAATGCTTTAAATGTCCTGAACCGTACTCTAATCTGATTAAACAGTGATTTTGAGCATTTCTAAATTTTGACGCGCACGCGGATTTGTTGACAGTTTATGTTGACCCTTGACCTGAAGTTCATGTGGTTCATTTTTGATGACTCGCAATATGAAGATATGATCGATAATGTGATTTCACAAAATGGCGCCTGGATGACGTCACGATGACCTGATGACCTTGAAAAAAATACGCGAGCTTGATCTCATAGAGCCTGATGACTGTCGAAATTTTGATAAAAATTGACTCGGCCAATTTTGAGGAATCATGGTAAATGAGAAAGTTGGAGAAAAATAAAAATAATGAAAATTCTGACGAAATTAAGAGGTGATCTGTCGATGACAGACAACCTAATAAACCCACTTAATCAACATGTATTTGCCAAAAATATTTTTCATAGAAACAAGTATACGAAATGACAATAGAGCGCTTGAGCCATGTTAGTGTATGTAGATTTCTGTACACATTTTGAAAACTTTTTAAAGGTAAATTCCAATTTTAAAGCTAAACTAACGTCCTGCTTAAGATCACATAATTTAGAATGTATTGATATAAACTAATCATTTCATTTTTTTATATATCGATAAAGACTACCCCCAAAGCGTTCATTTTTGAACGAAAACGTTTACTGAAAACAGTACGGTCATTTGGATGTTGATCCCGACGAAAAAAACTTGATTTACTGACTATTCATGAACTTATGAATATGTAACGTATATGCAGTTGATGGGGTTTTGTTGTTGTTCTTTTCAAGAGGAACAATAAGAATATACACTTATGTATGGCTGGAATGAAATCTTTGTTGTAATTGCAATCAGTCAAATTTTGCTATCATCGATAAGTACTGTTGGGCACTTTTACACATATCGGAAAGCTGTATTGGAAGACTATTGCATTATTATGCAGACCTACAGAGTGCACAGATGAGAGGATATTATTGCGTTTTGGTGTCGAAAGGTATGGAAGATTTCTACTGGATTCTATTGCTTTCCTGAAAAGGAGCGAGGAAAAAATTTTATCCATGGGAGCTCTTTATCATGAATCAGATTAGTGGAAGGATCACTGTCTGTTCATTGGGAAGCCAAAGTTTTCATGAATATTCATGATTTCCATTAGACTCTCAGTGGTCAGACAATGAGATCATGTAAAATTGATGGTCTAATTTCCTGCTGATCCAGCCAGTATTCTGACTGAAATCTAATGGATTTCTGACGGACGAATGATATGAATATATTATGACAGTGCTCAGCGATACCACTGGCTTTACAAATGTCCACTTAAAATATCAGTGGGCATTGCATCGCATGGAGGAAAAAAGAGAAAGAGTAAGAGAAAAGAAAGAAAGAAAGAAAGAAAGAAAGGAAGATAGGAAGGAAAATGAAAATGAAAATGAGGCACGCCCCCTCCGACACCCTTCCCCTCATCAGTGGGACTTGTTAATGTTAATTCATATTCTATCCATCCAATAATATCGCCCCCCCCCCCCCCCTCTTGAGGCAAGTGCCACTTAATACCACGCTAAGCGATTGACTCCAACCAAGGCTGGCTTTTCATTCATCCTCCCTGAATAAAGCCCATATAGCTCAAACTGGTAGAATATTCATTATCTTTGCATCAGCCAAACAATGGAAATTAAATTCAGGATGACTTTTTCGAACTTGTTTTGTGATTCATTATCTTCATTTTCTTACTGACCTTTATGTCAAAAATCCATTAAAATGTATTGTGTTCACTATATGTGTTCACTATATCTCCTTTAGTAATGCATATTTGTGTATTATTCAGCATTTCTGAATAATAGAATAATAAGAATAGAATTTGAAGGGAAATAGCTGGCTTAAAGACAAACGTAATTGCCAGGGCTGCTGCTATCTTCTTCTTTTCTTTCTTTTTTTTACACATTTTAAATATTTAAAATTCACATTCAACAACTTTGTCTAATGGTACCCCCAATTAAAGAAAGGATATGAAGCACAATTTTATTTATTATCTTTTGTTGAAACATTGTATTTGAATTTTAAAAGTAAACCTTAAAATATTTGAAATACTTAAATTCCTTCAAAAAAAACATTAAAATACATATACATATTGTAATATAGTTCGATGGTTTATTTTTATAACCTATTGTCCCAGGAAAAAACTACCATTTTCTTTTTATTTATTTCAATAAACTTCAAAGAGTAACCAATAGGATTTGACTGAGAAAGTATAATAAACAGTGCCCCCAAATAAATGTATATTTCAAATAATTTTGGAGAGAAAAAACGTACACGGATTGATAGAAAAATATGATAGGTTAGATATATATATATATATAAACGATATTCTCTAATTAGCATGAAACGTCGTAAGCTTGCCTTTATGTCGGTTTTTATCCATGTACATAAACATAAACGTGTACTAGAAGCAAGAAGGAAAACAAAATGAACCATCAAATAAATGCTTTTTGGAAGCTGGCAATGATAAAATATTGTTCAGATATGCGTCCGCCTCAATCAACCTTGGATAACTCTCATCTGCCCATCACGCGTGCGCATGCGATTTACCTTCGGAAATATGCTAAAGAGTCTGAATGAAAAAGAGTTTGCATTGATATGTTTAGGATTGATATGTGTTGGTGTTTATAGTGTGTGCTCTATTATTGTGTTGCTTTTAACAACTTATCATCAACTACATCAACTATATCGGCAACTACTTCGAAGACAGAAATACCAGTACCAGTGACCTATCTACATGATCTAGCAGTGATAAAATAAACAAAATGATGGTAAGCATATATATTTTATATACACACATACATTATATATTTCTCTAAAGGCTACATTAGGTGAACAGTTTTTGTCTTATTTCCATGCTCAACTGTCCACCTAATGTAAGCGGACGCTATTATGACGAAATAAACCGCATTGTTGTGTGTCCACCTAATGTACCCTGTAGTAAATTATACTTAAAGACCTCAGCCTGACCGAATTTTGAAATATACACTTTATTCATCCACGGGGAGCTATATATTTTCTGAACAAATTGAAACCAACTTCATGAGATTCCGTTTCCTGTGGAATGAGTAACAGCGTCCCGAATGTTGAGCCCCGGTGGTTTTTCTGACGAGGGCCCCGTCTCTGAGGAACGCTACTTTGCGGGGGGTGAAAATTTGATGACGACATATCGTGTAGACGCAATCGGAGCTGTATACATGACATGTCGTCACACGTCTAGCGACCCCCTGCAGTTTCCTCTCTTGTTACGCAATAGGGAGGGGGCGGACCAAAAAAAATTATCTTTTTTATTTTTTATGGATAAACGGAGACGAAAATTTATGAATACCCAGGGTAATTATATTCTTTGTTTACTAAGCTTTACGTTAATATATGGTTGTTTTGGGTCAGGCTGAGGTCTTTAAATATATATATTATATAAATGTGAAAGGAAATGAGAGAATAATGGTTGCGTAACTTAAATCAAGGTTCCCCAGAGCTATCCTCCCTTTTTAAAATTTTTGCAAAGGTTGAAAAAAATGTCTCCGCCGGGAGTCGAACCCGGGTCGTTAGCTTAGAACGCCAATACCTTTAACCACGAGACCACGGAGACGGGCCGTTGGTTTCGGCGACACCAGATTCAATTGACCGACAGATTAACAAATCTTCAACCTTACAATTAATTCCTTTGTTGGAGGCAGGTGAGTTTCAAACAAAGACAAGCCGCATGCCTCAGCTAGATCCAAGTGAATGCTTTGAGATACATGTACATTAGAATAATTATAAACAATTGTAAGGAAATAACATATACAACACCTTTGGCAACTCTCGATCCTTTCACATTGTATTTATTTCCACGAGAGTTGCCAAAGGTGATGTATATGTTATTTCCTTACAATTATATATATATATATATATAAAATAAATAGGTAACACGGAGAGAAAATACACAGAGCGAGCAGAGATGATTTTTCCACAAGCGCTTTCGTTTATTCTTCAGGTGGAATATAAGATCTTGTTTCTCTGCTTAGATATATATATATATATATATATATATATATACAAGTTATATAATGACATTAGAGATACCAGAATACATGTATTATACAAAATGGACATGGCGCAAGTACATTCAATCAAAGGGAGTGCGCTTTAAAAAAAAAGCGCCCTATTCGTACTCCAGTTATTGTGAGACTCTTTTGTAGTAAACCCAACCAAGCAAACAATAGATCATGACGCTGACAAGTTATTAAGTAGCTACTTTTTAGCGTTGCATCCTGGTCTTTATCATCGTTTAATTCAAAGGGGGTTATTATTCCAACAACCCTCATTGCGAGGCTAAATAGGTTTTCAAGAACTGGTGTATATACCAGCAAGTTTTGTACTATTTTATAACCAAAAACAAACCACCACAACGCCAACACGCGCCACCGACCTACCGCAAATACACCCGCAACAGCTAACATAAAAACACCCACAACGAAAACTACCATTCAAGCAAAGGACATCGAAGCCGAGGATACAGACACCCGTTCACAATAACAACCAAAGCTATGCAGATTTCGCAAGGGGTAACACAAGGCATAGTACACCACCACACAGCTTCAAGCCACGCGGAAATTTTCGGCAAGGACAGGAACGACAATACCCACGGTAAAGACATTTGACCTACCAATTAGTAACCGTTTTGAAATTCTCACTGACAATGTACCAACATCAAATTGTGATGAGTCAGTTAAAGAAGATGTAAATCATGGTGAAACTGATCTACAATGCAAAGTTCAACCTAAAGTAATTAACCTTTCTAAAGAAACACGAGAACAAACTGATATTAATCTTTTGAAAAGGGGTCCTAAATTTACTCCAACACCCCGATACAATAATGATGGTTTAAAAGATGAATATGCATTCTGTCGAAAATTACGATTACGAGAATACTTCTCCCAGAAAGAACATATAATTGAAAGAGAAGATGATGTTGCTATAAATAAAAGCACATTTACTCCACAGAGATATAGAAACGTAACGCTAGACATGTTGATTTTTTAAAGAAAGTTGTAGAAAATAAACAAGACACACAACCTAAAATGAAGAGTAATATTAGTCCTCATGAGAGAGAAAGTCTGAAACGGTTAAAAGAACAATCAAACATAATATTCAACCAAGCCGATAAAGGGGGTGGGTTTGTACTAATGGATGCTGAATTTTATGAAAAGAAGATGCGGGATCATTTACAAGATCAAGAAACGTATTAGTTTAGTTTAGTTTTAAAATTGGAATTTACCTTTAAAATTAAATAGTAATATAGATGATAAAATAAAAATAGATATGTGTAAGCTTATTAATAAAAATAAGATGTGCTTTACAGAATGTGAAATAGATTTTCTAATAAATTTTGATTTTAAAACAAGTAATTTATATGGACTCCCTAAAATTCACCAGAGTAAGGTAATAGAAAATGAAGTAAAAAAGGCCCAAGAAAAATATATTCAGTGTGCTGCTCCTGAAGATCTGAAAATGCGACCCATTATTGCCGGACCATCATGTCCTACACATCGTTTGAGCAATTTCATAGATGTTATTTTGAAACCTCTAACAACTAAAGTGAAAAGTTTTATTAGGGATGATTTGGATTTCTTAAAGACCTCAGCCTGACCGAATTTTGAAATATACCCTTTATTCATCCACGGGGAGCTATATATTTTCTGAACAAATTGAAACCAACTTCATGAGATTCCGTTTCCTGTGGAATGAGTAACAGCGTCCCGAATGTTGAGCCCCGGTGGTTTTTCTGACGAGGGCCCCGTCTCTGAGGAACGCTACTTTGCGGGGGGGGGGGGGGGTGAAAATTTGATGACGACATATCGTGTAGACGCACTCGGAGCTGTATACATGACATGTCGTCACACGTCTAGCGACCCCCTGCAGTTTCCTCTGTTGTTACGCCATAGGGAGGGGGCGGACCAAAAAAAATTATCTTTTTTATTTTTTATGGATAAACGGAGACCCAAATTTATGAATACCCAGGGTAATTATATTCTTTGTTTACTAAGCTTTACGTCAATATATGGTTGTTTTGGGTCAAGCTGAGGTCTTTAACGAAATTACCTGTACATTGATGAGTGATTCTATATTTGTTACGTATGATGTACATAGTCTATACACAAATATTCCACATGAGGTGGGCTTAGAAGGTATCAGATACTGGATGAACAAAGACCCGGAATTGATTGACTTTCGATTTTCAGTTGAATTTATACTAGAAGCAGTTGCGTTTATATTGAGGAATAACACTTTCCATTTTAATGATGAATATTATAATTATACAGAATCGTAGCACTGCAATGGGAACAAAAATGGCCCCAACATATGCCACATTATTTATGGGCCATTTAGAAGAAAAGTTATATAATGAAATTGAACATCATTTTAATGTAGAGGTCAATTAAGAATTACTTTCAAAATAATTGGCTAAGATATTTAGATGATTGCTTTATTATTTGGAGAAAGGATTTTGGTAACGTGTCTGTATTACATGATATTTTGATGAAACTACATTCGGCAATTTCATTTAAGTGATGTTTTCCTCTACTAACGCAATGGAGACCATAAAAAGGCGCGGAGTGGCGATGTTCGCGAGCCGCGTAGCGGCGAGCCGATTTTTTTTGTGGCTATTTTGAACCCCCGTAAGTGATGTTTTCCTTGCATCTACTAATGCAATGGAGACCATAAAAAGCAGTCCATGATAACGTGTGGGTCTGGACATATTATGATGGCGTTTTTCTATGCACATTAAATGTTCACTTGGCAGCCCAAGTCATTGATTGTCGCACGAGATAATAAAGACAATAGCGGACACGGTAATGGTATGATTCAAAAAATAGACTTTATTGATATGCTCTATATGCATGATATCTATTAAGGAAATCGCACCTGAAATTGCATCATGTGCACTATAAGTTCCAAACGCTTTCTTTCATACAGTTTCACAAGCTGGTATGCATACTATTACACAAGATGTAATAAAACAATAAGTGTAATTAAAATGATACACTTACATGCCAAATCATGATCATTATTGCATTTCTTTTTGCCTGTAAAAGAATAATACTAATATAATATCCATTCAAAATTTTACTGTTAACATGAATATTTTGAAGAAATGTTAAAATTGATTTTCCACTATATTGTTGAAAATAGGTGGAAATATCATCAACAGTATCTAAACGTCTTAAGGATAACCGTTGTCATGATTAAAACTAAAAGTGGTTGGCTTGTACATATTTGTATTACTGTCTAAAAGGTTAAACAAATGTGAAAAAAAGAAGAGAGTATTCCCGTATTCCACAAGAATGGCAAGGCGTTTCACTAAGAAAAATCGCACCTGAAATTGCATCATGTGCACTATAAGTTCCAAACACTTTCTTTCATACAAGTACAAAAAAAGTTCCACTGGCTAGTATGCTGTATGCATACTATTTCATAAGAGTTGATTTGATGCGCTTTTATTGAACGATGTTCAAGATGACAGCTAATAGCTGATACATGATGAATTATAAAAGCATAATTCAAATATACATTGGACAAAAATGATAAAAGATACACAGCAAAAGCAATAGGCCTTGTAATCCAGCCAAAAGTGGGAGTTATAAACTGAGGCTGACTCAGAGAACCCTAGATCGAGTCTGAAGCACGTCTTTTAGATGGTAATATTAAAGGTCGGTCCCAGACGTAAATAATCATATCTGATTGATACACGTCTGTAAAAAAACCAATTCAACATTTCAAAATAGATAAATAAATAATGTGAGGTCATTCAACTGCATCAAACGACTAGGAAGACAATGTGATTAAATTTTGAAGTTACAATGATGTAATGAAATTACATCGCGATATCTTTAAAAGTCGCATTTATCTTGTTGATATATAGATACAAAGAACTAGGTGTTGTGGCGTGCGCCTGTAATTCAGCAAATAGTGAAGGTTGTAAACCGATTCCACTCGGAGGACATTGTACCAGGGAAAAAATTACACGAGGGCTAAAGGCAATTCAAATGTAAATAAAGAAATAGCCCTCGCAAGTTGCAAAAGAGCCCCCATAAACTGCTATTAGGTTCCATACAAAATGGATTTTGGAATGAAAAGAAGTACGAAAAATAGCCCTGATACAGAAAATATTATTTTTGTCCCTGACTCCCTGCTTTGTACCCTTTTAATTCTTTTGAAATCTTTTCAGTAATTCAGTCATATCAAACAAAATATAGACAAAATATTTCTTTTATTAAATATCTTTATTAAATATTGCTTTTGACTTTGGAATACTTTATAAACACATTAATAACAACAAAATACTGCACATAATAGAAGTAACAAACAAACCATTTTAATTATACAGCACATATAGTTTACAGCAAAATTATGTTCACCCATCTGTTATCAAATGAGATGAAATTAGTAAACGAAGAAGCTTGATGGGAGGAATTTTAATTTGTAAACACATTTTTAGGCATTTTACTCCCAGCGTTACAGATCGTATGCTCAATCTGTAATGAAAAACACAAGTCAGAAAAAATTGGAACCAGCGGGATTCGAACCTGTCATCTACTGCTTGCCGGGCAGCGACTTATTGTTATTCTTAAATTTTAACATATAGATATTCAGAATGGTAATGCCTTTGATAAGCATTTAAATTACTTTATTGCTAGTAAGCTTTTTTTTCATTTCCAGGAAACTTACATCCCTTATGTTCTTTTCTTTTCTTATTCCTCCGCGTTTTCCTTCCCTTTATATCCTCTTTTTTCGTTCCCTTTCACCCTGCTCTGTTTTTTTTTTTTTTTTTTTCTCGGAGATGGGGAGATGAGACAACGTGGGAGCAAGGCCCTTTCGGCCTCCGGCCTCCTTCCCCCTTCTCCTTTTTCTTCTCCCTCTTTTTTCCCCTTTCTCTCATCTATCCCTTTTCCTTCCTTCTCCCTTTTTTATGGAGGGAGGGGGGGGGGGTGGAACCGTGGAAGGCCCTTTTGGCGCCCGGCATCCTTCTTCCCATTTTCATTTCTAATTTCCTTCCTGCTTCCTCTCTCTCTCTTTGCGAGGGGGGGGGGGGGGGGGGAGGGGGAGCAACAGGCAACTTTCGGTCCCCCCGGCCTCCGCGCTTCTTCCTCTTTTAATTTTTTTCTTCGTTTTTCACTTTTCTCTCCTCCCTCCTTTTCTCTTCTTTTCCTTTTCTCTTTCCCTCTTTTTTCTTCTTTCTACTTTCCTTTCCGCTCTCCCTCTTTCAATGGGGGGGGGGGGGGGGGGGGAGGCAACAGGCAACACTACACCCTGGGAGGTAAGGCCCTTTTGGCCCCGGACTTCTTCCACTTTTTTGCCTTCTTTTTTCTCCCCCCCCCCCCTCACTCTTTTTGGGCGCGGGGGGAGGCAATTCCCTTTCGGCCCCCGGCCTCTTTCTTCCCCTTTTCAAATTCTTTTTGTCTCTATGATTTTGCTAACAACAGACAAAATAGAAATTGGGCGCTAATTGTTCGGATCAGACATATCACCAGCTTTAAAAATTGGAATTACTCGAGCTTCATTCCAACCCTTGGGTACACATCCCGTGGTCAAAGATGCATTTATGATATCGGTTAACGATCTCGAAATGTGGTCATCGCCAGTAGCTTTATCTTTACACATGCGATCAATTTCCTTAATGACGAAATCCTCAGACACACAGTCCAAATCAAATTGTGAGATATGATTAATCGGAGTATCGGAGTTCTAGAACTTTTCAGGTTTTGTGTTATATTGGCAGCACAGGTAGTAAAAAGGCTATTGAAAGCATTAGCTATCTTAGGTGGATCTGATATACGAGCACCATCAATTTCCAAACTATGCGGCGAACTCTTGCCGGATTTTGGAATTACACGTTTCATACACTTCCATATATTCCGAGAATTTCCATGATTTTCTTCAATAAATTTACAATGGTATTCTTTTTTTCTTTTTCCAATAAGATGTGTAACTTTATTCTTAAGGGATTTGTAAGTATTCCATAACTCATCGTCTTTTGTAAGTATATCAGCTCTGTGAACATGGTCACGTTGTTTATTAAATGAACGATAGCGTTCGTTATCCATGGGCAAGCATTTTTACGAATTCGCTTGTGGCATAACGGAATATGCTTGTCCACGACCTTGAAAAATAGATGTTCCCAGGTTTTCCAGGCAAGATCAACGTTTCTAATATCTTTGAAAACATGCCAAGGCATAGTTTTTAAATCATCAAGAAACCTTTCTTGTTCAAAATTCTTGAATGACCGAAATTCAACCGAGGTGGGAATTTTTTCTTTTACTAAAATTGAAGGATTTTACTGCGTAGACGAAAAAATGATCGCTAATACTAGTGTGACAAACCCCTGCTTCACGGTAGAGTTCAGGATCGGAAACAAATATAAGATCAATTATTGTACTCGAGCTGTTAGTAACTCGAGTTGGGCTGTTGATCAGTTGACTAAAACCATATTGCTTTGAGTAGTAGTCTACTTTATTAGTATTAGAGTCAGCTAGAGTAGGCATATAATTGCAGTTAAAGTCACCTAGTAAGATGCAACTTTTGTTAAAGCAGCTGGCCAACTCAAGATTAGAATCAAGTTTATCAAAGAATTCGGTTGTCGCATTAGGTGGCCTATAAAAAGCTCCAATCAGAATAGGCGGTTTATGTGGATAATGAAGTTCAACCCACAAATCTTGATGACATAAATCATCTCTCCTCTTGTAGTCAAATCTAAATCTACATCTTGATGACATAAATCATGTCTCCTCTTGTAGTGAAATAAAAACAGCAACTCCTCCACCATACCTATTTCTATCTTTTCTTAGTAATATAAAATCATCCAAACATACTTCAGAGTCAATTATAGTATTGTCACACAGAGTCTCACTGAGTGCTATAACATCAAAAGGTGAATTCTTCAGTATCAATTTCAATTCATCAATTTTCGAGGTAAGACTATGAATATTTACATGAGCAAACTTAATTCCTCTACTTTTGATTAAAGGTATTGAGCCATTCTCTAACAGTACCGACTTATTTGGAAAATTCGGAACCACATCATCATCATCATTTATAATTTCAGTGCTAATTGCAGGTTGTGCTAATTCTTCTGTATAGCTATCACAAGTTTCTTGTTCAGTCTCTCTATTGACAATACTTTGACAATTATTCAGTCTATGACTTTCACTGATAAATTGTACGTATTGGTGATTATCCGTTGAGTACCATCCTTACGAATTGCAAGTTTTCGTGTCACTCCTGTCTGGTAGGTTTCAGTCGGGCTTTGTTGGACGTTGTGGAGAAATCCAGCCCTTCTGATCTTTTTTCAGCCGATGATGTAGGAGACATCCGCCGTCCGTTCTGACCATCACCCTTACGCCACACTCTCATGTGGCTTCGTCATCGCCTCTGATCATGAGCTGCCTGCTCGGCTGATACTTCCTTCAGCTGGTGCTGTATATGGCGTCTGAGGTTGGCAGCAAACACCCTCACGCCAGCCCTGTTGAGATGCACCCCATCTCTTCCAAGATGCATGTCGATGATGTTGGAGTTTTCTATCCATCCCCAACCTTTCCTCCCCGATGTCATCTGCAACAAGGTGTTGATGGTGTCTACCCTTCTGCGTTGGTGGGGCGTTTCCCATCTCCTGTGGATGACACCAGAGATACTCACTCCTCGGCCCTCTGCAGCGATGGAGTCACACAGAGCGACGATCTCGTTGTGGACCGACTGGGAGCCATTCGATTGGTTATTAATGAATTATGGCACTCCCATCTTCTTTCAGATCCTCGCAAATAATAAGTGGAGAAATATCCTTTACTTTGGCCCCTGGTAGATTTTTGGAGGTTACTCTCTTTGAACGACTGAGGCGTTTCGTATCAACGTGTCTGATGATAGAGTCTCCAGCCAGAACGATATCGGATCGCGGTTGATACTTATAGGTCACGGTTTAGTGAGGCCTTGGAAAAATCGTCATGTTCGTTTTCGGAAAGTATCTCAAATCTGTTCTGAGTCGGAATTGTCGGAACGTAGAATGTATGAGAAGATTCGATTTTCCTACATTCGGACTGTCTGGGTCTTTACCAGTACCATCGTTTTCGCGACTCGTGAGGAGCTTGGTGATTGCTTCGAGGTTTGCTTTTTCGGCTTTTAGATTTTGCTTGACTTTATCCGCAATGAAAGAGATTTGGTCGACAAATCTATTTTCTAGGCTGTCTAATCTTTCCCCCAACTCTTTGATCAATGAGTATATCTGTTCTAGAAGTTGACTATTCTTCTCCGTGGCTGCTGATTGTACAGTGTCCTCCGTCTGAATTTCTACTGCCACTCCCACCTTCTACAGTTTCGTTGTCTAGAGCCCTCTTCAGTCGAGCGACAAGAGTTGCCTTCACACCGTTTGTCTCTAAACCACGTTTCTTTAATGCGGCTTTAAGCTGCTTAACTTTTAGGGAACGAATGTTCAGTAAAGATGCCATTATGACGTAATAATGAAGTTAAGTCAATTAAAGGGATACTCAACCGCAGATTGTGGACGTTTTTATGCCGTGAGAGGGCACCGTGATCGTTACCTGGTCGTGCCGTTTCCCCTCGGGGCGCATTTCGGACAAACTGGTCGCCGCACAACATGCACGCTCCGCCTGAGCTCGAGATCTCGTGCGAGATTCGGTCGGCTTCGTGCAGTCCCGATATGTAGTCCCAGTAGTCCAACGGACGCGTTCGACGCACAAACTTTGTGTACGAGTGAATGGGACCTACGCAATCCTGATTTTCAACACGGCTGCCTGGTGGCGTATCCCTTTAATAAATCATCATGTACGCAAACCGGTTAGGCGTAGGTCTATGGAGACGACGCACTTGAGTTGTTATATGTTATATGTATGTATTATCCTTTGTACTATGCCATATGTATATGCTTATATTTTGCTTTCTCATGTATATATGTAAACCGATTGTGGAGACAAATAAAATGAAATCAAATAAAATCAAATATAGCAGCAAAAAAAGAAATTAACATTCAATATGGCACGAAAAAGAGACATGATAACGAAGCTTTTCGACCTGCACTCATCAGGTTATCACGCAGGTATATAACAAATTACTTGAAATCAACTATATTATACTCGGTGAACCCGGACTCAACCTAGACGCCGTAATTTCAGAACAATCGCAAAGCTTGGACGAACTCCTTTTGTCTGCACAGAAGAGGTTCTTGCGATTGAATGTAAGCAGCTTCTCAATTATGTCCCGGGCCAGAAGCTCAGCGCATTTACGCTTTCTGGAAGCTGCTTACATTCAATCGCAAGAACCTCTTCTGTGCAGACAAAAGGAGTTCGTCCAAGCTTTGCGATTGTTCTGAAATTACGGCGTCTAGGTTGCGTCCGGGTTCACCGAGTATAATATAGTTGATTTCAAGTAATTTGTTATATACCTGTGTGATAACCTGATGAGTGCACGTCGAAAAGCTTCGTTATCATGTCTCTTTTTCGTGCCATATTGAAATTAACATTCCATTATACTTCTCTCAACATTCCACTTTATATGATAGAGCAACCTTTAAAGGAGAATGAAGGTCAAAACATTGTAATCAAGCGTTTACAAACTTAATTGTACTTGTTTGAATGATCCAAACATGTCACAAATCTGATGTACCATATTTGAGTAAATTCAATCTTAAAACATGGACTTGCGACGATCTGGCACGGACATGGGCGCCGCCCTTTAATATTACCATCTAAAAGACGTGCCTCAGACTCGATGTATGCAAGCTGGATTTCAAGTGTATTTATAGTAGTAGGTGAATGGAATAACTCATCACTAGGTCCTCGGAGAAAAAAACATCCATACACACTATGAATGTGATGACAAAGAAAGCGGACAAAATATACAGCTCCTCATTGTACCCTCCACAATTGTTCTGGTAACAAAAGAACATCCCTTCATTGCTATTGTATAAAATATGTAGAACAGGTGAATATGCATGTGACACCTGTTCTACATACTTTTACATAATAGCAGTGGAGGGATGTTCTATTGTCTACCAGAGCAAGTGTGGGATGCGCAATGAGGAGCTGTATATTTTGTCCGCTTCTTTGTTCGCCATGTTCATAGTGACATTTGAAACATTAAGAAACAGGTCTATTTGATAATCTAAAGATCAGTGTAAAATTAATTGTATTGTTGTTATCACTATTTTTATTTCATTTTAAATACGTAAATTACAGTTTTTCAATATTTTTAGATACAGATCTGCTTTAAATTATATTTTGTACACGTTTTGTAGAGACATCATTTTGAATGATAGCTATGAATGGTAACAGCCAATCACACACTATAGCGCAATTTCGTCACTTTCCGCATAACATGGCGGCGCCCATGTCCGTGCCAGATCGTCGCAAGTCCATGTTTTAAGATTGAATTTACTCAAATATGGTACATCAGATTTGTGACATGTTTGGATCATTCAAACAAGTACAATTTTAGTTTGTAAACGCTTGATTACAATGTTTTGACCTTCATTCTCCTTTAATTGGAGAACTAAAAACAAATGCAATCTGTTATACATTGTAGGGTACATATACTTACACATTTATTTTCGACTTAATACATGACAATGATTGCCTCTTGACTGCTTAATAAATACACCGTGTTACAATACATTTTTTATTTCCATTCTATAGTTAGATTTTGATTTTCACTTCGGATTAATATTTATATCAAGTTCTTCCCCCAGTTAATTAAATTAAACCTCCTATCTATATTTAAAGAGAAGTCTGCTTTGAATCAATTGACATGTTTCATCAATAAACTAATTGCCTTTCAGTGTGAATGGGCTTTACATAGGAGAAGACCCCCCCCCCCCCCCCCCCCCCCCCCGCCAGGGTGCCACGGGTAATTTTTGCTAGTAATAATAATAATACCATGCTTGGATACTTAGACAAAACATGAAATAAGTGCATTAAAGACCTTGAATCGTTTGTTTCATACAAATGCTAACGACTTTTTATGGAAATATTTTGAATGTTCTTATTCTCCAGATATTCCATTACGGCATGTTGGTTTTGCTCATCGGAGGCACGTCGAATGGAGGTAGGACATGGATATCTATGTAGAGATAATATTTATTTTTAAAAATTATCTGTCACTCCATTATCACTGAAATAATTTCCTCATTGTTGTATGAGTAAGAAATGAATTTAAAGCTTTGATGAAGATGATACTCTCTTTAAATAAATCAAATGATCACTGACGTGACTCCCCTGGCAAGTGAAAATAAAGTGAAAAGTTCACTCTTTTCTCTTTAGAAAGTACTCTAAAATAAATCAATATTCACTACTGTTTTGAACATTGCCTCTCTGAATACCTATCATTGCTGTGGTTACATTTACTTTTTATTTATATACTTTCTCGTACGGTATTTCAACATGTTTAATTTGAACTAGAGCCTACATACAACTCAAGACTGCTGGATGATGACGTCACCTGTCACATGATATCTGACGTATCTTGTCCCGCGATCCCACCATCCCCCGGATCTGATGACGTCATCCGAATGGTACCGAAGAGATTGCCACATGATCACCCATTAGCAGATCTTAATGAGATGGAAGACATTGAGCTCAAATTGATATGCGCTGAACCAGGTAACTCACCACAGTATGACACGTGGGACTACTGACAGCTTTCCGATTGTTCACCAGACCGACATTAGTGAGCATTCGAATGTGTCGACTTGAACGCCGTCCTAGACTCTCTCAGCTTTGTGCAAGAACGGCTCACTCATCCACTGGCTTCTCCCTCGTCCACTAGTCAGATCGAGAACTCGTCAAACATGGTTTTGCCGTCTTCTCTGAAACGTGAACCTCGCTCCGATACACCTACTTTGTATGCAGTCAACACAAAGCAGTCCATTGTCGCTGGGAGGATCCAGGACGACGTTGTAGTCGACACATCCGAAAACTCCTTAGTCTTAGTCTCTCACGGCTGTCGGTCTCGTGGGCTTTCGGTCACTCGGTCTGTCGATCTACTGGGATGTCCCTTCTGACTTATTATGTTTCGATAGTCGGACTACTTTCAATTCGGATTATATTTCAATTCGAAATACATAAATTTCAGACCAGATAATTTTATTTTCTTCAGATTCTATTAGCATATGTCAAACCTGCTAACTGTGGAATTCCTGTTCAAGAGAAAAATAATAATGAAAGATAATGGATGTCATCATTCCTGATCGAGTCGCTAAGTAAAAGCCATCGTTTGTTGTAAGCCCTGAAAGTACTTGTTTCGTTCTAAATTCAATGTCGCTTATTAAGTTTTATTTCTTTTCAGGAAATTGGTTTTTGTCTCAGCGATATTTATTATTTCGTGTCTTATTTTGTCAGTAATAAATTCGGGATAAGCCTTGAAAAGCCACAAGGAAAAGAAAATCAACACCTGTCATGAATCAGGCTTGGGTATATTTGCTTTCCATACAAGCTATATTATCAAATCTACATGTAGTGGGGAAACAAAAACTTTCCTAACTGAATCAAAAAGTTTCCTAATTCCGAGGAAAATACTCGACATGCACAAACAAAAAGGAACATAAATAAAAAGCGATCAAGAAACGTTATAAAAACTGTCCTTGTCTTCTGGGTCATTAGGTTTTAATGTAGGAACTGTTATGCCCCGAAATCTTCCAGTGATTAGAATACACTGAGGGTAAAAACATATGAAAAAGCCTTTAAGATCCAAATATTCGTATACATTGACTTGACATGGTATTTTTTCCCAGCCTGCTTGTCGAATCCTTGTCTTCATGGAGGGACCTGTAAGGAAACAATCGAAGGCTACCAATGTCTCTGCTCTGGCTGCCGCACTGGTAATCATTGTCAAGGTAATAATTCGATTATTCATTTTGAAGATGAAGCTCGTATACTCATTTTATTATCTTATTCTTCTCATTGTATCCAATAATTTATATATATCCAATCCAGTTGTTTAAAAAAATGATCAAAAATAAATTACGAATATTTTAAAATAAAAAATGACTATGATCCGAAATTTTCTTTCTGGCTCTCTATACATGATGTACGATTTATATGAAGAAGGTGTGGACAATCTACTCCTATGTTCATCTTTCAGACAAATTTTTTAAAGATTGTTCCGAGATACAGCATGCGGGAGAGAAAACAAGTGGAGTGTACAAGATTTGCCTGGACTCTGGCAGAGAAAACGAAGAACCAATAAATGCATACTGCAACCTTGATGATGCTGGTGGATGGCTGGTAAATATACCCTTTTTTTCTAACTCCGATAAACAAAATGATTTTCCCTTCAATTTAGAAAGATTTATGTGAGGTATTTTCAACTTTTAATCAGTAAATAATGATTTCCTCAATTTCGAAAATAAATGTTTCTTTTTACGCAAAATACATAACAGGTACGTTTGATCGTGGGCTCATAAATTTCAAAATCGCTGCTGAAGAAGATCTGGAGGGGGGGGGGGAGCACTTGTTTTCCGAAAGTTCGAAATTCTTAATTTCCCTAATTCTGAAACACAAATTTCCTATGCCAGGGGTTCTCCTCCCCCTCCGCGCAATCAAATTGAGAAAAACAAAGAAAGAAAGAAGGAGAAAAGGGGGAAGAGTGGATCGAAGGCAACCTGAAGAGGACTAAATGCTACTTGCCACGTACACCCTCCACTCAGGCCCCTGGGAACGATTTTGTTACTGGGGGTGATGTGAACAAACAAAAAAAGAAAAGAAAAAAGGTCCTCAGTGTTTAGGGTGTCTTTGTAACTCCAAAAATCTCTGACAAGCAAAAAAAAAAAAAAAAAAGGTCATCAGCATTTTGCTGGCTACAGCACCCCAGCACCCCTACATCACCACCAGCATCCTCAGCCTTCTAGTTGGTGCTGCACATCCCCCCGGCTCCCAGGGGCATCCACTCACATGTTTTACCCATCTTGAAAGTGTAGTCCGCAGGGAGAAAAACTCCCCAAACTCACCTTGGCCGGTCCGCCTTGCTGTAATGCATATCATAATTGTGTTTCAGGTAATTCAGCGTCGCCAGGACGGGACTGTCGACTTTTATCAGGACTGGTCTGCGTACAAGGATGGTTTTGGTAATCTTGAGACCGAGTTTTGGCTTGGTAATGACGTCATTCATCGCATCACATACCAGGGGGTCTACAGACTCCGTGTAGACATGGTTGATTTAGACGGGCAATCTTGGAGGGCCTTGTATAACGACTTTCGTGTGGCAGACGAGAGCGACGGGTATCGCCTTAATCTCCGATACAAAGTATCTTCAAATGCAGGTTAGTAATTTATGGATTGTGCTTTTTAGGAATAGATAAGATACGAATATCACTTTAAGAATTTAATTGCGTATATGCATCATGGTGTATTCCCCCGCCACGTTTGTAGCATGCCACCAAAGTGAAAATAATTATTGTAGTAGCATTATCAAATTTGTTTACGAGTGTAGACGTTCACGGATTACAGACAGATTTTTAAAAAAACATACAGGGGTGTAGAAAATTGATAAAAAGTTCTAATTTCTTTTTACTACTTTTACTTTTACTACTTTTTTACTTTGCCAACAAAGGTAAAAAAAATGAAAAAGTTAATCACTTATAATAAATATTGATGTATAATACGCACTTTGATTAATTAGATTCGCATCACGTGACAAAATCAGACCCGCGGGCCTAATACACAATAACAGTTATATAGATCTAGGGGTCTATTTAAATATTAGTGAATGTTCTATTTAGTCACCATTGCTGGACTATATGAACTCCAAATACCAAATTATCCCTCGTGCATGTCTATTTCAACAAAACTGCACTCGAGATAAATTAGTATTTGTCGCGCACATAATCCAGTATAGTTTTATTTATTTATTTATTACGGTATATGATGATTGACCAGCAGCACAGGGGCTGAAGGGGTCAATTTACAATCAGATATATATGTGCAGATATATAGAATCGCATGAAATATATAAAAAGATACATAATTGGGAGCAAAACGAAAATACTAAGATTTACGCTACACAAATAATAAGATAGCAAGTGTGAAAAGTGAGAGAAAGAAAGAAAAAGTAAAGAATAGGAAAGAAAAGGGAAAAGAAAGAAAGAAGGAGATAGTTAGAGAGAAAGGAGAAGATTTGGGAGGAATACATAAATATAACCAAGTTAGAAAGCCATAACCATGCAAAATGAGTCATTACATCTAGGCATGGAATCTGAGAAGTGAAAATGTTTGGGATGCAAAGCGTGGGGGGGGGGGGGGAGTTTATTTCAAGATTCTGGCAAGGTGAGGGATGGTGGATTTTCGATATCGTTCTGTATTGCATTTAATTGTAGGGAAGCCAGTCATGTTACGAAGCTGTCTTACATTTGAATTACATCTAGGGACGGGAAGAAGGTGTTTGTGGTGATCAGAGTTTTTGAGTTTTTGTCCAAAGCTTAGCAAAAGGGAATCTCTTCTATCAGATAGAGTAGTGAGTTTAGTTATGGCAAGGGCATTGGCATAAGTCACGTTATAGCCTACAATTAATTGAGGTGTGCCAAAAAGGGGAACCATATTCGAGTATGGGTCTTATGCACGTAGTGTAGACAGTTAGCATATCTACCAGGCTTGCCTTAGATTTTCTAAGCATACATAGTGTGTACAATCTTCTGGATGCTTTTGACACAATATCTGAGATATGTAAGTTCCATTTTAGATCATTCTGAATTGTGATTCCGAGCAGTTTGAGGTTTTGAACAACATTGAGTTGGGTTGAGTTAAGCTGGAAGTCGGTCCTGGGGTTTAAGTTCCTCAAAAATGATATGGTCATGAGGTTACATTTGGATGGTTTGGGGAGCACGTCATTATCATTACACCATAACTCCCTGACACCTCCCTGACACCCCCAAAGTAAATTTTATTTTAATGGAAGCATTTTTGGCTGCTCCCCCATAACTCCAACCCGTCTACCCTTGTGTACTTCTAATTGTATTGCAGACTGATTTCAAATCATCGGATCACATCAAATTCATTGCTTTTTTCTTATTATCTTTGTATTTTATAGTTGATGCGTTGTCACTTCACAACGGACAGCAGTTCACTACTCGAGATCGTGATAACGATATGAGTGGTAATTTAAACTGCGCCGTTAGGTATGAAGGGGCTTGGTGGTATAAATCCTGTTACAACGCCAACCTGAACGGACGATGGTCTTATTCCGAGGTTTATGAATATGGTAAAGGAATGAGGTGGAAGAATCAGGGAACTGTCTGGAATTTACGGGCTTCGACCATGGAAATGAAAGCTTTGCAATAAACAAAAACAAAAAAAGGCGCCGGTAATGTAGTCAAGCATGCAAGGAATGCCCAAAAGTAGTTATTTTCCTCTGGAAGGAATTGGCGAGGATTCATGTATTGTTTGTTATACCATATATATATATATATATATATATATATATATATATATATATATGGCTCGGGTATTAGGGAGACACACGACAATGCGGTTTATTCCGTCATAATAGGGACTGGTGTATTAGGGAACCACCATGGACAAAGGGGGAGACACTAGTGATATATATATATACCCCTAAAGGGTACATTAAATTGAGAAAAACAAAGAAAGAAAGAAGGAGAAAAGGGGGAAGAGTGGATCGAAGGCAACCTGAAGAGGACTAAATGCTACTTGCCACGTACACCCTCCACTCAGGCCCCTGGGAACGATTTTGTTACTGGGGGTGATGTGAACAAACAAAAAAAGAAAAGAAAAAAGGTCCTCAGTGTTTAGGGTGTCTTTGTAACTCCAAAAATCTCTGACAAGCAAAAAAAAAAAAAAAAAAGGTCATCAGCATTTTGCTGGCTACAGCACCCCAGCACCCCTACATCACCACCAGCATCCTCAGCCTTCTAGTTGGTGCTGCACATCCCCCCGGCTCCCAGGGGCATCCACTCACATGTTTTACCCATCTTGAAAGTGTAGTCCGCAGGGAGAAAAACTCCCCAAACTCACCTTGGCCGGTCCGCCTTGCTGTAATGCATATCATAATTGTGTTTCAGGTAATTCAGCGTCGCCAGGACGGGACTGTCGACTTTTATCAGGACTGGTCTGCGTACAAGGATGGTTTTGGTAATCTTGAGACCGAGTTTTGGCTTGGTAATGACGTCATTCATCGCATCACATACCAGGGGGTCTACAGACTCCGTGTAGACATGGTTGATTTAGACGGGCAATCTTGGAGGGCCTTGTATAACGACTTTCGTGTGGCAGACGAGAGCGACGGGTATCGCCTTAATCTCCGATACAAAGTATCTTCAAATGCAGGTTAGTAATTTATGGATTGTGCTTTTTAGGAATAGATAAGATACGAATATCACTTTAAGAATTTAATTGCGTATATGCATCATGGTGTATTCCCCCGCCACGTTTGTAGCATGCCACCAAAGTGAAAATAATTATTGTAGTAGCATTATCAAATTTGTTTACGAGTGTAGACGTTCACGGATTACAGACAGATTTTTAAAAAAACATACAGGGGTGTAGAAAATTGATAAAAAGTTCTAATTTCTTTTTACTACTTTTACTTTTACTACTTTTTTACTTTGCCAACAAAGGTAAAAAAAATGAAAAAGTTAATCACTTATAATAAATATTGATGTATAATACGCACTTTGATTAATTAGATTCGCATCACGTGACAAAATCAGACCCGCGGGCCTAATACACAATAACAGTTATATAGATCTAGGGGTCTATTTAAATATTAGTGAATGTTCTATTTAGTCACCATTGCTGGACTATATGAACTCCAAATACCAAATTATCCCTCGTGCATGTCTATTTCAACAAAACTGCACTCGAGATAAATTAGTATTTGTCGCGCACATAATCCAGTATAGTTTTATTTATTTATTTATTACGGTATATGATGATTGACCAGCAGCACAGGGGCTGAAGGGGTCAATTTACAATCAGATATATATGTGCAGATATATAGAATCGCATGAAATATATAAAAAGATACATAATTGGGAGCAAAACGAAAATACTAAGATTTACGCTACACAAATAATAAGATAGCAAGTGTGAAAAGTGAGAGAAAGAAAGAAAAAGTAAAGAATAGGAAAGAAAAGGGAAAAGAAAGAAAGAAGGAGATAGTTAGAGAGAAAGGAGAAGATTTGGGAGGAATACATAAATATAACCAAGTTAGAAAGCCATAACCATGCAAAATGAGTCATTACATCTAGGCATGGAATCTGAGAAGTGAAAATGTTTGGGATGCAAAGCGTGGGGGGGGGGGGAGTTTATTTCAAGATTCTGGCAAGGTGAGGGATGGTGGATTTTCGATATCGTTCTGTATTGCATTTAATTGTAGGGAAGCCAGTCATGTTACGAAGCTGTCTTACATTTGAATTACATCTAGGGACGGGAAGAAGGTGTTTGTGGTGATCAGAGTTTTTGAGTTTTTGTCCAAAGCTTAGCAAAAGGGAATCTCTTCTATCAGATAGAGTAGTGAGTTTAGTTATGGCAAGGGCATTGGCATAAGTCACGTTATAGCCTACAATTAATTGAGGTGTGCCAAAAAGGGGAACCATATTCGAGTATGGGTCTTATGCACGTAGTGTAGACAGTTAGCATATCTACCAGGCTTGCCTTAGATTTTCTAAGCATACATAGTGTGTACAATCTTCTGGATGCTTTTGACACAATATCTGAGATATGTAAGTTCCATTTTAGATCATTCTGAATTGTGATTCCGAGCAGTTTGAGGTTTTGAACAACATTGAGTTGGGTTGAGTTAAGCTGGAAGTCGGTCCTGGGGTTTAAGTTCCTCAAAAATGATATGGTCATGAGGTTACATTTGGATGGTTTGGGGAGCACGTCATTATCATTACACCATAACTCCCTGACACCTCCCTGACACCCCAAAGTAAATTTTATTTTAATGGAAGCATTTTTGGCTGCTCCCCCATAACTCCAACCCGTCTACCCTTGTGTACTTCTAATTGTATTGCAGACTGATTTCAAATCATTGGATCACATCAAATTCATTGCTTTTTTCTTATTATCTTTGTATTTTATAGTTGATGCGTTGTCACTTCACAACGGACAGCAGTTCACTACTCGAGATCGTGATAACGATATGAGTGGTAATTTAAACTGCGCCGTTAGGTATGAAGGGGCTTGGTGGTATAAATCCTGTTACAACGCCAACCTGAACGGACGATGGTCTTATTCCGAGGTTTATGAATATGGTAAAGGAATGAGCTCGCAGAATCAGGGAACTGTCTGGAATTTACGGGCTTCGACCATGGAAATGAAAGCTTTGCAATAAACAAAAACAAAAAAAGGCGCCGGTAATGTAGTCAAGCATGCAAGGAATGCCCAAAAGTAGTTATTTTCCTCTGGAAGGAATTGGCGAGGATTCATGTATTGTTTGTTATACCATATATATATATATATATATATATATATATATATATATATATATGGCTCGGGTATTAGGGAGACACACGACAATGCGGTTTATTCCGTCATAATAGGGACTGGTGTATTAGGGAACCACCATGGACAAAGGGGGAGACACTAGTGATATATATATATACCCCTAAAGGGTACATTAGGAGGAATGTTTTTGTCTTATTTCTATAGCCAACTGTCGACCTAATGTACCAACTGTCTACCTAATGTAGGGCGCTATTATGACGAAATAAACCGCATTGTTGTGTGTCGACCTAATGTACCTGTTAGTAAAATATATGTATATATATATATATATATATATATATATATACACACATACATATGAAATCAGTGCATCCTTAATTGGATTTCGTGTTTTACTCCTCAAAAGAAGTTTGGAAATCTGACTTTGATCGATCATTTCTCCCGAGTCTTGTTTGATTGATACAACTGAAAAGATCATTTATTCTCTTTAAAATGATACCCTACATGATATGATTATCGTTAACATGGAGGTGCAGTGCTTTGAAATGTGGGGCAAGGTCAAAATTCAAAAGTTGCAAAATGACACAATATTGAAAGTCACTGTTCTTTTTTACCGTGGTGATTGTGTGGGGAGGCATCTCCACTGCAGGAAAAACAAAACTTGACGGAAACCTCACTGCTCAGAGGTATAGAGACGAGATCCTCCAACCAACAGCTGTCCCGTATTTAAGGAATATGGGGAATGACGCAATCCTGCAAGACGACAACGCGAGACCCCACAGAGCGAGACTGGTCCGCAATCTTCTCGAGAGAGAGAGAGGATATCACGAGAATGGAGTGGCCTGCATGCAGCCCAGACCTAAACCCCATCGAGCATCTCTGGGATCAACTCGGCCAGTCTGTACGGAAGAGAGTCACCAATGAAACGACACTGGCAGGACTGCGTCAGATTCTGATTGAAGAATGCCGTTCAACAGCAACGAATCACGAAGCTCATCAGCAGCATGAGGAGGCGGTGCCAGGCGGTGGTGCAAGCACTTGGGTCGTCCCCGTCCATCCGTTACTGATCGAGCCTTGATCATGTTAATTGATGAAATCAAAGTTCTCTGTATGTGACAATAAAGATGAAAATCCATTACATCAAGCCCCTGCCTCTTCATTTTTTATGTTTTGTTGTGGTTTATGTAGTGATGGTTCTGTGAGATAACATGGTTTGAGTCGTGTTTTGAAATACCCATGCATGCATGTTTGTTTGTTTGTTATGTGTTTGATTGTGCAGAGGTTTGTTTGATTCCATGTTAATGTTGATGTCAAGATGCATGAAAACAAAAGAAACAACTGGGAAACTCACTCATCAACACGGTAAAAAAGAACAGTGACTTTCAATATTGTGTCATTTTGCAACTTTTGAATTTTGACCTTGCCCCACATTTCAAGGCACTGCACCTCCATGTGAACGATAATCATATCATGTAGGGTATCATTTTAAAGAGAATTAAATGATCTTTTCAGTGGTATCAATCAAACATCAATATTCACTAAGACTCGGGAGAAATGATCGATCAAAGTCAGATTTCCAAATTTATATCGTCGTTGAATTCACGAAGGGGCACAACGCCCAAAATAGCGTAAAATATCATATTTCATTTTTTTTTCAATTTTTACCATCTATTTACCATCATTTATCACATAACGAAGTTTCACGTATCAATTTTGATTTATTCTGCAAAAAAACGGTATGATCAAAACGACACAAGCCTCAAAAAGGCCAACTTTTTAATTCACGAAGTGACACAGCGTTTTTTTTACGTTATGGTGAATGGAGCGCACGTATGAATAAAGAGCGCGCACGGTATACGCGCGCATCCAATGTGTCACTTCGTGAAAAATTAAAACGCGAATTTAATGTGTAGTGCGCGGCACAGACCGTTGTGTCGCTTCGCGCGCGTACAAAAACACATACGGTGCAGATTACGCATATTTTGTTTTCACGAAGTGGCACCCAGTGATGACACGAATGTTTGCAGCCTTGCACTGCTAACATTTCACATGAACAACTCTATTAATCGACATGAATGGGTAGACAAGATTCTTCTCGTTCTGAACATACGTGATTTATCAAATTTAACTCATATCAACAAGGCAAATTTGCTGTTTTCAATATGCAAAAATTTGAATCGCGTTTTACTCGAAAAGTGATTTCGCACATCAGCGGTCGCGTGTGCTACCTCGTGAATTCAGCGACGATATATAATCAGTGCATCCTTGGTTTTCTGTTTTAATGTACTTTCTAACTTTCTAAAAAATGTGTTTTTAAAAATCACTTCAAAAGTTGATTGGAATCAACATTATAATAATTTTGAATAAACTCTGCGATTCGTAATGCAGTACGAAATCATGAATTCTTACAGTTCTTATTTAACATCTACTTTAAGTTTTCTCTTACAACTCATTTTTCCTTTAAACTTTTAGAAATGTTTTTTTACATAATGTGACCAATTAGGAAAGAAAAACAAATCAACAACTGTTCAAAATGTATACCTAAATAAGTGAAAATTCTTGGACAATAATGACGGCCTATGTTGGTGAATCACGAGTGCTTTATATTCATTGGAGATTTCACATACATTTATTTTAGTTGAATTTTACATACATGTAGTATTTATACAATTATATTTTGAAGTGGGAAGAACTGTATAATTCACAGTCTTCTGATATGGTTTTATTTGTAATATTTATGATTCCACGATCTTGAATTTAATGAGTTCCGATACCATTTTTTGTTCATTAATTCAGATCCTTATGAATGTTATGAATGTCAGTTATGTTTAACTTTTAAGGTTTATTCACCATAATGTGGAGAGCTACTGCTTAGTTTTTATGTAATCATAAATGATTTACAAGTATCAAAACAGTGTCAGAATTATGTAAGTCTGTAATGAATGATCAGTGAAAACGTCACTAGCAAATTGCTGTTAATTCATTATTGCACTTTGTAAATCATGCATGACAGTTTTGATGGAGTCGTGTTGACTTTCATTTAAAAACGAGAATTTGCTTGAATATTAGCTGCAGTTTTTGGTTACAAATATATAATCAGCTACATCTTATCATCATTTATATTTGTGATACGTCCCGTGGTACTCTTGTATATTAAAATATAAAAGACTTTAAACGTGCATAATAATATACACGGTCGAGTAAAGACATTGGTATATAATATAATAATAATAATACTCAGTTCTTTTATAGCGCTTAACACAATGCAGGATATAGCATGTCCGTATGCGCTTATATCATTCGTGTGAAGTACGTACTTAATCAACAAATTCTTATAAGAGTGCATAATCTATTATAGCTTGCCATAAGACATCCATGTTTAGACTTTACTGTCAGATGATAATTAAGCAAAGTAGTAAACCGTATGAAGAGGTTAAAAATAAAGAATTCCCAAGAAATCTGGCTTTATCGTGAATTCTATTCAATTCAAAATGCTTTTGATTAAAACAGCCATGCGTATCAACATTCAAAATGAATAGTGCACAATTCACATTTCATACAACAGAAAACACATGAACAGTTAACATCATAGGCTACTGAGAAGAATAATTGGTGTCTGGGAATTGAAAATAATAAAGAAGCTTTAAGAGAGACATAAAGAGAATTTATACAAAAATAGTTGTTACATTATCAAACTGTAAATCGTTATAAACAAACAATATAGCACATCTATTGCTTAAAATATATTTAAGTTAGGTTTGAGTTAGGTTTAGATATGTTACAGGCAGTATGATAGTATCATGAAAAAAGACTAAAAAGTAATGCTTTCAACATGAAGACGAAGTCATAGTAAGTCCTCAAATCAGGCTGAGAGGGCAGCATTTATTGACAGCCTCCAGTGCCGTATAATTACAGAGAGAGAGTCTGGCCAACTGTGCTCATGATCATCGAGTAAGGTGGAGATCGATGACTGTGCTCCAGTGGGTAACAATATGGCGGCATGATGCTTTGCTAGGCAAGCATGTAACAAAGGAATATACGCCATGTTGTGCCATCATCATCATCATCATCACTGGTTACACAGCAACAGAACTGAAGATTGTTCCATGTGGTCGGGTGCAGATGTGACACATTAGTTAAATATTAAGGGCTGCTTTAAATTTGTCTAGTGTTGGTAGTGAGGTGGTGGCAAAGGGCAAGTCGTTCCAGTCCCGAATGGTTCTTGGTGGGAAGGAGTGTAAATGCCGATCTGTTCTGGACTCGATGACTTGGTATGCATCTGGCGAGAAGCGCCTACTCGAGTGCTTTGATTTTCTGGAGTACAGCTTGCTCGATGTAAATGGACATTCTTTCTTGTGGATGAGGTAGAAATGACTCAATATGGCTTTCTGACGTCTCTCAGCTAGGCTTTCCCACCCCAGTCTTTCAAGCATTGCGGAGACACTGGACGTCCGACGGTAATCATTGACCACGAAGCGGGCAGCCCTTCTCTGAACCTTGTCCAACATCTGGATGTACTTTTTCTGGTAGGGGTCAGTGGCAACAGCTACATATTCAAGATGTGGTCGAACAAGAGCTTTGTAGGCTATGGACTTGGTATGAAGACTACATTGGTGAATATTTCTTCTTAAAAGTCCGAGGATTTTATTAGCTTTGCTGACAATACGGTGATAAAGAGCCTTCCAGGAAAGATCATCAGAGATTGTTGCTCCAAGGTAGGTGTGTTCATGAAATCGCGACAGGGTTTCTGCAAGCATCGTGTAGTCGTGGGGAGTCTTGGACCTCCTCAACCCCAATGACATGGTGTTGCACTTTTTAGGGTTGAACGTCACTTGGAAGCCCACTGACAGACGTGGTCGAGATCTTCCTGAAGCTTGAGCTCTTTAAACGGTGGTGTACATGATGCAATCATCAGCGAATATGCGTATGTTGCATTGAAGCCCTTCAACCATGTCATTGATGTAGATAAGACACCTGATATCACTGGATGCCACTTTGAAGCCTCACCATTGGTAATAACACTGTTGCCGTTGTGTCAGAAACCTACTTATGCAATCAAGGACTCTGTTCCAGATACCATAATGGTGAAGTTTAGATTTGAGATGTTCATGTGGTACACAGTCAAAGGCTTTTGTAAAGTCCAGGATAGCAGCATCAATTTGTTGTGAGCTGTCAATCCCTTCCATCCAACCGTTAAGAACTTGGGTGAGCTGGGTGACACATGAATGTCCCTTCCGGAATCCATGTTGCAACGGCGTCAGGATCTTATGTCTATCAAGATGCTTGCTAATCTGAGAATGGAGGATGTGTTCTAGGAGTTTACACATAATTGCAGTCAGAGAAACAGGTCGATAGTTCTCGGGACTTTCTCTAGATCCTTTTTTGAAGAGTGCAGTAACATTGGCCAGAAGCCAGTCATCTATCTGGCAGGATCCCAGTATCCAAAGATTGCTAGTTCATCTGCTGTTTCCTTCAACATCCGGGCTGTAATCTCATCAGGACCAGCTGCTTTGCTGACATCCAGGCTCTTAAGAAGCTTCAGCACACCCTCACATTTTATTGTTATGTCATCCATGGCAGGGTGTCTACTTGGTGTGAATGGGATAGAGTTATCTCTTTCGACTGTAAAGACCGAGTTGAATTGGTCCGCAAGGGCAGCGGCCTTTTCGTTGTCTGGCGTTAAGAGTTTGGAGTCCTTCCTAAGAGTTGGGATTCCCGAAATATCAATTCTTTTACTCCTGATATACTTCCAGAAAGATCGTGGGTCTGATTCCAGATCATCGATGCTATCTCTGATGTAATCTGACTCTGCTTTCAATTCCATTCAATTCAATTCAATTCAGTTTATTCAAATTCCGATAAAAAGTATACAAACTTGAAATAGATACATTAAAACAGTATAATATAGAGATTAAATATTCAATAAAATGCAATACAGGATTTTAACTATAAAAGGAATAGGGATGACCATTAAAAGACCAGGTGCTGGTCTTGTCGAGACAGCCAACCATGTGTAGATTAATAGTATTGCAGTCATGTTACACGTTTTACTCAATACAATATTGTAATACATATAGAACCTTAAACAGAAACAAACAAAACCTAACAAACCCTACACAAATGCAGTATATATATATATATATATATATATATATATATATATATATGTAGAAAAATAAAGTTCACAACATCATATAGAATACACACACAAGAAGCATGTTTTTATAAAAATTCACAAGCGCTTTCGATTTAATCTCTTCAGGTGAATGAGCCATTGATAGTTTTGACATGCTTTTATATACACGTATAGTACAGTAATATGCAAATGGCAATGTCTGTGGCATTGTCCAGTAGTTTTTTTGACGGCTTAATAAGTCTTTGTTTAAATCTTAGACTAAGCGTTGTACGGTGAGAACTCTAAAATGTTAGGATTCTCAGAGAATCCTATAATCAGTACAATCCAAAAACTTTGTAAAGTCACACAAAGATCATTATATAATGATTCACGAGGCCTACACATGATAATAGTAAGCGAGGATGGGTATTTGTAAAACACATAATGAAATGTAGGCTTTAAGGAATAGTTTTGTTACAAGCATGGTACAATGATATTCTTAGGACAAGTTTGAAACATTGTCCTGTATCTGTTTTACGACGTATTGAATCTTAGTTCTAATCTCAGATTAGATGATGCAAGTAGGAAGTTCTTTGTTGCCAGTTTCTTTGGAAGTCTTAATCTGTACAACTCAACAAATCATAAAGTTATATAACAATTCTTATTAATCTGTGACCGTGGGAAAGGCAAATAAAAATGGGAGTCAGTAGAGAAAGAAAATGGAATAAACTAATATATTGACAGGTGTCGAGGATGCAGTGTCTTAAGGGAGAGGTAGAGAGATATATTGAAATACTTGTACACAAAGAGATAGAGTAGTATGGGGGGGTGTTGTTGTTTGGAGTTTCGGGGGATAATGGTAAATGTGGATGTGGGTGAGAAGGAGTGGTAGGAGAAGCAGTTTTCCTACAAAGCATTCAGAGAAGGCATAAATTTTGAAATGAAGTGTTTCTCTTTCAGACATCTTTTAATTTTGTTGTCTTCTTTCATTTTGTAAAAGGGTATTATATCGAAATTTGGTTCCTTTGAGCCCGCACAACAATCGATGTGAGCGCTCACTTTAAGTTGTCGATATTCTTTATGGCGTATTTGTTGCCTATGCACAGTGAGTCTGTGTCGGAGTGTGTCCCCTGTTTCGCCAATATATTGTTCCCCACAGCCATGGCAAATTAAACAGTATATGAGATTCTTTGTAGTGCATGTAAATGGAAAATGTATTTGAAAAGTTTCACTTTTGCGTTTGAAGATGATATGATTAGTTTCTTTCATATACGGGCAAGTTTTGCATCTTTTGTCGGTACATTTTTTAACACCATTCTTTATATCGAGTTGTGCTTTAGGGGCTGCTCGGGTTAACAGTCGTTTTAGATTCGGGCTTTGACGTTTACTGGATATCAAATGCACTGCTTTAAACTTTTGCTTTAATTCTCTGTCATTTGACAGGACGGTAATTGTGTCTTTTATCAGTTTAGAGATATTGGGATTATTAGGATTATGCGTGTGAATAAAAGATATAGATTCAGTATTTTCATTTTTTTGCTTACATGATCTTAGTTCTTCGAGAGACAACTTTTCAGCTTTCACAATCCCATTCTGGATGATTTCCTCAGCATATTCTCTGGCTTTTAACATGTGTTTTAATTCTAATAATCGTTTCTTACGAATATCGATATCTGATACTATTGTGCAAATACGTCTTGCTAAATTGTAAGGAACATTTGTTTTACAGTGTCTTGGGTGACAAGATTTAAAGTGTAAGTACTGGTGTGTGTCTGTAATCTTATAGAATATATCTGTTTTAATTTTGTTCAAATTGTTTATAACCACTATGTCAAGAAACGCTATTTTCTCATTACTAGTTTCAAACTTAAAAGTGATACTCGGGTGAAGCTGTTGAAGGATATCGTTGAATTGGGTTATATCTCCAAAATCTGCCTTCCAAATAATGAAACAGTCATCAAGATATCTAAGCCAATTTTCCTTTAGATAGGATGTAACTCTAGTGTTGAAGGTCTGTTCGACTTGAGCGTATAGTTTCATTTCCAGATAGCCCATGAATAATGTGGCATATGTAGGGGCCATTTTGGTTCCCATGGCTGTTCCTCTAATTTGTAAATAAAATTCATTATCAAAGCAAAAAGAATTATTAGTCAGAATAAATTTTATTATTTTTTATTTCATCCTGTATATCTTTTCACTTTTGGTAATCCGTACAGGTTACTACTTCTAAATTCGAAATTAGTCAGAAAGTCTACCTCATCTTTAGTTAAGCAGTGTTTGTATTTGTTTATCAATTTCTTCATCTTGTTCATAATTTTGGTATCTATATTCTCGTCTAGTTTCAAATATGTTGATTGGTCTTGTAGTTGGTCCTTCATTTTTGAAATATAAAAATCTTCATCCATTATTACAAAAGCACCTCCCTTGTCATCAGTGCAAAGATATACAGGATGAATTAAAAAAATATTCATTCTCCTTATATTCAATGTAAAATGCCGGATAAACTTAAAATGAGACCAATCATCGCCGGCCCGATATGTCCTACACATAGACTAAGTAATTTCATAGATATCATATTGAAAGCCCTTACAAAGTATGTTCCAAGCTTTGTTAGGGACGATTTAGACTTTCTGAACCACCTACCTGAATCAGTAGATGAAAACTCAATCCTTGTCACATATGACGTGAATAGTCTTTATACCAACATTCCTCACGACGCAGGAATAGAAGGCATAACCTTTTGGTTAGAAAAGCATAGGGATGTTATTGATTCACGTTTTACTAAGGAGTTCATAATCGATGCTGTAAAATTTATTCTGACTAATAATTCTTTTTGCTTTGATAATGAATTTTATTTACAAATTAGAGGAACAGCCATGGGAACCAAAATGGCCCCTACATATGCCACATTTCAATATGGCACGAAAAAGAGACATGATAACGAAGCTTTTCGACTGCACTCATCAGTCATCAGTTATCACGCAGGTATAAACAAATTACTTGAAATCAACTATATTATACTCGGTGAACCCGACGCAACCTAGACGCCGTAATTTCAGAACAATCGCAAAGCTTGGACGAACTCCAAGCTTTGCGATTGTTCTGAAATTACGGCGTCTAGGTTGCGTCCGGGTTCACCGAGTATAATATAGTTGATTTCAAGTAATTTGTTTTATACCTGCGTGATAACCTGATGAGTGCAGGTCGAAAAGCTTCGTTATCATGTCTCTTTTTCGTGCCATATTGAAATTTTGCAGTACCAAGAAATTATTTGTATATGCCACATTATTCATGGGCTATCTGGAAATGAAACTATACGCTCAAGTCGAACAGACCTTCAACACTAGAGTTACATCCTATCTAAAGGAAAATTGGCTTAGATATCTTGATGACTGTTTCATTATTTGGAAGGCAGATTTTGGAGATATAACCCAATTCAACGATATCCTTCAACAGCTTCACCCGAATCACTTTTAAGTTTGAAACTAGTGATGAGAAAATAGCGTTTCTTGACATAGTGGTTATAAACAATTTGAACAAAATTAAAACAGATATATTCTATAAGATTACAGACACACACCAGTACTTACACTTTAAATCTTGTCACCCAAGACACTGTAAAACAAATGTTCCTTACAATTTAGCAAGACGTATTTGCACAATAGTATCAGATATCGATATTCGTAAGAAACGATTATTAGAATTAAAACACATGTTAAAAGCCAGAGAATATCCTGAGGAAATCATCCAGAATGGGATTGTGAAAGCTGAAAAGTTGTCTCTCGAAGAACTAAGATCATGTAAGCAAAAAAAATGAAAATACTGAATCTATATCTTTATTCACACGCATAATCCTAATAATCCCAATATCTCTAAACTGATAAAAGACACAATTACCGTCCTGTCAAATGACAGAGAATTAAAGCAAAAGTTTAAAGCAGTGCATTTGATATCCAGTAAACGTCAAAGCCCGAATCTAAAACGACTGTTAACCCGAGCAGCCCCTAAAGCACAACTCGATATAAAGAATGGTGTTAAAAAATGTACCGACAAAAGATGCAAAACTTGCCCGTATATGAAAGAAACTAATCATATCATCTTCAAACACAAAAGTGAAACTTTTCAAATACATTTTCCATTTACATGCACTACAAAGAATCTCATATACTGTTTAATTTGCCATGGCTGTGGGGAACAATATATTGGCGAAACAGGGGACACACTCGACACAGACTCACTGTGCATAGGCAACAAATACGCCATAAAGAATATCGACAACTTAAAGTGAGCGCTCACATCGATTGTTGTGCGGGCTCAAAGGAACCAAATTTCGATATAATACCCTTTTACAAAATGAAAGAAGACAACAAATTAAAAGATGTCTGAAAGAGAAACACTTCATTTCAAAATTTATGCCTTCTCTGAATGCTTTGTAGGAAAACTGCTTCTCCTACCACTCCTTCTCACCCACATCCACATTTACCATTATCCCCCGAAACTCCAAACAACAACACCCACCACCCCCCCCCCCCCCCCCCATCCTACTCTATCTCTTTGTGTACAAGTATTTCAATATATCTCTCTACCTCTCCCTTAAGACACTGCATCCTCGACACCTGTCAATATATTAGTTTATTCCATTTTCTTTCTCTATACTGACTCCCATTTTATTTGCCTTTCCCACGGTCACAGATTAATAAGAATTGTTATATAACTTTATGATTGTTGAGTTGTACAGATTAAGACTTCCAAAGAAACTGGCAACAAAGAACTTCCTACTTGCATCATCTAATCTGAGATTAGAACTAAGATTCAATACGTCGTAAAACAGATACAGGACAATGTTTCAAACTTGTCCTAAGAATATCATTGTACCATACTGTAACAAAACTATTCCTTAAAGCCTACATTTCATTATGTGTTTTAACCAAATACCCATCCTCGCTTACTATTATCATGTGTAGGCCTCGTGAATCATTATATAATGTCTTTGTGTGACTTTACAAAGTTTTTGGATTGTACGATTATAGGATTCTCTGAGAATCCTAACATTTTAGAGTTCTC